>LR749633.1:0-347984 GCA_902729485.2 Mus minutoides | reverse complement strand
CCTACGTGAAATATCTAATTCTCGCTTGTTACATTCTTGACTAATGATATACATCCTCACTGCCACCTGCAGAATGGCAGTTCCACCTTTTGCTCTGCCATTACCCGCCAGCTTCACATTCACTACAACAATATGTGCAGACTGAATAGAGACCACTCCCTTCCCTCAGGACCGTATCACTGCGCTTGTTTGAAGTCTTCCTAGCCTGGCTTCAGAACCTTAGACTTAGTCAAATAGTCTCTGTTCGTTGGGTTTTTCTTTTTCTGCCTTGTCACCAGGTTCCAGGAGAGAGTATGAAATTAAGGGCAATCCTCTCTCCCTCATCCATGGCCCGAGCATCCCTCTTCCCATTGGGCCACTCAGTAGGCTTGACCCAGAGGACTTCTGTTCCTGCACAGATCTAGCCCAGCTCCCATTAGTGTTAATGAGGATGATGCTCTCTCAACTAGAGCCTGCTGGGAGTTTCAGACCTTATCTCCACACTTCAAATAGAAACACTGTAGAAAGTAGGGAGCAGTTGCACAGAGCTCCGACTTCAACCTGTTTTTAATAATAGAAACTCGCATTTGCCAAGCCCATGTCATTTCCTCCCCCACCCCACCCCACCCCTGTAAGCTCTATTAGGAAAGGGAATGGACTAAAAGTTCGTTCTTTCAAAGGGGAGTAAACGGAAGGTCCATATGAACTGGGAGCCTTGGACATGACAATCTTGCTTATACTATGACCAACTCAGGAGTTTCAGAGCCCCACACGGCGGGCGGTCAGCTGGGGTCTACAGTGCTGGACAACTGTTGTGTGAAAGCTGGAAGCTTAGCAGCAGAAGGTCAGGACTCCTTTTAGCCCATCAGGTATTTTTTTGAGGGCCCTCCAGATGCTAGGCACAGTGCTGAGTTATTGGAAAGTCACCATGACAAAGAGCTGACATTTTGGGACAGTCAAATCTGAGGGTCACCTGGGTGTGAGTCATCCCGGTCAAATGAAGAATCTCCAGGCTCAGCAAGAAGCAGTTGCTGGGGACAGGTGGTGGAGAATTTGTGTGTACAGCAAGATCTCTTAAGGTTTCTTCTCCTCCTAAGGTATGGGAAACAGGCATGGAGGTGTGAGAAAGAACAACAGGAAGTTACAGGTGAGCATGGAATATTGAATGAGGTTCTGGGAAAGCCTACGTCAGGACAAGCCTAACCTGGTCTGCAAATGAGCTGTGTTCTGGAAGTCTGAACAAGTGGTTTTAAATGGAGGTGTGAATTTTATCTAGGAAACAATGGGGTCTGGGCCTGGTCCAGAATAAAGCAGAGATTAATGAGAAGAGAAATGGAAGTACTCTTGTTTGAAAGTATTTGAGTCTTCATTTATAAACCACCATGTTGTCCAAGCATCTACCAATAATAAGCAATGAGAGAAGCGAGTCAAATGAAAAAAAAAAAAAGTCAGGCCACATAGACAGTGACCCTGGCCCTGCGGAAATGCTGTGCAAACCCTCTTCCTGTTTCCTAGTGGAGGGACCAGATGGATGAGAGGCAGCTGTGAGACAGTCACCATTGGACCACATAGATGCCTGAGTCCACGAAAGCCAATGGTGCAGGATTAATTCTGGTCACGGACCCTCCATCTTGTTCTTTAATATACTTTCCAGTATATTAAAGACTTTGTATGGGGTTCAAAAATAATATCCATTATCTTCTCAAATCATAGAGACACGGGGAGAGGGGCAAGGTGGGAGGAATCTTGATGGTTAGAATATTAGTTGATAGGTATTCCTTAGCTGGCCTATGGGGCCATTTGAGTTTCAGTTTCTCAAAGCACTGACTAGTGTCATGGAGTAGATGTTAGTATCTCAGATTGCACTTTGCTTGGGGAAAGAAAAGTTGGATCAGAGACCGTGTCTGGTATTCTGACTTGGATAGTGTGGTGGAGAACAGTGCATTCAGCTTCCAGACGGAGCATATGTGTTGGTGAATGAAATCTGTCGATATTTTGGGATGAGGAGAACAAGGGTGCTCAGCTAGGACTCTGTGGGCTGTCAGATCAGGGTTTCCATTGTTGGTGGTGGGTGATTGTTATTTTTACCCAGACAGTTGTTAACTGTCGTTTGCTCGGTTTGTTGGCATTGGTTGGTATTCTGTCGCTTGGCCTCTTCTTTCCTTTGTGATGTCAAGTGCTCAGGATCGACTCAGCTCTTCAAAAGAGTGTATTTTCTGATTTGGGGATATTTGTATTCAATCTGATATATATATATATATATATATATATATATATATATATATATATATATATATTGTCCTTAAGTCTAATTTTTAGGGAAACTAGTCTTCGTTAACACAGAAGACTGTCCAAGCAAAGGACGTACTAAATCTGCCTGTAGAATTTGACTTTATGACCTTTCGGGGGTGGCAAATGTCAGAGACTGAGCCCCTGAGTGGGGCGAAATAATAAACAACAGGCTGTAAGATCTAGCTTGACGGGTATCATCTGAAATCACTTCCCCGAATTTATTAGAGTTAATCAATCCAGGCTGAAAAGCAGAGAGAAGGAACCTCTCCTACCATGTTCTATCTCACTCACACTTCCAGCAGAAAACAGAAGTTGGGCGGGCGGGGGTGGGGGGGGGGCGTTTGCTTCCCTGTTGTAGTTTGTGGAGACAATCAAAGGTGTTCCCAAATGGATGCTCCTGGGATGTCACTTGAAAGGTGATAAAATGCCCAAGAGGAAAATCACCTAGTTCTTTCTCTTGGATTGCTCTTGGGCTCCCCCACCCCCACTCCCACTGCCGCTCTCTTTCTAATAAGTGGGACTTATTCCTCTTATTCTTATGTGTGTGCTGGTATTGGCCAAAGTTATCAGGAATCACATTTCACTTTAAACATCCAGACAGACCTGTGGAGATCCATTAAGGAGACGACCCATCGAAAGCGAACTACCTACGGAAAAATCGTACAGGGCTCAGGCTGGGGCAGCTGCTGGTGACCTCTGAGATTGGAAATAATTCCACATCCGTTCTCAGAGTGAATGTTGCAGAGTGATGGAGGGTGTTAAGCTGTCAAATACCAGCAAGGGTTAATAAGGTTAAAGAAGAAATAAAAGCTGGTCAACAATAAAACAGTGAGGATAAATCAGCTCCAATAAATAAAGTATGTCACATCATGTATACACTGTGTGGGAAAAAAACAAAAATCATAATTCACATATGCAGGCACAAGTTTAAAGAGTTCTTTGGGTGGAACATTTCCAGATTATATTCTTGGACATCTTATATGCACACTTAGACACCTCATCTATCTTCTTACCTCTCTGGAAGTCGTTTAGTTGTCTTTTTGGTTGGAGAATCCTCTACCATCAGTAGATAGATGTGAAATATAGGAAGAGAAAAGCCAGAGCAGGATGGATAGCACCTGATGTCAGAAAAAGGGTGCTATAAACCACCACACGGTGGAGGTGGAGGTAGAGGTGATGGAGGTGATTTCACTCTCTGTACCCGCTGACCTCTGCCCTGGAAAGGGAGGTCAGATAGATGCCTTCTGTGTGGGCTGACTCTTCCTGATTGACCAAGGGAACGCAGAACTTTGGTGGCCAAAAGATCCTGCACATTATCCGACCTATGTATACGCTTCCTTCTAACAAGCCCATGATCTCGATGACACGGGGCATAAATAATATCATGCCACTAGACACTCATCACAGTGAGCCTTTGGAATGGGACTCTCATAGATACAATGGCTCTTGTCATCTGTCTTAATATCGTAAGCATGATTGTCCAACTCAACTCTAGGGTTTGTGCTCACGTCTAGTGAATGTGACCGTTCCTGCTATAGGATGATTCATGTCTCCTTCCAAATCCAGGAGCTGTGGCAAGTACTCCCGATTAGTGCCCACTCTCTCTTACAAATGATTCTACACAGTGCGCACAGATGTTTGTGCTTTTAAAAGGATCCCATTCCTATCTCCACAGTCAAGTTCCTATCATCTTCAGATGAGATGTAGCTCATTTGGTGAAATGCTAGCCTGGCAGGCATTCATAAAGACCTGGGTTGGATCACAGATGCTGTATAAATGCTGAATGCGGTGGAGCACACTTAAACTGTGCTCATGAGCAAGAGAAGTTCAGAAGCACCCTTGTTATGTACAGAGTTTGAGGGCAGCCTGGGATACATAGCACCCTGTCTCAAAATGAGCGAGCCAAGGGAGCCATCCAAAAGTCACTGTAACTCTACTGAACAGCATGAGCTTGTCTCATGACTGCGGACTCAATTTTGTCCTTTGGTCTGTGCCGTGCTTTTGACTATTCTTCATGTTTGGGGACTGCTTTGGAAACAGCCAAACACTAGAAGCTAAACAGAATGTTGGTGGACTTTTCTCTGTGGCATTAGATTATTGCGTTCTGATTTTCTTATTATTATTTCTTTTTTGGCTTGGCTTTGATTTTTATAATGCTTTTCAAGTACATAGAAAGCAGTAACTGTAACAGTAGAAAAGTTGCATTGTCTCTCAAAAGGTTAGGTCGCTGCAGGCATGTTGGTTAAACATTATTCTCGTTGTACAGCTCCAGCTTGTCCACATTAACATAGGTATCACATTTGTGACGGTGAGGTTTCTATTCTTAAAGAGTTTTCCGGCCAGTAATGGGAAGACTATGGATTGCATCGTGGTGATCTCTTTGCTTGAATCTTTGAAAATGTGGAATTCCAGAATTGGCCTTTTAGCGTGTATAAGGATTCTGGGGTCAGAGCACTGGCTTGTTTAAGGTCTGCAAAGCTGGCCTTCGATCCTGCTGCCCTTCCAGCCAGTCTTCATCCACGGGTCGTCTTTCCTAAGTTGAGTAATGACAGAAATAAGACAAAGAAAGAATGTTGATCCCAAAGGGACAAAACCATCAAGCCATGAACTATTAAAAGACACGAAAGTAGGAAGGGGCAGGAGGGGAAGGGCAAGAGAGGGTTGGGGAGAGAAGATCAAAATGCACCATGGATGCATATGGAAAGGCCCCAGTGAAACCCACTGTGTTTATATAAGTACATCATTCGCTCCCCTCGTCCCCTCCCTCTAACCCCTTCCATATGCCTCTTTGCTATGGCTCATTTTTAAAAATTATTCTGGTGTGTGTTTGCATAAATATATAACTGTAGCCTGCTCAGTCTGTTTAGTGTCACTTGTGTGTGTGTTTTCAGGACCGAGCACCTGATACTGGATAACCAATCAGGGAGCTCATCCCTGGGCAGACAGCTTCTGGTCCCAGGATTCCTCAGTTGCCTATAGTTCTTGGTCTCCAGGTGTTGGCCCCATGGGATTTTCTCCTTCCATGTGAGCACATCTATACTTTAACTTAAGATAATTGCGGGGGGGGGGGGGACTGAAGAGATAGCTCCGTAGTTAAGAGAATTGGTTGTTCTTCCAGAGGACCGAGGTTCAATTCCCAGCACCCACATGGCAGCTCACAACTGTTTGTAACTCTAGTTCCAGGGGATTCAACACCCTTATTCAGATATGCATACAGGCAAAACAAAACAAAATATTCTAATGTACAATAGATAGTTAGATAGATAGATAGATAGATAGATAGATAGATAGATAGATAGATAGATAGATAGATCTTTTCTTTTAATGGTTTTTGTGGAGCTGGAGAAATGGCTAAGTAGTTAAGAGTGTACACCATTCTACTTTCCTGGCCACTGTAGACACTCTATTCTCATGTATCCCAGCCCACATCATATACATGTAGCTAAAAATAAAATCATAATAAAAAAGTAGTTTTATTTAGACTCTAAGTAATGATTACCTTTTACATGACTGACCAGGTTCCCCTTAAAGTCAGGATTTTCACAGATAGCACATATCTGACTTTCAGGATGTTTCTGACTTTTGTATATTAAACAGACTAGGTGATATGGAACTTGTTCATTAGTAGTTTTCTTTTGTAAGGGAAAGGTAAATCATATATAAACTAAACCACATTGTTGTATATGCCCCACAACTGCTCAAGGTGTGGAAAATAAGAGACTGTAGCATGCTCAGCCCCAAATGGCTCATCTATATCACGTGCTTTCCCTTTCAAGGCTTAGGGGAAGAAGGAGTAAAAGTACCAGAAGCTGGGCTGGAGTAAGAGCACTTGACTGCTCTTCTGAAGGTCCTGAGTACACATCCCAGCAACCATGTGGTGGCTCACAACCACCCATAATGAGATCTGACATTCTAATTCTGGTGCGTCTGAAGTCAGCCACAGTGTATGTATGTATATTAATAAGTAAATCTTAAAAAAAAAAAAGAAAAGAAAAGAAAAAGGAAAAAAAGAGTACCAGAAGCTGTGGATGGCTCCAAGGAAACTGCTTGTCTGGACACGTCAGGGCAGTTGCACAAATGAACTCATAGTAGTAATGACTACATGTATAAGGCCCACTCAAGCTCCAGCCACACGGAGTCCAGCATGGAGCAGCGAGGTAGCCACCAAGCCCTCAGTTGAGGAGCTATTGGCAGGTTGCTGGGAGAAGGCCAATGAGCTTTCTTTAAGACCGTAGCCCCTCCCCCTCCCCCACCGCCTGGTATAGGTTGACCATGTTTTAGCGGAGTGCTACACACCCAAGAACAAATGGGCGGTACTAACTGGATTCTGTGGGTTTAAAAAAAAAGTCATAAAATTCGGTGGGTAGAGAAGAGGGCGTGAGCGATCTGGGAGAAGCTGGAGAAATATAAATAAAAGACGTTGTATAAAATTATCAAAGAATTGAAAAGTGATTGTGGTTTATAAACTTGTAATTTTACTAATATAGTGGAGGAAGGGCTTTCTAGTTCCAAAGACCCAATTCCATGGGAATGTGGGTCAGAGAACACAGCAGGAGTTAAGGATGCTTCATGAAGATACAAGGACAGAGAGCTGAGTGAAAGAGCATCAGGGGCAACTGGGTTTGGAGTTCAGCATCCTCTTGTACAGCCTGACTCTCACTTCCTTATCTGTAAAATGGGCACGATTCCCATTTCAGAGGAGTTTTCTTGATGCTTCTATATGTGACCATGATAAAGCATGCTAAAAAGAAACCACTCAAGGAGCTCTTGGTCCCCTCCTCCCTTTTGTCTAAAGTCATTTGCATAAATGATTTGCATAGGCAGTATTTAGTTTTAGCAAGAAAATTTTGGAGCCCCGATGTAGAAAATAAATTAGTATTTGCTTAAGAATTCTCTTTTCTGCAAGTGAATCAGCTTTGATGACTGTGAGCAGTTCCAAGCTTCCTCAGTTCCCCAAAACAGAGAAATAAACCCAAGGGCTTTGCTACATCGAAAAGAAAAACTGAGATGAAGGCCAACGTCAGGATCACGAGGATATGTTGTCTAATTTCATACTTTCTCTTTACATTTTATCTGGTGACCAAAAAATATTTTTAAATCGTTTTTTTTTTTAAATAAAAAGAAAGAAATACTTTTGAATATAGAAGTTATCAAATTTTCTCTTTCCCTCTTCTGCGTCATCCTTCAGACTTTGATTGCTGCTGAGGTGAAGAGTCCCTTTGAGGAACACGTGACCGGCACCCCGTGGCTGCTGCAGCAGCCCGCAGCCTCCTCTGGTGCCCGGTGTTCAGCAAACAGAGAAGGCTCAGCTTCCAGCCCTTTCCTTCTTTGTTAAGGACAAACTAGGAGGCAGAAAGCCTTTCTGCCCGTCCCCTTAATTCCTCAGCCCATCCCTAATTAGTGTTTTTTACTGTTAATCCCTACCATATATCTCAGAGAGTCTCACACGAGTCGGCTCCCTACAAGTTTTATTGCATTCAAAGAAGTGGCAAGCTGGCGAGGCGTGATGGTGGGAATCCAAGCGGTCACCAAGCGGGGGTTGGCTGTTACTTGTAATTGATTGTTCACTGAAGCCTGCCGGCGCACTTTAGCCCGAGGCCTGACTTGCCTCCATATGCCTAGTGTCAGGACTTGGAAGCCAGCTGGTCAGTCAAGGCACACCCTGTGGGAAGCAGCAGACACAGGCGGCAGGGTAGCCATCAGCCTCCTGTAGCATATTTCCTCTGTGTTTTGATAATAGTTCTGTAAGCTTTAATTATGCTGTGTGACAACACATTCATGAACTATCAAAATAAATCCTTTGAGGAGATGGCTGCTAACAGATTTGGAAGCAACAGTGCTTGTTGTAAAAGAAAGAAGGAATCAGGCAATCAGAATCCTGCAGGATCCCCCTCAATGTTGAAACCAGATGAGCCGTTCTCTTGCCTTTTCTGTCCTGCTGACAAATGCTCCTTTTAAAGCTCTGCCCTTAAGAAGTTAACTGAAGACACTTATTGCAACACTCGAGTGTATCCAACATAAGCGTTGTACAATTAGCAGCGGTAATGTGAGCGTAAAAGCTGTGCCCCAATATCAGTATATAATCTGAAGGAACACCGCAGGGTCCATTAGGGCCATTTACAGTTGAGACTGAGACTAATGGCATTAAATTATTATAGCTATTGCTAAGGGGGCATTATAAGTGAATACCTTCCAGCTGGGTTCCCTGCACATGCTTTGTCAACAGTACAGTTCCTCAAAGGTATCCTTATTGTTCAGGACCATTTATAGACCAGGTGCTGTGTATACTAGTGGAAAGGCTAAGTAGCACTGGATTTAAAGACCTAGGAATTAGAGTTTGATTCAGCTGGGATTAGGGTTAAGTGGTATTGGGCAGTTCTTCGTATTGCGTGTGTGTGTGTGTGTGTGTGTGTGTGTGTGTGTGTGTGTGTGTGTGCGCGTGAGTGTGTGCATGCCTATGGACACTGGGGTTGTGTGTCTGTACACTTGCGCATGCTTGGATGCAAGTGTGTACTAATAGCCCCATCATCTGTCAGAGCTACTTGAGTTCTTCTGTTTAGCACTCTGTAGAATGTGGGGAACTACTTATGAGCTGTTTGTAAGAATTCTGAAACCCAGCAAGTTAAGAAATGAGCAATTTCTCATCATAAACACACGTCATTAGTCTTTGATTCCATTTATTTCCTCCTGTAAGAGTAGCTGCCCTTTGTGTTGGTAGGAGATTACCAGAATCTCTTCCAAGATTAGTAACATTGTTAAATGTTAAGATATTTTTGTCACCCCCAATGCCTTGCTGAACAACAGGAGACCGCTTTAGAGCATAATTAAGCACTGGGCCTATAAGCTCCACTTTACTAAAGGAACTGCAAGGAGAAATTGGGGAATAAGTTCAAAGTTGCTTTTGATCTTGAAATGAATTTGGGGTAAATTAATGACACCAACATTGTCAACGTGCTCACTAGAGAAAACTGAAGCACACTTGGGACCAATCTGCTCAGGAGGGGGTCACAGGTCACCATAGAATGCTGTAATGAGTATGCTTATATCTTACGTGTAATTATTGCACTCTGACAAGAACATTATAGATACTTGGTCACTGGAATTAGTTTCCTCCATAGTTAGCTTGGGTCAGACGTATTTGTTGACCATCTACTTATTTTTTGTGACGTTCACTGTATAGGATGCTTTGGAGGGGGAAGAGTTGAATGAGCCATAGCTCTTCCTTGGTGGACTGTGAGACAGGGATGCTGAGGGATACACTAAATCACAGCTGTCTGTGATTGGGATGAAAGTTTAGACTAGAACAAAGAATGTGTGAAGGAATTTGTAGCAGTGCATAGAATAACGAACTTTGGGTTGCCATGACTGCCAGGAAAGGAAAATAGGAGCTCCATCCTTTCAGTTGGGGTGAAGCTTGACTGTGATTGAGGGTACATTAGATGGGTACCAAGGATGACATTAGACTTGACATGAACAAAACCATGCCCAATCCTTGGGAAACTGAGGGTCGAGTGTGACCAGTCTCAAACCTGTGTTTTTTTTGTTTTTTTTTTTTTTTTACTGAGATGAAGTTTATTTGCAAGTATCTCAGGAAACTCTTAGACTTTTGAAGCTTACCAGTTAATCCCTAGAATGAAAGTTAAGAGCTCTTGCTTAGAACCTGTGGACTGTTGAGTTTTGGTGGATGGGTTGGTTGGGGGTAACATGGGAAGACTTAAACTAGGAACACAGAAGAGGATGAAGAAGTCAAGATCACCCTTGGCTGCATACGGAGCTCAAGCCCAATCTGGACTACAAGTGACTCTGTCTTAAAAAAATGCCATATATGTACATAGCATGGAAGGCAACAGGGACCTCTGGGACGACGACGCTCAGAGAATGTCCTAGACAAGCTATGGCTGAATGCTGTAGACTGGCGGTGTCCCATCTCCCTCAGTTTCAGGAAGGGAGACTGAGAGTCAAAGGCAGAGGTATCTCCTGTTCCCAGGTTCCCAGAGCTCTTCAAGGCACTAAGCTGAATGCATAGAGACTCCTGCTGGTATCAGACTCCCAGGATCTGCCAGGGTGGCCAAAATGGTACAGGCTGAAAATCTGAACTTAGGTCTCCTAAGCAGAGATGCAGGCAGAACAATCAGGGGTAATAAGACAAAAAGAACTTATCAGGAAGCTAAGAACAAAGGTTGCCGCCTCTGTTGTGAACAAGACTCTCTAACAAATATAGTTTTAATGTGCATTGCTGGTTAATGGCAGTTCTTAGCAAGAAACCTTGTTGTGAACTTGCCGATAAAGCAGAGAATTTTTGCCATCTTTGAAACCTTTCACTTTGGAAATATCCACAAAACAAATGGGAAAAACAAACATTAATGAGGCAGATATAAAACACTTTGGAGAAAAAAATAATTTAACATTTTTATGGTTGCTATAGAAACACCTCAGCCCTCACTCTTGCTAATTAGTCCGGTTTTACACATTTTATATTTGGAAATGCAAATCAGTTTTCATAAATTATTACTTATTTTTTTCCCCATTTATATTTACAGTACTGGTGTACGGAGACACACGGGAAGTCTAGACGATTACTTAGTTATATAACGTGACATACTTAGTTATGTGAGCCTGACATTTATGTCCACAAGACACTTCTTAGTTTAAATATTCTCCTGTTAAATGTTGTGGGAAATTATGCAGAGATTTATAATTTTTACAGAAGAAAATGAGAAAATGTAAATCATGTGGCGGCTCTCTAAAGTGCTTTCTCATGGAGTCTTGGGAGGGAGGAGGGCCCTTTACCCCCAGTGGATTCTAAATAATAAACATTTTAAGACTTTCCTCCAGCCGTGGGAATTATGGCTGGCTTGGGTGTCTTCTGAACTTTTGGTATGAAACGCTGACCATCTGCAAACAGTTACTGGACTCTTGGTGATTGGAGAAGACAGAAGTGTTTGGAGGAAAGGAACTATGGGATAGCTGTAAGATCTGGGGCGGCGGGGAGTCTGGTAGAACAGAGATGGTGGCTCTCAGACTCAGTGGACAGCAATTAGAGATCCATTTTCAGTTTACGGTTAGGAGGCGGGAGGAGCTTCGGCTTCAGGACCATGTGGCAGACTTGGTTCAAGTTTTAATTCAGCTACATCTTAGCTTCAGGATTGAGGCAAGTGATTTGACCACTCCAAGATTGCTCCTGTGAAATGGAGACAAGAAGAATGACTGGCCCATTGCAGAGTCGTTGTGTAAATGAGATCATGGGATGGTTGCAAGGGGTTTGCTTAGGGACCTGAGCATGGTTAATGTTTAGTTAGCACTATCAAGTAAAAACATCATAGTAGGACTGGAGAGATGGCTCAGCAGTCAGAAAAATTTAGATGCTTCCCCAGAAGATGCAGCCTCAGTTCCCTGTGCCCACATGGTGGCTCATGACTCTCTGTAACGCCAGTCCCAGAAAACCTGACACCCTCTTCTGGCCTCTGTATACCAAGCATGCTGTGGCACGTAGGCAAACATGCTGACAAGACACCACCACACATAAATAAATAAATGAATGAATAAATAAACAAACCTTATCATAGTCAATTCTTATTGTAGATATATTTAATCTTCCCGATTCCAACTACGTAAAAGTAAAGAAAACTACAAAAGGAAAAAAAATAATTCAAAGAGCAAAGAAACATTCAGATAATGCCTTGTATAGCAATCGGTATATATCTGCACCGGAAATTAAATCTACTTATAGTCAGACTTCTGTGTATAAACACTGATGTACAAGGTCAAGGGCAAACACATCCTGCATTCTGTGTGAAGTTTAAGGGATTTGCAAGAATTAATTTGGCTTTCTGTAAGTTTTATCCTGAACACGAACATTAAGGGCTGACTCCCACATCACTGTGGAAACCAGCCATGCAGATGATGTTATTGGTCAATCACAGGAGAACCAGTGAGTCTGAGAAGTTAGAATTAGCTTTGCTGTCCTCAGATGAGAAGGCAGTAGGGTCATGTGGTAGAGGCTCCTTCACTGTGGTCCTCCATGTGTGAGAGAGGAGAGGGAGTGAAGGGTCAATATAAGCAGGGAGCAGCCATGCCTCTGCTTAGCAGGTCTTGGTAGAGTGCGAGCCTCAAGCAAATGGAAGCCACGGAGAGGAAATGGACTGGGTGCCTAGTTTTATATGGGAAATAAACAGGCAGAAACCCTTGAGTGTCTACACAGGTCTCCTTGGAGACTGTATTCCAGTGGTGTCTTCGAATAGCCAGGTGTGCAAATGTTCCTTGGTTTTCTGAGTCTTGTGTCTCCGGTTCTTTGAAAAACAGAACAACCAGGATCACTTCCTTCCCTAGGCTGATTTCCTGTCTTTTCCTAAATCAATAAGCGAGGGTTTGTTTCTTCCCTGTGCTGTGACCCCATTGAAATTCAGAGTTCACAGTAACATAAATGGTAAGTGTAGGAAAACAAACAGAGCAGCAATGCAGAAATACATTTCTTTTTTGCAAAATTTACCACATTAAACAAGCCAATAGTTTTGATGTTACATAGCCCCAGAAGGTTATGACTTTGCTATTTATTATACCTACTGGGTGATGGCCAGGCAGGAAATGTGAGGTATTGAAAAACAGGGAGTGACTGGAATGGCCAACCGGAAGAGCGTGCTCCTTTGGGGGAAGGGTGGCTTCAGATGCATCACGTATCCATCTGTGTGTTCATACTGCCTGTCTGAACCCAGATACCAAGCATGACTTTTTTCCACAGAAGCCAAGGGTCAGTATTTTGAATGATGGCAACTCATTAAAAAATTATTTTGAATCACTGTGAAAACCCAAAGAGAATTAGTCTATGGGTTGTTGAGAAGGTCAGCTTTCTTTAACAGCAATGCTTGACCAGTGTGGTCACCACTGGCCAGATGTAGCTGCTAAGCACTTCAAGAGGAGCAAGTTAGAATCAAGATGTTTACTGATTATAAAATAACCCTGGAGT
The DNA here is from genome assembly GCA_902729485.2 of Mus minutoides. Taxonomy (NCBI): domain Eukaryota; kingdom Metazoa; phylum Chordata; class Mammalia; order Rodentia; family Muridae; genus Mus; species Mus minutoides. The sequence goes on along the minus strand of LR749633.1, from coordinate 334,750 downwards.
TTGACGGTTATAAAATACACCAGCAATTTGAATTAGTTGTATGTTAAAACAGTTTTAGTTTTGGATATAACTAACTGAGCAAAACGCTATTAAAACACATGACTAAAAAAATGTGGCTACCAAGAACATTTAAAGTTCTTAAATGTGATTGGCATTTTATTTTAGTAGACACACACCTCTAGAGAATGTAGGTGATTCTGAGTCTTTCTTCTAGGGTCTTCTGTGTCTTTGTAGATCATTTGTGGGTAAAAGTCCAATATCCTTTTTCTTTCTTAAGATTTCAAGACAGGGTTTCACAGTGTATGTAGCCCAGACTGGTCGCCAACTCACAATTGTCCTGCTTCTAGCTCTAGTACTGGGATTACAGGCCTGTGCCACTAAGCCTGGCCCTTTCTTCATTCTTAGACCAACTTGAGAGGTCAAGGAAGGTCTTCTGTCTTGGTGGCTCCTCCAGGCAGGTCAGTTTTGATCCAAGGATAAAGCTATAAATGGATCTCACACCTTGGGCATGAGTTTTGCTTGGCTGGACGATGTGCATCCAGCTGTCCTCGCCTGGTCCCAGTAGTAATGACCCTGACATCTGGCATCTAAGTCGTGGGCACAGAGCCTGTGGAACCTGGGCTCCCCAGAAGCCATGTCGAACTCCTGGGAACCACGTTGCTTTTGCTTGCCATAATTCAGCTTAAAAATGTGTTTATTTTTGAGGGAAGAAAAGGAGCAAATGCTCTGAGTGTGCCCTGGTAGAGATAAGTCTCACAGTTTCACCCAAGTTTTATTTAACCACATTGTGAGCTAAGTTAATCATATTTGAACCGATTTCAGTGATTTAGAAACTAAACAAGACTCCATCTCCAACCCCAAAAGCGATTCCAGGAGAGAGTAGTTTCCAGAGACAAGAGACTAGAAGCCAAGCATAGCTGGGAATCTCGCCTTGGAAAGACGGAAGCTCTGCAAGCCAAGCTATGTTGTAGATGTTGTAGAGTGGAGAATGATGTGTGGGTCTAAGCAGTAGAGTCCATTCTAGGAAACCACAGATCCATTTTCTAGGTGCTAAGTTCTGTCGGTTTTTTTCCCTGCAGACATTATTTCCAGTTTATTAACACTCCATGAAGCATATCAAGAAGCTTTGTGGAGCCATAGGCACCCATCACGAACATCCAGGAGGGAACTTTAGGCTCTCCTCCTGATTTGTCATTTTCTAAGGGCAGGACACCTTTCATGTCAGATGCAAGCATAGCACATGGCTTTCCCCTTTGTTCTTTTCTTTAGACTAGTTCAGTGGTCCTCAAATTTCAATGGGTCATAAATACAAATCTGTATGTTGGATATTTTATAAAAGATATAAGTGATTTGCTTCTTCTTTTCCTTCCTTCCTTCCTTCCTTCCTTCCTTCCTTCCTTCCTTCCTTCCTTCCTTCCTTCCTTCCGAAAACTTTGGGTCTTGACTTTAGGGTAGCTTAAGGATGGAATTCTTCTTCGTGTATGGAAATTCTTAGTGCATGCTTCCAGGCAATTGGAATATGACACAAAGATAGACGATCCACAGCCACTGAGTCCAACGACTAAACAATATCCTTTTTTCTTCTGTTTGAGATGAGGTCCCACTCTGTACTTTAGGCTACTCTGGAATTCATTATGTAGCCATACTGGTGTTGAACTTAATGGTCATCCTCCTGCCTCAGGGTCCCAAATGCTGGAATTACAGGTGTGAGCCACTATGTGATGCTTCTGTTCTTGTTTGGGGCTTGGGGAGTGAGGAGAAATCCCACTAATGCATCCATTGCCTCTGCTTTCCTGAAGTTAGGGCATAGATGTGTGTCCAGGAGGTATGGCTTTTGGAAGTGAAAATGGCGTCAGGCAGGCACTGTGAAAGGGAAGACAGCCTATCCCGGGCTACTCACACACAGGACCTACAGGCCTTGTGCTCTCCTTCGAAGATGCTTCAAGCTCAGCTCCGAGATGAACCCCTGGAATGTATAAGAGTGCCAAATGGGGATGTCAACTTGGAGTGCAGCCTGGATATTGGTGCTACTGATTGGAAGCTGCAGACATCCACTCTCCTCTTGTGTCCTTGGCCACCGTTTGATCATATGGTGACATTGTTTTAAGGGTGTCTGGAATATGCAGTTTTTATTTTGGGATGTCCAGATCAATATTGGCAATGTTATCACATCAGGATAAAGAAGGAAACAGGCATCTGTGGTCAACAACAGACTTTGGTCACTGTGGTTGTCTTGGGAAGCCAGTTGGATCTTTCTATTTGTCCCAAACTACAAGAATTAAGTGAGAAGTACTGTGGCTCTTTGGAAAGCATTTGGCATCATTCAAAGCACCATTAGCTATTTTAAATTGTAACATGACTAACCCTTCCTTCTGTCTGTTAAGTTTGTATACATGGTGACAGTCACTAGAGAAAACACCTCTACGTGCATCTTCTCATACATGTACCATCCCTGTTGAGCAATTCTCATGAATCCTGCGGCTTCTGTGGAACTCCAGCTTTCAGTCTGTTTCTGTGAGATTGAAGTGTTGAGATTCACTAACCACGAATCCCCAAAGACTGGGAGAAGAAATCATAAAAGATAATGTTTTACACCATGTGTTCAGAAAGCTGAGTGTTGATGCTATCACAGCTGAAGAGAATTCTAGAAGTTACTCTTTAAAAGGAACAGGGGTAAATATGAATATACCTGCTCTGGGTCTAGCTATACATTCATCCAGATTGCCAATGGCCTGGGAGGCCCCCTTTCTTTTAACAGGGAATATTTTCATTCAGAGTCAATGCCTTTGATCACAAGGTGTGTGATCAACATGCATAGTATAGAAAATGTTTTCTGCCTTTAGTGTAGTTACTGTAGGAGATGGGGCAGTAGCTGAATTCCTTCATTGTCTTTTCAATGGTTACATCAATCTGGATTTAGCTTCATGTGCACATAGGGCTCTGGCTCCATTCTTCTGCTTCACAGGTGGGCACCTCAGGTATGACATTCATGCCTTCCTTCCAACCTCACTCATGCCCCCGGCTCTTCTGGAGCTAGAGCTGTGTCTGGAGGGCCTTCCTTACCCATTACCTAAACCTCATCTCTCAAACCTACCCTACAAGAGGCCCTGTGAGTCCATCAGGGAGTGTTAATTAACAGAGTATTAATGCTGTGCTCCTTATATGTCTATCTGGTGTCTGGCTTCTTCCTTCAGCCTGGAAGCTTAGTGAGGACAGAAGTTATGCCCAGTTTGGTTCACACCCCTGCTCTCTATATTTGCCTCACTGTTTAATGAATATTTATAGGGTAAAAATCTCTTTGAAAATTGATTTGTTATCTATGTATTATTCTCTGGTAGCTTAGAGGTCCGTTTTAAAGTAAAAAAAAGATTTACTTTTTTATTATTTTGAATTACGTGTATGTATATCTGTCTATATGTGGGTGCCTTTGGCATCCAGCGGCATCAGGTCCCTCTAGATCTAGACCTCCAGAGGATTGAAAGAAACTCAGGTCTTCTTCCAGAACACTATCCACTCTATGCTGAGCCATCTTTCCAGCCCTCACGTATTTTTAAGCTTATCAGTTGTTGAGGATACCAAAGTGCTAGCTGGCTCTGTCACAAGGAAGTGCCACAGGGTGGACAACTTAAACCACAGAAGTGTACTTCCTCACAGATCTGGGAGGCCAGAGACAGGGTGTCAGCACAGCTGCCTTCTTCGGAGGACCTCTCTTCTTGGCTAACTGACACCATCTTCTTCCTGTGTCTTTGCATTGTCTCTTTCTGACGTACCTGGCATCTGCTGACCTATTCATATAAAGACAGCAGCCATTCTAGATAAGGGCTCTTCTAATGACCTTGGTTTATTTTAATTACTTCTTTAAACACACTATCGTAAATACATTCACACTTGGGTCGCTAGCAGTTAGAACTTGTATATGTGAACTGAAGGGGCACTGGTCATAATTTAGCCTCTGAGTACAGAGAACTAGTGTTCCTCAGATTGTAGGCCAGGCTGGCCTTGAACTTACAGAGATCCATATGTTTCTGCCTCCTGAGTGCTGGGATTAAAGGCTTGTGTTACCAAATCTGGCTCATTGTAAGCATTTTAAAAGCAGCAACTAAAAGTGGCCCATCCTCTTCTGGACCAAGCAATGCGGTACCAATGGCTTCGAGATGACATAGCAAAAGGGTGAAACATAGGATCTGGTAGACCCATAAAGTCCAAATCAAAGAGCAAAATTTAGTGTGTGTGTGTGTGTGTGTGTGTGTGTGTGTGTGTGTGTGTGTATTCTGAACTACTGGTATCTTATCTGGTAAGACAGGCTTTTTTTACAGGGAAATTTTTCTTTTTCTTTTCTTTCCCTTTCTTTTCTTTGCTCTTCCTTTCTTTATTTTTTCTTTTTTTTTTGGGGGGGGGCGGTTGACATTTGGAGTTAATATAAGGAAATACCCTTTGTATTGCTTGGTATTGAAAATGTCAGTAAACAAACCCAGCCTTCCAAGAAGGGAGGTGGTGGCGGGGAGTCGGCCACAGAAGACATTGTTTCTGGATGCAGGAGGTAACAGGAGTGTTCAGAACAAAGGCTTACTCAAAATAGGCTTTGTAGCAAACTCTTGGGTCAACCTCCTTTCCCATTGTGTTCAAGTGGTCCTGCTCGAGATAACTCTCATTATTTTAATTAGTCCACCACACTTACCAACACAAACACACTCTCAATTTCAGGGCTGACAGAGGGCTAGCTAGGAGTGTCCTTAAAGGATCAGAAAACAAGTTGGGCTGTTGAGGACTTCCGGCAGCTAGCTAACAAAAACACAGCAGCAGAGGATGTAACTCCAGGAGGCTTGGGACCCACACAGCAGTGGGGACCCGCACAGCAGTGGGCATGAAAGCCTGCCTTTCCGTTTTTTTTTTTTTTTTTTTTTTTTAAAGAGGTTTAGCCCTCACATCTGGCAGACCTGTGACAATCAGCGTTAGACCATTTTAGAAATCAGATACCCTGGTTACCAGGAAGTTGATTTGCCTTCCACTTCCTTAAGAAAACACACATTAATATTTAAGCTGGGTTTTCATAAAAGAAGCGTTGTGTGCCTGAGATGTGAAATAAAGCCAGGAGGCTGGGAAAGCCCCTCCTCCCGCAGATAAAGTGACCCCCCTCCCCATGTAATTCAAATCACCCTTCTGATGGGAAAAGGAGAGGAGTGGGCTCCCCCTCCCCCAAGGGCCTTGTGGAATTTCCTATCTACTGTTGTGTGGCATGTGCCTATAATGCGTTAAGAGCTGGATTTTAAGTTAGGAATTCCTTCTTTCGGGATAGAAGCTGGAGAGTCACAAAGGTTACCTTCTTAAATGATTCCCCCAAACGGGGATCTTTCTCCATTCTGTGTTTGTTTTGTTTTGTTTTTAAAGTTTTTTTCCAGGTAGAGCCATGTGGCATCTATCCTTTGAGGACCTTGCTATCAGTTTCTTAGATCTTGCTATCAAGTTCTGGTCTTTTGCATTTTTCTGCCCAGCCTTGGTTCCACTATCTATGGAGATGACATTGAGATAGTGCTGGACCAAACAGGTTTCACCATCCTGATAAGGCCATCTTAGATATTCCAGGTGATTTGGTGTGCCTCTAAAAGACTTAATGGAGATGAATACAAGTCTTAAAGGAAAAAAAAATTTCCCATAGATTGGTGTAAATGGTTTACTTTAAAAAATAAACATTTTAAATCACTTTGATCTCAGCTGCTCGAAAGATGCAAACTGGACATTGCTCTTGGGGGAGCATTTTCCAGGGTTTTAAACCAAGCATAAACCATTTCCTCTTTGTACACAAGAAGATAAATAATGTCCCAGAACAATAGGCACATGAAGAAGCAACTGTGTCAGTGAAAGCGAGTGGGATACTGCATTGGAAGGTATGGGAAAACCTGAAGTTGGGTTTGAGATTTTATAATAGTTCAGACCACTTTGTGTATTCAGATTCGAATCCTACCTACAACATTATTCTGTTCCTGTCTCTTTTCCTCTCTTCCATCTCTGTATTATCTTCAAGACTATCACAAGGTTTCTTCATTTGAGTCCTTGAAGATTGGTCTTTGCAGAGCTTCAATCTTGCTTGCTGCTTGCTCTTTCTTTCTTTCTTTCTTTCTTTCTTTCTTTCTTTCTTTCTTTCTTTCTTTCTTTCTTTCTTCCTTCCTTCCTCCCTCCCTCCCTCCCTCCCTCCCTCCGTCCCTTCCTTCCCCTTCCTTCCTTCCTTCCTTCCTTCCTTCCTTCCTTCCTTCCTTCCTTCCTTCCTTCCTTCCTTCCTTTCTCTCTCCCTCCACCCTCTCTTTTTTTAAGATGAAGCTTTAAGCTGGGCATGGTGGTAGACACATTTGATCCTCTCAAGGTGAGGGACAACATGATCTACATAGCAATTTCTATGTATACAGCGAGATCCTGTCGTGGTAGAAGGAAGCACTTTGTTCTGTTAGACAGTTGTTGCCTGCTGTGCAGGCATTGTTATTTAAATACGACCCCTGGACATTTACCGTTTGGTCATCAAGCTCAATGTTGGATTCCTTGGTACTCAGAGCTGCCTGAGTTAAAGTAACATAATTTCAAGGGTAATAATTATCAATGTAGTTATAAAATAGCACCAGAAATTATTCAAAGGCAACATGATCTTGAAGGTTTCCCACATGTTTTCTTTACATATTTGCCAACTAAGTTAATAACATGTATCCTTAAACTGCTCCTTGACATTCGCCCCACCCCTGGTTTTGTATGTGATGCTTGAATAGTAATCTAACACAGGACAGGAAGCTGTCCTTAGGAAGTTAGTCATCTGTACATAGTCACAGTTTGAAGTTTATGTGGAAGACTGAGGAGGTAGACCAATGATATTTTAAAGACAGAGTAGCATAGTGAAAGAAGTTTCATACTTCATTTCTAACTGGCTTCCGGGCTGCTACAAAAACAGGGTTCCTTTGTCCAGTTCTACAGTCACTGAATAGGAGAGACTTTTACGGGAGAAAGTGCTTTGCAAGAGAAGGACTGGTCCCATGTGAGCCTCTTAACCACTGTGAGATGTGACTGAGAACATTACAGTTTTCAGTGCACAGGCAGAACCACAGAATGGATGCGAGATAATTTGCATGCATACGCTTGAGTTCTGACCCATGAGATCTTTCACCAACAAACTGTGTGAACTTAGACAAGACCTTTCACTTTTACAGGAAGTCCCCTTATCTGTACATTAAAAAGAGTTTGGCTTGACATCGAGTTATAAATATACATAGAAAAAAAGCAAACGAAGATGGTTGAGCTTAAGGCTGGGGTGGCCCTCCCTAAGCTTGGGCCCCTGTTAGCCCTGAAATGCCTGAGATCCTCTGAGCATCAATGGACATACGTATGACTAGTCTGAAAGTCATATAGCCTACAATAGCTTCTTATTTATTTATTTATTTATTTAATTATTTTAGTTTTTTTTTAATAGCTCTGGCTGTCCTGGAACTCACTTTGTAGACCAGGCTGGTCTCAAACTCAGAAATCTGCCTTCCTCTGCCTCCTGAGTGTTGGGATTAAAGGCATGTGCCACCACGCCTTATATTTTTGATAGCTCAGTGGGTTAAGGCACTGGCCCTGCAAGCCCTGTTTGTGACCTGAGTTTGATCCATATAAAGGTGGAAGGAGAGAATAGACCCCACAAGATTGTCTTCTGACCTCTGCATGCCTGTCCCCAATGCGGAAGAATTCAGAAAAGAATTTAAACTGATGAGGTCTAAAGCCCCTTGGTAACATATTATATGTAGAAACATTGGATAATATGGTCAGGTTGAAAGAGGGGACTAAAATAACTCTTAAGCATTAAATACCCAGAGATGTTAATTTGATATAGAAGAATATATTTTCATTTTTCTTCTTGTGTCTTACTGTCTCTGTTTAAGTATAACATATGTATAAAGATAAAAGTATACATACATCTATAAGTATCTACCTATTGATCTATCATCTATCTATCATCTATCAAATGGTCTTAGTAATTGAGTGTCATGTGTCTCAAAACTGATTTTAATTTCAAACAAATTTAATCTGATTATCCATATATACTGCTTTTCAATTATAACTTCTAATTAGTACACCTCATGAGATATCCAGATAAAGACTAATGAGATCTCTCCCATCAACACAAATTTGTAGAAAGTCTTAACAGTTTTGACATATAGTTTGTCTTACATATGCATATGGGCGTATGTGTGCCACTGTGCTAGTGAAGAGGTCAGAGGGACAGTTCCCTCCTTCTGCCATGTGGGTCCTGGGCTTTGGGCTCAGGTCAGGAGGCTTGGTGGTAAGTATGTTTATCTGATGAGCTGGTTTAGTGTTTTTTAATGCCCTGTGGAAAATATTTTACTGGTGATTTATTATTCCACTTAGCCATTCCCATTATTGTATATTTAGATTATTTCCAGTTTTTTTATGACTGTAAACATCACTATGATAAACATCTCGGAATATAAATCTTCAGCTGTGGCTCTGATTACAGTGTTAGCATAATTCCTACGTGCAGAATGCTGGAGTCAAAAGCTTGACTTTAGAAGAGTCTAGTGCCGCCATTTTCTTTTGGTGGGGACCACTTATTTATAAAAATACTCTCCAGAAAATAGAAATCCGATGATTTGCTCAGAGCATTAAGTGCAATTGCATGCTTAAGAATAGGGCCAGGAAGCTGTTCTTACAGATTAGAGAATAACATATGCCTTCCATGTCTTTGTTCTGTATTATGTGATGTTTTATGTTTTTGGCGAAAGTGACTAGTTAAGTCAGTGCTGATATTTGAGGCATAACTGGGGCCTATCTGAGTGCTAAGGTGTTGGTTTGTTCTCTGCTCCTTTGCAACAGTACCACCATTTAAACAAACAGGACTTGTGCATTTTCAACCCCTCTCATTTATGGACTTCTAGTTTTGTTTTGTTTTGGTTTTTAATCAAAACCGTGAATTTTGGGGGTGAGCATAAATGCGTAATTAAGGTGTGGATGCTTCTTTCAGCATCCTACCTGCTTCTCGGCCAGCAGGCCCCTCAGCTGAGCAGAGTCGCCCTCCTTGCTTGGTCATTCCTGTAAGGATATATTTGAAACCAGTTTCCTTGACTGTCTTCTAAGTCAGAGGCAAGCACATTCCTCACTTTCCTCCAACCAGAGCGAACCAAACTTTCATGTGCAGAGTGTGTTTTCAGTGGATTAGACCCAAGGCTGTGTTGTTCTAGAGTCTTAGAACTGCTGATGTGGTACACAATCAGCTTTGTAGCAAAATTTAAATGTTGATCTTAGCATATAAACACCCATCCAAAACTATCTCAGAGAAGCCATATTTAGGAGTTGGCTTAAAAGTATGTGTGATAATAATTTCTCAAGCATGTTTTTGCTTTTGGTGTTTTTATTTAGCTACATAATTTTTTCTTTGACTAGAATCTAATAAACAAGTCCTATATGCCTCTCTCTCTCTCCCTCTCTCTCTCTCTCTCTCTCTCTCTCTCTCTCTCTCTCTCTCTCTCCTCTCCTTCCTTTTCCAGCTCTTTTATTCTTCTGAGCCGTTAGAAGACGACATTCTTTATTTTGCTGACAATGACTTATTTGTACCTAATTGCCTGAATTCTGAGATTTTTAGGAAACTGTATTGACAATGATAATTTCTAGTTGTCTCACAAGGAGGGCATGTGAATTAACACAGATCCCAATCAAAACATGGCACGTGAGAAACAAAGCCCCCCACCAGCGTCACATTTCTGACATTGCCATTGTTAAGCATCGCATTAATAGTAAGGTGACATTCTTTTGAGAAGTAGAGCGTATGTAAATAGCAGGAGTTCTTAGAAACAGAATTCTCCAAGTCAGATTCCTCTCTACCACTTCATAACACAGAAAGCAAGTTAGACAGCATCCCTCCAACCCAGAGAGCAGAGGCCAGCATTGTTTTCCTGCTTTTTTAGCAAGAGAACTTTCCAATGTGTTTGGCATAGCTGGAGATGATCCCATTCATTGATTCTGTGTTGGTTGAATCTCTTCATTTGCATGCCTTCTATTGTTTAGGAGTTGGCATAAGAATGTACCAGATACTGATATCTGAAGTAAGTCACCTTATAAGATTGTTCGTTTTACTGGGACCCCATGAAAAGTGTTCCAAGTCTATCTTTTGGGTTTTCTGCTTTCTCTTTGTTTCCTCTGTTCATCCTCTTTTTCCTTTCCAGTTGTTTCATGTTTGGATACTTGAGCTGACGAGTTGTAAAGGTAATCTCTGAGCAACATCAACTGTGAATTCCAGGTTGCTTTGTCATTTGGTGATTATGGCTCTTGACTTATTTTTCTCTGTTAGAAGTGGGAGAAATGTGCTGAATTCACTAATCACCAAATTGTTTGGTTCTGCTCCTATGCCCCACACATCCTCTTCTTATGAAGACTTTTAAAAGTTAATCTATTGTAAAATTAGATTGTCAAAATGGACAGAGTCACTATCACCCCGGGGTAATGGCGGCAGACCTGAAGCTCCAGCCCCACTCATTCCTCTGTGGAAAGCATCTTACTAATCCGTGGCCCTCTCCAGCTCCACAGGGAGTATGAGTTCTTCCATGGCCCCAGCTGTCCCTTGGAAGTGTGACTTTTCCAGTTTTATTGCCCTGAGAACACAGGGGGGGGGGTCCCTGATGGAGAGGACCCTCTCTGAGGTCCCTGTCTAAAGTGGCAGAGATGTAATCGTAGCTGTCTAAACTGTTTCTAATTCAATTCTCTTCTGCACTGTTACGCCGACATGCAGTAATGTATCCAGTGGTAGAGGAAGAGGCGGGTCACAAGGTTTGAGTTCCAGTAAGATGTAAATAGCCGCTGTACTTGCAATATTAAGTGATACCTCTGACTGACAAGGGATGTATGAGAAGTCTATTCTATGAGATGATTTCTTTTTCTGGTGTTGGGGATATATAGTTTAGAAAAATTTAACCTATAGGTAACTCTAGGTGACTCAATACTAGATTTCAGGGGTGGAGCAGTGAATCTTTAAAATGGAGCTAACTTTTGTTTGTTTGTTTGTTTGTTTTTCGAGACAGGGTTTCTCTGTGTAGCCCTGGCTGTCCTGGAACTCACTTTGTAGACCAGGCTGGCCTCGAACTCAGAAATTCGCCTGCCTCTGCCTCCCAAGTGCTGGGATTAAAGGCGTGCGCCACCACGCCTGGCTGCTTGCTAACTTTTTATTATTATTATTATTATTATTATTATTATTATTATTATTATTATTATGTGGACATTTTCTCTGGGAGAAGCTTTTCTATCAAGTTTGCTAAAAGTCTATGCTCATAAAAAAGTAAAGAGCTTACATTAATCTATCTCCTTAATTTTCTTTTTTTTTAATATTTAAAAGTTGATATTTTATTTCCCTTTACACAGAAGAGACAAAAGCCTGCTTGAGTCTACCCTGTGATCTTTAATTCCCACTCCCTCCTCCTGGACATCTTATAACAAATATACACAGGAAAGAAATATAAAACGCTCTCCTAATAGCTCTGAGAAATGCACTGTGAGAGCGCTTTAAAATCAGATTACAAATATCATTTCCAATTTGTTGGGGGAGAAAATAAGAAGGAAGGGTCTTGAAGAATACAGGATAAAGCTGTTGTGTGTGCACCACCAGTGTCCACTGAATTCTGGGTTGGCACACAGCTCAGCACAGTTTTTGGAAGCAGAGAGTTTACACATTGTCCCTACGGATGACACTTAGGGGTTGCACGCTCCGGTTTCTGATGCTTGAGCAGATGGCAAGGCAAGCAGACAAGTTTCATTTTCTGTCATCATAAAGTCCTAAAGGTGAACAGTGTCATCAGTTAGGGATATTTCAAGGTCTGATTGGGCCATTGATTGCACTTATGGGCTGTTTTCTCCTCTGTGGGTTATTTTGGATGAATTTCAAGTCCTTGACAGATTCCAGAAAATTTATCCATCCTACTTTGCTGGGAAGCTATGGGAACCCGCATGCTGCTGCCTGTGGCCACTGTGAATGTGTAGTGAAGAGCCCAGAGCTGGTTGGAGGACACTTCGCTCTCTTTAAAATTCTGCATTTTCCACAACCAAATTTCATTAGTCCCTGACAAGCTGGAAGTGTTACTGTGACTATTTAAGCAGTAGGAGTGCATGGTTCGCTGGCTGGCTTCTTCCTGGAAGAGTTTTGCATTATGGAGAACCTGGCTGCAGATTGAAAGTAGCTGTGTAGCTTTTTGGGACCCTCAGCTGTCCCTCATCCTGGCAAAGCCAGAATCTCATTACTGGATCCTGTGGGCTTGGAGTACACAGTGGGGCTAGAGGATGCTAAGACAGAATGTGATATCAGGTAGTGACAAGGGAAGAAAGGGATCTAGAATGTGCAGAGTAGAATGTGAGCGCCACTCTGGCTCTGAGGTAGACTTGAACTACTTCTCTTTCAGGTTGCTACTTTATGGCAAAATTATAGTGTGACAGAGGGATAGCAGGACCCAAAATCTTTCCCCCACTCTTCTAGTCATAGCTGCTGAATCTTAAGACATAACTTTCTTGTGACAGACTTTCCTACGCTCCTCTGTGGAAGGAACATACGTTTACTGGTTCTGCTGACTTAATGGAGTTAGGATAAGAGGAGACGGCATGTGGAATGAGCATTCATTTTGAGAAGCATTTTAACAAGAAGAAGGGATTGGTGTGTGCATGTGTATGTTATGTGTGCACATTGTATATGTATGTGTATATGCGTTGTATATGTGTGCATGTGCATATATGTGTCTGTGTGCATATGTGTGTATATTGTATATGTGTGCATATGTGTATATTGTATTTGTGTGTGCATGTGTATGTGCATATGTGGGTATATGTATGTGTATTATATATGTATGTGCATATATGTGCATTGTGTGTGTGTGTGCATGTATGTGCATGTGTGTGTTACTTTGATAGAGACTTTTCTAATGTTTCTAGAAGTCGCATAACTTAGCAGGTCATAATTCTGACTCTGAAGTTAGACCAAGTCCTGTCTCATTTTTAGGAAACCTAAAGGAAGCTCATCTTAAGATGGAAACAAATATAGTTTGTAACAAAGTGAGAGATGGAGTATATGAAGTAAATTATAAGACTTGGTTCTTGTACAGTGCCTGCTGGCACATGCTTAGTGTGGGATAAATGTGAGCTATTGTCCCTTTTCCCACATTGTTACAAATGAGCACATCCTGAAAAAAAAAATTCCCCTCCCATAGGGTCCCCAAGAAAGCCCCCTTACAGGCAACCTGTCATTTTAGAGGAAGCCATGCAAGGTCCTCTGGCTAGTCCTGGGCAATCACCTTCTATTACAATCAGATTGGAACTTCAAGCAGTGGCAGAACGCCAGTTTCTCTGGGGTTCTCAGCTTCCTGTGCCTTCCAGTGGTATTCAAAATACTTCACAATTCAACTCCAGAAATTTAGCACATCTTCAGAATAAATTATTATTGTCATTAGCACATTCCCACCCAAGAAAGTCTGTAGAGGAACAGAATGCTCAGAGTGGAATGCACTATTCACCCACTGGTGATTCCTGGGTTTGCTTTGACGTTGTTTTGCAGGCTGCTTTCTTGTGCCCTGAAGCTAAAAACAAGACACACCCGGTGGTGCTGCTTGTTGATCTTTGACTAAGGGAGTTAGCAGAGACCCAATTAAAACTGTTCAAAATGACCATAAGGACGCCAGCCCAAGAGCAAGGTCACTGGCTCTCAGCATCAAGATGTGAACATATTAGCGTTTCTTCATCCACATAAATGTGTCAGACAATGGGCATATTCCTAACTTCTGTTACGAATAAAGAGCAATCAGAAGGAAATTCCGTTTTGCTCTTTTCTCCAAACTTTGTTCTGATTTCAGTGACTTACCCAGCTCTGAGTTAGACCTCCAACTGTCCCTGCTGTCCCTTTCAGTCCTTGTGGAACCTTGTGTCATGTGTAGTTTAACATGAGACGGGGCCTTTTTATTTTACAGCTTTCCAGAGGTGATAGTTTCTTTGCATTTTACATGACTATAAGCCTTAAAGGTGAAGTAAGCTACAGTCAGAAGTGCCTTAATCATCCCATCTTTTCCAAACAGCACTTTAAGTTTTCTTTCTCTATATGAAATACTTTCCATTATATATCATATATGTATATACATGTGTATATAACATGTACACATATAATCTCAGCCCTGAATGTAACCTAAACTTTCTTCCACCAAAGGTTATGGAAATGCTCATTTTTTACTTTTAGCAACAGGGCCCAAGGATTCTTAAGCCTGGAAAATAGGAAATAATTCACTCTGGCCGAAAAGGGTGGAGACTTCTTTGTTTCTTTTTATATTTATTCAGGAAAAGCTGACAATCGTCCCACATTAATGAACTACACCATCAATCACCGTGTTGACAATGAGCGGAAAAGCTAGGTATATGTCTGGCTGACGGCATATTGCCTTTTTCAGTGAGGGCATGGCTGTTTATAGCACTTTCGTTGGCAGCTTCTTTTCGTGCTCAAACAAGAATAGAAAGAAGAATTAGATAGGCAGCCAGTGGAAAGAGCTTTATATTTTCAGATTATGGATAAAGCCCAGGAGAAAGTTAAGAATTTTTTTCTTTTTTTTCTTTTTGTAGCTTGTGTGCCTATTCCTTAGGACTTAAAGAGTCAATGGGAAAAAATGAGGACAGGTTTGTTGTTGTTGTTTTTCGTTTTTTCTTTTTTCCTCTCCCTTTCTTTCCTTATTTCATTGGTCTGGCCCAAAGATAATAGTATAACAATTTCTCAGCTTTTGTCCATTGTCTGTACTTGAAAATGAGAGTTGTGAAAAAGTTAAGTAGCGAGCGGGTGGGGTGGGTAGTTAAGTAGTGAGTGGGTGGAGTGGGGAGTTAAGTAGTGAGCAGGTGGGGTGGGTAGTTGGGCTTTTTTCCCTCTCTTCTGCGTTAGTTCGGGAGGGAAGGGAGAGATGTCAACTCCTTGGAAGCACTGTGGCTAACACTCAGACTGCACTCATCTCTCTTTTCTGTCCTTCCACAATCCAAACAGTCCTGATTATTGTTAAGTTGACAAGTTGACCCCAAAGTTCAAGCCGTAGGTATCATCCGTGACTAGTAATTACTAGGAGTCCCTCATGTGTTAGAAACAAAGTAGCTATTACTTCGTCCCGTTCTTGTAATAGCCTTGTGGTGTGGGGGAATGCTACTTTTACAGATAAGAAACCTAGGGCTCAAGGGGGAAAAATGACTCGTACAGCCGCTTTGTACGTGACCAAGTCACACTAGTGACTCGCTCTCAACTACAGATATCAGTGTTTAACTATTATAGCAGTGCTTCTCAAACATTTTGGAACCCGTTCACCATGTTAGAAATAATTAAGGATCCAATGCCCTTCTGTTAAAAAGCTAGCATCTCTGTGTTCAGTGCTATGCCCTAAGGTGAAAGAAAATTAAATGTATTTCATTCTTACTAAAATAACACAGGCTAACTGGGAAACCACTATATGTTGTAATAAATATATTTTCAAATGTTGCAACAGCTCTGCTTTCCCAAAAGAACTTAGTGAAAAAGAGTGGCACCATTGTACACGTGTGCAAATCTCTTTAATGTCTGACAGGAGAAGGCAGGATGCTCCAAGTTGATTCTTCATTCTGTCACTGTAAGTCATTTTGGTGACAATATACGCAGGGAACTCAACTTCATAAAGAGATGAAGTTTGTGAAAGGGGGAGCATTTTACTAGTCTTTTCCAGATAATTATGAATATTTTTCTTTGGCATGGCACCAAGCCTTGTTGAGGGGGTGACGTTTTTTTGGTGTGAGTTGTGGTGCAGAAGTTGAGGCCAGGTTGACAAACGTGCTCAGGCTTCACATTCACTTCCAATACACAGATCTCCTTTTGGATGGTCATCATTTCCTAATGTCATGCATTGCTGTTGGGAATGTTGATTCCCTAGTTACATCTGTTCCATGATTTGGCATGTTTCATATTTAATATAAAAATCTATATTCGTCAAGGTAGCCATTAACTTCACCAGAAGTTATGCAGGGTGGTTAAGCCCAGCATGTGGGATACAAGCTTTTCAAAATTGTAGTTTATACTCAAAAGCTTGGATTTGTATCATTGTCAATTCACGTGTCAATCATCTTTAAAGTAATTGGCTTATTTTGCTCATTTTTTTCTTTTTCTTTCTTTTTTTTGTGATTTTTCGAGACAGGGTTTCTCTGTGTAGTCCTGGCTGTCTTGGAACTCACTCTGTAGACCAGGCTGGCATCGAACTCAGAAATCCGCCTGCCTCTGCCTCTTTTTTTTTTTTAAACAGTGTGCCAAATACCCAAGTTGAAATACCCACAGTCTGCTTAGTTTATACTCTCAAGTAGAATGTTGTTTGGAAAAACAGAAAACAAAACAAAATAGATAAACTTAAATAATAATTTAAAAAGCAACAACGAAAAACAAACAACAACAACAACAACAACAACAAACCCAAATCAAAACAAACAGCCAAAAAAACCCCACTGGTTCAACTTACAACTCAAACAGTTGCTTTGTTTAGAAGCAACCACTGCCCTTGGCAGGCAGGAGAAAGATTAGTCTGCCTCGTGAACCTCAAGTTTCAACCCCCCAAATATTAACTGTAAAACAGTCAAGAGATAATAAAATGTGCTATTTTTAAATGGTATAGTAGAATTATGGGGTTTGCTACTTTATGGTTTCACATGTGTGTCTGTTTGCAATATGGCAGAGAATACAGTCAGTCCCCATGTCACTTAGTGGGACAACCTTGATGTTCACAGAGCACTACGAGCTCACCTCACGGTGCTCGCACCTTCAGTATCCGACCAGGATTTACTATTTGAAAAGTTTCTTAGACCTCATGCACCCCTAAAAGACTCAAAGACCTTCAGGGTTCTGGGGGGCACAAAAGATGCTTTGTGTGACACTATCTCTTTCAAAAAAAAAAGCTAGTGTCCTATGTACAAAATATGTAGGAGAATTAGAGATTAATATTCTTACAATGAATACTATCTGTGTCTTTACAATGGTGGATGGATGCTTTGGTAAACTGTTGGTAAGATTTTTGTTCTTGTTGTCTTCATCATTGCCTTCTTCTTCTTCTTCTTCTTCTTCTTCTTCTTCTTCTTCTTCTTCTTCTTCTTCTTCTTCTTCTTCTTCTCCTCCTCCTCCTCCTCCTCCTCCTCCTCTCTCTCTCTCTCTCTCTCTCTCTCTTTCTCTCTCTTGCCTCTTTGAAGATAAGAAAGAAAAAGACCCATTCTTGGTCAGTCGATGACATTATTCTTAAAGCTGAAAATTCTCTTGAGCTGTGTTTTTTTGTATTACCATGTCAACTCTGGACCACAGTAGTTCTATCTGTTTACAATCCTGAAGACTGGCCACTTAGAACTGATTTAAAATATTTGTGTATATTTACAGCATTTTAAGAGGGAAAAACAAAACAAACCAATTTCTCACAAATGTTTTTTTTTTTTTTTAAAAATGTTTCTTTTTCTCTGAAGAGAGAAAGTTTAAAGAGAAATGCTTTCATGAGGTCTAAGATTCCTAAAATCTAAACTTAGCTAATTGTGAAAGAGACATCTCTGAACAAAACAGGCATGTGCTTGTTAAAGCACAGAAAATCTAGAAGTTTTATGGAAACTCGTTGTAAGAATAATGTCTTTTTGAATTCATGTCTTCATTGTTTTGGGTAAATTTGGTTATATTTCCAATTCTTAGAATATTATATAGATTGAACTCTATTCCAACATTATATGTTTTATATCATCAACATATTATAATATATTACATGGCACCATGAATGAATCCAAGTTGAACCACTGAGTAAAAGCCATTAATATAGTCTTTCATTATGTTCCTTTTCTATGAGGTTATTTTTTCTTTCAAAGAGAAAATGAAACACAAAAAAAACCCTCTTGTGTGTGTTTGAGGGTTATTCACTGCAATATGAGAAGTATGCCATTTCAGTTAAGCCTTTGAAGCTTCCAGAACAGAAATACTTAGGGTGTGGGCACTAAATTTTTCAGGCTGTAGACATTTTTCAGACTAGGTGAAAAACATGCATAACATTACTCTGTGATTAGGCATGATCAAAGCCCTGAGCATTTCTCTAAGTCCTAAGCTATCAGTGACGTTCCAGTGTGGGCCTGTGATATGATTCTAGGAGACACAGAGATGCCTTACTTTTTCTTTTAAAAACCTTATTATTAATGGTATGTTTATGTGTGTATTTGTGTGTGGGTATGTGCGTATTTATGTGTGGGTATGTGCATATGAATGTAAGTGCCTGTGGAGATCAGAAGAGGGCATTGTATCCGCTGGAGCTAGAGTTACAGACTATTTTGAGTCACTTAACAGTGCTGGGAACTGAAGTTGGGTCCTTTGCAAAAATGGCAAGCACTCTTGACTGCTGCACTCTTGACATCTCTTCAGTTCCTGATATTAATTATTGGTATAAGGTGCTTGCTTTTAAGGCTGATTTCTATTTAGTGGTTATATTTTAAAATACTTTTTTCCCTAACTGAATTAGGAACAATTTAAAGAGAAGCCATAAGTAAATGATAACAAGAGCAATAGGTGGATTGGCAAAATGATATGCCAATAATTGAAGTATGACGAAGTGGGAATAGTTGAAGTTCAATTTGTTCATCATCTATTTAGCCGTTATGGATGGAATGCCTCTTTCTTTGAGTTACTGCACACAACAAATTGGGTTGAGTAAATACAGAACAAGTCCCTATCCTCACAGAACTTTCTCCTAGCAGGGGAAAAAAGTAAATAGGTGACATAAAGGCAGGTAGTTTATAAAGCAAAACAAATCAGGATCAGGGCTAGAACTTTAGGGAGCAGTTGGTGGGGGACTTCAGAAAAGCTTGTCAAGGAGTTCACAACTGAGAGGAAACTGCGTGGGACGGAGTTCACTGGGCAAGCATGCATTGCTTTTGGTGTTGGCTTTGGTATTTACATCACTGGTTGGAAGAAGCTCATAATATGGTAAATAGAAGTCTCTTTTTTTTTTTTGAGATCTTATTTTTATGTATGTGGTTGTTTGACTGGATATATATATGCACCTTGTGTGCAGTTCCTAGAGTCCAGAAGAGGGCATTGGGTTCTCTGATTCTGGAGTTACAGATAGTTGTGAGCTGCCATGTAGGCCCTGGGAATTGAACCCAGGTCCTCTGGAAAAGCAGCCAGTGCTTTTAACCACCGAGCCATCGCTGTAGCCCAGGAAGTAGAAGTCTTATTAGCATATGATGGGATAGATTATGAGAATAACAGTGTAAGAAGGAAACTTTGGAAGCAAGGAAGAAAGTAATGGCTTTTCTAAGTGATGGAAAACGAGTCCTCTAATGTCTTAGAGGGCATACATCTAGAGTCTTTCAGAATGAAGAGGTAGCTGGGCAAGGAGACATCATCCTGAGTATGAGTGTGTGCACAGCATCATGTAGTCTTTGTAGGTGGTCTGCAGTGGCTCTCCAGCAGATACTGCTGAATGGAAGAACCGCATAAGGAGTGCTTTGAGGTTTCCAGCACACTGGGGCTGAGGCTAGGCGTGGGAAGGGGTGCACTGCAGCGCTCTTGTCTTCTCTAGACCAGGGCTTTGCTGGAGAAGATTGACAGGTGGCATCCCTCCATACTTACAACACGTGTCTGTCAGTTTGGGGGATGCATTTGAGTGGGATAAAGAGTAGCATCAGGAAAACCTGGAAAGGAGAGTTGGGGAAATAAATCAAGAAAGACCCAGAAAGGAGTGATTGGCCGTGAAGAGCCAACTAGATTCGGCAGGCTGGGCTTTCTGGGTGGATTTAAGCAGCAGCTTAGTCAGTGTAGAGGGCAGAAGCTGCACCTGGAGGCACTGAGGGGTAGATGGGGCCCAGCGGGTCTGAGAGTGGAGATGAGAAACTGTTTACAGAGTCAGAAATGCCAGAGCATCTCACACTGAGTTTGCTACGTGGAATGTTGGTGTTTTCTCAGAACAGGTCTGATTGTCTGGTACTGCCCATGGATCCAGCTGAGAAGTTCATCTGCCTGGACTGTGCGCTTGAGTAGGTCCCCATATGTGTCTCTCCCTTCTGTTTGAACAAGAGGTCCAAAGAACCACTCAGGGTCTGATTATTCTAGGAGGTCACACTCAGACAATGATTGGGACCCACTTTCCTGAGGACTTGGAGCCCACTGGTTCCCCTTTCTATAGGGGAATGTTTTAATGTACACAGCTCAGGTTGTAAGAGAACCCTTGTGCTATCTGTGGGTAAATGAGGAGGGACATGGGAGCACAGAGGTATTTTTATGTATTATTCAGGCCCCTTTAAACTTGAATAGGAGGCATTGGAGATGTAGCTCAGTAACAGAATACTTGACTATGCTGGAGTCTTTGGATTTGATCTTCAGTGCCATTTAAAAAAAAGTAGATCTCATCTAGAAATGGAAGAAATGACAGATAACCTTCCTGTGTCATCAAGTTCTTGAGTGGAACTTGATGCAAGAGCCCAAGAGTTAAAATATCAAACTTGGCCTTTCCGTTGTAAGGAAGGGAAGGGAGAAGGGATGTTTGTTAGTGTAGAGAAACAAAATCAAAACAAACGAAAAACAATAAAATCAATTTTATTTAAAGTGCGTTGCTTTGTTTTACAGCGCCTAAATATTTAGATATATGATATACCAGCCTCTTTTTATCAGTTACAAACCTAAGTGCTTCAGTCCTTTGAATTTGTTGACTGTAGATTAGAAATACAGCTACATATCTAGGGTGTAGAGGTGCAGCTTCCACAAGGCTATGCAAGTTGGCTATTAATAAGCACAACATTTAGTAAGGTATCATTAAGATTTGCCTCATGTTCCAGCAGCATCCCATGTGTTCAGCATCCTTGGAGGCCCATAAAGAAACACACAGAGTAAACTTTCATAATCCAGGGTGAGTCTGTACTTAGGCACTTTAAGAAAGACGATTTGGAGACAATGAGTACATCCCCTCCCCATTTGGGGGACTTAAAGGGAGAAATCATAACCTTGCAAATCACAGAACAGTCTTTGTGGCTAACCTATAGAATGTGATTAATTGAAATATTTCATAAAAATTTGGAAAAACTGGAGCAGAACCATCACCAATTTACCCAGGAAATGTATTAAGAAATTATATGCTTACAAGTTATTTATAAAGTCTTGGACATAGTTCTTGATCTGATTAAAACAATACTAAGTACTTCCAGAAAAATTCCTCTCTAGATAAAAGATCCAAGAAATCAGTGTGATCATCGCATTTATCCAATAAAAGAGAGGGCGTAGGAAAAAGTGAATTCCAGATAAGTCCTGTGTAATACTCCTGAAAGCCATGAGGTCACCAGTAAATTAAAGTTTGATTCAGGACCCAGAATCTGTTATAACGGTTTGTATTCTCCAAGGCTGGATGCCAGACCGCCAGGAGCAGGGCAGATCCTTAGAGAGGCAGAATTGAAATGGTTCTGGTGTTGTTACAGTACTTGACCCCTTCACCGCACAACTGGAATCCAGGAGGTTTGACTAACACATTTAGGGGGTGCTCTTGCATGCATCATACTACAAAATTGCATTGATGTTTCAGACTGAAGAATGAGATCATACTCTTAGCTCATAGTTTCGGATCAGGGCTGCCCTAACCTCTAGGTGGGGTGGTACAGAACACTCTGGGATAGGAAACAGACAGGACCTAAGGCTTTACTTCGCATCTTGCTGGAGCCAAGAAGGGTGCTGGGTTCTTTAACTGTCCAGTGAGTCCTCACAAGCCCCTGGCAAGAAAGCCAGCGAGGTTAAGGAGTAGGGTGGAGCTCACAGAGAACAACACATATTAGATTCTGGCTCTGTAGTGTCCTACTCTGGGCTCTTTCCTTAGCAACACCCAGTGGAGTGTCAAAAGGCTTTGTGCACAGGAGATGGCTTAATTCCCTAGTCTCAGGGTTACAGACAGGAGTTGGGAGTTGGATAGTCACAGAATCCTGTGGTATTTGTGTGTCTATGTTATTTCGAAGCAGATGCCTCAAGGGATTCCCCAGGTATGGAGCTGCTGATACTTTGCCCAAAGGTTTTCCCTTCAGTGTGATTATTATTAAATAAAGTAGCACACCAGGAAGATGATGCCCTTAATACTTAGGTTCTAGTCATCTTGTGGCATCATCATAAGACTCCAAGAGTAGGGGGATATTGAGAAGTGGAAGAGAGAAATCTGGGAACGTCACTGTCCTACACTGTGTGGCTGAAGCCCCGCCAGTTATGAGGCTGAAACTGACACAGAAGATGAAGTGTTCTTAGAAGTTGTCCAAGATACTAAGAGATGCCTTAATGGACAAAACCTAATGTTACTAATGAGAGGGTCCTGGTTTCTCTCAGAGGATGGCTTAGCCCACTGGATGTGTAATGTTATGGGCCAAATGTGTGCCTTTCAAAGTTTCTATCTGCTCTCAGATTGTTCACCTGGAACAAAACCCACGGAACATGCTTTCTAATTGTGAAGTTTTCCGTGATGGGAAAAAGCAAACTTGAATTTTCAGCATTAGTAGTTTAAATTTTCAGAATGAGCTGGGGAATTTTTATTACTCCGTACTGACAAGAGGGAAGAGTTCTTGTTTAATGAAACAAGCCACTCATAAGTTTTTCACCTTGGTGACTTGAGCAGCCCCTTATTGGATCTCTTAATGTAATGGTGTATTTGAGACTTTTAAAGTAGAAATTAAAGTCTACCGAAGGTAACTTCAAATGGCAAGATGGGAAACAGGGGTGCAGCTCAGTCCTCCTTGCTCTGAGGCATCAAACTCCCATGATCACTGATGCTAAAGGCAGAGGAAATGGTAGGCACAGAGTTCCAGGAACTTGACTCAAAAGGAACACAGAGGAATAGAGTAGAAGAGAAGTCATTGACGTCAGGAGACTCCTCCCAGGTTGAGTCACTCCCTTGTGGCTATGTTTGTACAGTCAATCACAAGGCATGTTCAATGTGTGTGTGTGTGTGTGTGTCTGTGTCTGTGTCTGTGTTTGTGTGTCTGTGTGTGTCTGTGTGTCTTTGTGTGTCTGTGTACACTAAACTTTGTGATTAAAACTTTCAAGATGGCTTACTTGGTGAATTTGGGCAAAGCCACTCAATGTCATATCCAAGCAATGCCTTGCATGAGCGTTCTAACTGAGCTTGTAAAAAACTCAGTTTGCACATCTATCTCTTCATACTCTTCAAGTTTTCCACTTGTCTTTCCTTGGTGGAAAACTGTCAGAAGCTCATCAACTTGGTCCAGAGTATAAAGACAGGACGGCGTTCTCTTTGCTCTGAGATGGATTTCAGAGACTTCCTGCTGTCTGTTCTCTCCCTGCTTCCTACCTGCCAGAATGTTTGGCTAAGGTATGGGGAGTGGCCTGAGGATGAGCGGTATATAGCCATGCCTCACCTCAGCTGCCTTCCACTTTAAGAAGTGGATGCTGAAACCCTTTCTCCCAGTGCTCAAGGTGACGGGAAGTCGAGCACTTGTATTTCTCTTTTTTGCTTGTTTCTTTAGAAACTGCACCCCAGTGGTCTTTCTCTCCCTACTCTGATTACCACTTGAGATTTTTGCAGTTAGACACGTGTAAATATGCTAATGGTTCTGGTTGACATCTAAGGGGGAAAGTTATTCGTTCCCTTTTAGTTTCTTTCTGATCATAGTTCTCAACTTGGGTTTCCAATACCAGCTAGGGTCAGACACAGAGGCCATGGTGGGCAACGTTATACATCATGAGGTGCTTTATCCTTATTTTAAACCCAGAGCATTCCCAGAGCACTTAGGACCAATGTGATGGGAACCATTTTCCAGATATGGAATGAAGATTAGTTTAGAGGTTTGTCATTCAGTTCTTTGGTTTCTACCTCCAAGTATTTCTTCCTCTGTTTTCCCCTTTCCATAGCATCTCCCATTATCACTGCCATGGCTGTGACTAAAATTTTTATTTTCATTTTTAACTGAAAAACACTGAGACTTGAAGTCCCCTCCCCCACCTCTGTAATCCATCGATTTGGTATCTGTGCAGGAGACCAAGCAGAGCCTTCTTATAGGTCACACTCAACCCCTAATAAATCTAAGGAAACAGCAGGGCTCTTAATATACCCCCAGTGAAGGTAAATCTTATGAGATTACATTTCAGCAGCAAAAGAGACAGGCAGAATAATTTCGGTGTGAAATGTGCAAAGCCGTATTTACAGAGCATCTCTTGATGCTGTTCCCAGATGTCTTTAAAAAGAAACTTTTTAGCTACATACGAAGAAACTGAAAACCAGGAATATAATTAATTGGCAAGAAATATAAATTTGTTATATATATATATAAAAAGACCCAACATCAACAACAAAAACAAACCAAAAACAATCACAACAACTTGATGAGATATATAGTTTTTCAGCATCAACATAAAAAAGGAAGAATGTTAGGATCCAGAAATGGTATGTAAGTAAATAAACTTTAATTGGTTTGACGATGCCCTTTTTCCTGGCAGTGCCAAGAATTCTAGCATTATAATTACATAGTTCTGGACAGACATGTGGTTTCCATTAAGAAAGACTTGTGATTGACCGAGTTCATGAAGCATGTCAGCGAAAACACATCCATGTCTCTACAGGAAGGGAAGAAGAATGGGTCTAAAAGGAACCACACAAGATACACATACATAAGTAGTTTTAAAAGGGCACACATTTTTAAAAAATTCTGTTGAAAATAAAATTATTAGAGGAAGAGATTATGAGCACTTTGCCTCCTATCTCTATGAGCATAACACAGGGCCTTCGATTTATGGAACAGGGGACCTTTCTTGACCTAACAAGAATTTATTTAAGAATTCAGGGAGGAAAATATTGAGGAAATCTTAGAGGAAGAAACTGCAGCTTCATGGGTTTAAATAGCACAATCCCCCGCCCCACTTTTCTCTTTAAATGGCCTTGCATTAACAAGACTTGTCATATCTATTCTCTTAGTCTAATGTGGTGAACTAGATTGGGCTAATGTTGTCACTCTATGCTACCCCACCTCATGGTTTTAATAGAAAAGGAAGCAGGTTTGGAAAGTTGATGTGTTGCTGAAGGTCTTTCAAGTAGTGAACGCTTTCAATTTTAAAACTCTGCAAAAGCGTTGAGTTCAAGTTAGCTTGGGCAGCTGAAGAGAGGTATTGTAGCTCTTACAACACACAGAAATCTTATAAAATAGCTTTGATCTAGATGGATAGAAGGATGGAGAAGCTACTATGGGGAAGGGTGGGTCTCCAAGAGGATTTTAAACAGGATTCTAATGATTTGCCTTGATTGCCCAAAGTATCTACAATATTGAACAGTTTGTTTTTTTCTGCCTTTGCCTAAATACTTTTAAGATGACAAACATTTTTAAGTCTGCCAAGTACTGTCATCTTTTGGCGATGTTACCATCTCGGGCTTGATGTAGTTTCTTGACACTAGAACAGTTTGTGTGTGTGTGTGGGGGGGTGTAGTGTGTTTTCTTTTATTGGAAAATATTTTGTCAAGAAGTAGTGGCAAAACACATAATAGTTTTTTTATTTAGAATACTGTTTCTACAAAAACACTTCTTGCATAAAATATAAGCTTTGTTTAATTTAAAAAAAGAAACCAGTAACATTGCTTTTTCAATGGAATTTCTAAAGCTGTTTCTGTAAGTGATTCATATATTTTTTTAAAAGCAGCCATCTGGTATGCTACAGATGTATGTGTATTTTACAATAGTCTAGCCTGAGATTAATGAAACGATCGCCTATGGTGCTGTCAATAATAACAATAACAACAACCAGTTGTGTCCATGATTTATCAAGTATTTATTATGTTCCAGGTATTGTGCTCTGTGGAGTATGTTTCTTTAATAGTCTATTCATGCTGTGAAGTTGGGATTATTAATACTATTTTATAGGTAGAAGAATGAAGATTTGATAGTGAATTGTTCAGGATCACATAGGTTGTAAACAGCAGAACTGAGGGTCACAACCTTCTCCCCTCCCTGTAATAGGTTACGGTTCCTACAAATGTTGCTGCATCTAGCAGGTTGTGTGTGTGTGTGTGTGTGTGTGTGTGTGTGTGTGTTTAGCCCATGAGTTAAATTATCTCAGTCATGAACACCAGTGAAGATATTTGCGATACTGCAACCTCGCAGAAGCAGTGTGACTATTAGCTTGTGCTGTTGGAGTTCTTTTAAACACGAGAACATTTTCCTCTCTGTGCCCTTGGTAATGTACAGCCACTTTCATGGTCACTCACTGTGGGCAGCAGCCAATGAGGAGGACAGGATCCAGGAAAGTTATGGTTTTGCTTGAAGTTTAGATTTGAGTTAGAACTAGAAACAAGACTTGTTGAATTGAAAGCCCAGCTCTGTATGGAACCATATTGTGTCTCGGAGCCCAGTGTGCATTTTCAGGACTACACTGGTAATGTTGCAGTGAAGGCCATTCTCCACATTCCTGCCTGTGCATGCTACACCCACAGTTCTCTGTGCTGTGCATCTTCCTAGCTTCACTCTATACTCTGACTGTACTCTGTGTCTGGAGGGTCACAGTCCTGTGTTGACTTATTCTTCATTAAACCTGGAGGTTTCAAATTCTTTATTGCTCTCTCTGATGGCTCTGTTGTTCCTTGTTTGGCTCTCTCATGTCATCCTTCATTTCCACGTGTTCTTCCAGCACTACTTGCACCTTTAATTCCTCCTGCTAAGACCATAAGGGCTGAAAGGGCTGTGCACTCTAGAACTTGGTGTGGAAATATCACGTCCCATAATATCTAGCAGGCAAAGTCAGATTTGTCTGGAATGAAGGAAGCAGTGAGTTACAGCATGCCTTGGGTGTGGATACAATAAATCACTATGTCTTGGATGGCTGGACACATGAATGAGTGTCTGTGATTGGCACTTGACCTCTGACTGACTCTTCCATCATCTCGAGTAGAGAAGAAGTCAGAGGGATGGAGGCAGTGGCTTTCTCTGTTCTGTACTCTCAGCCCCCCCCCCCTCTTCTGACTACAAGTTGCATTAGGAGCTTCACACACAAGGTAAGAAAGACTTTAATGACAAAGGCCACCCAGCCCCTGTCCAGGTTTCTGTCTGCCTCCGTCCTGGGGATGCCTGCACTTGATTTTAATCAGTGGAAGATCACAGTGATCACCGTGACTAAGCACTTGACTGAGGTTTTCCAAGGTCCTTGTGGCTAGCCATTTGTACTCATCATTTGACATGAAGAGGTTTGTGTCTGCTTTCTGGTCTGAAAAGAAATTGCCCATCAAAGGCACAGGAGCAGCTGTCTCCAGCACTCCAACATTCAGCTGCGTTATACATCTCATTAAGAACTAAAAAGCTAAGCTCTGACATGGTGATGGAGAAGGAGCCTTGTAGAAAGTCTATCTTCTCTTCATTGGCCCTTCCTGTTTCTTTCTGGGACAGGGGGAGTACAGACAGCAGCTTTCTGAATGGGATGATATTGACCTTTGTAGCTCAGTATAGTGTTGGAGGTACGTGAAAAGAATCTTTGGGTACCACACAACCAGGCATCCACACTTATTTTGAGTATGCTTGAGGCCGTGTAGTTTGCTAAATATGTAATCTATGTACCGCTAGGGCAGTGGTTCTCAACCTCCTAGTGCTGTGACCCTTTCATTCCCTCATGGTGTGGTGAGCCACAGCCATAAAACTATTTCATTGCTACTTCATAACTGTAATTTTGCTACTGTTATGTATCATCCTGTAAATATCTGTGCTTTTTGATGGTCTTAGGTGATTCCTGTGAAAGGATCTTTCAATACTCAAAGAGTTCATGTCCCACTGGTTGGGAATCAGTGCTCTAAGGCAATGACAGAAAGGACCCGTGGCTGCCAGAAGAAACCCAGGAAGCAAGAATTTTGTGGGAGACAGATGGAGGAGGCTCCAGTGAGACAAAATGAGACTGTCCCTTTGAAGATTCCAAAACAATTTTTTTGTTCTGTTTATTATATTTTTCTTAAGCCTGAGCCAGGAGAGATGTGTTTAAAGTGGGTATCTCTCACATGACTCAGAAAGAGGCAGTCTGCACAGCCGTCACATTCCACTATATTTATATTATTATTGATATGCTCCAAGAGGCTGGCTCAAAAGAACAATGGGCTCTATTTAAAGCCTCTTGCATTGCTTCAGTTGGTACCTATCCACTGAACACTTCTCTAGAATGGGCTGCCCTCCCTTTAGAAAGCCCCACAACTCCTTCTGTCTTTGTGAACATAGATCTATCCATCCTCCCATTCCCCTACAATAAGGCAGATGATGTGATGGACCCTAGAATTATAGTATTTAATAATTCAGTTGTACATGTTATAAAATATGCTCCAGAGATGTGGGGAGCTAAAGAGTAGCGAAAGTCCTCACTGGGCTGCTCCAGTGAGCCTGTGGGATTCTCCTTCTCGTCCTAGCAAGTCTGGGATGCATGTGGAAGGGACCCTTGGCTGTCCTCCACAAGGAAGTTTTTATCTCTCTAGCTCAGTCTACAGTTATGCTAATAATTGATTTTTAAAATAATTTCCATCCACAAGTACTTATCCACAGACTGGGCAGTGTATTCATTCCAGTTCGTTTATGCTCCTTCGGAACTATTCATACGTCTTTTTTCCTGGGCAGTTAGTTGTGTTATGACCCCTGTTAAAATTTCAAGCTCCACCAGACACGTGGAATGTTTCTCCATTCAGTGGTTTTCCCATTCACATCCTACTCGCTATGTCCAGTAAGGAGAAGAAACCAGAGTTGTAGTGCCCATGTCTACCTGGGTAATCTTGGATGGCCTTCCGAGTCTATTTGGACTTTCATTCCAAAGTAAAATTCCCCCCAACCCCCCCACCATCATAATATTGGGAAGATCAAGTGAAGAGGCTTCTCAAACTTAAAGATGGTTTTAAAACCCAAGTGGGTATTAGGATTCTATGGCTAAAAGGCCTAGGGCTGAGCACGAGGAGAGACTGTGGACAGTAAGGGTCACAACTCAACCGTAAGATGCCAGCTTAACACAGTGTGTGCTTTACTCAAGGCTCTATGCTGCACTGTCATATGGCTCTCACCCACCCAAGCGTTGCAGGAAATAGCAATGCTATCTGCTTTTCAAGAGGCGAAAGCAAATCCCAAGAAAGGTGGAGAAATCTGCTCAGGGGAATTCATAGGACCACCAACTCATGGATTGTTTAGTAGAGGGAACGTGTGAAATGCTATAGAAACGGCGATGAGAGTCATTAGTGGCATGGTTGATAATTGAATTGTTAAACTGGAGTTTCAATCTGGCAAATTCCTATTCCTGTTTCATTCAAACTCCCAACTCAGTTAAGTCTCCAGACTTAGTTTTGTTCCTTAAAATTGTTCTTGGTTTGGTCTTTTAAAATTGAGCTGAGAATGGCGGTGCATTCTATTAGCACCACTCAGAGAACAAAATAGAAGGACCAGGAGTTTGAGGTCAGCCTGGGCTACATAGCGAATCCCAGGTTAGTCTAGGCTACAGAGAAAGACTTGTTCCCAAACTGATTAACCCAACCAACCCTCCCACCAACCAACCACCTAACCAACCCAAACCTGTGAGTTTGATGCCAACAACCCAAAATCAGACATCATACTCAGGGTCACAGATCTAACTTTTCTTACATAATTGAAAAATGTATAATCCTGAGATAATTCTCCGGACCAGCCTCTACCAGCTTTTACTGCCTGTAGCTACATGGACAGGCAACGATTCTAAGGATTTCTGCAGGGCTTTGAGTTTGAGGCCCTTGCCAGTGAGCCACCACAGTCATCCAGAGAGCTAGAGGAGGGGGCAGAAGTTTCTCCTTTTAATTAATTTTGGTTTTGTTCAGGTCTGTTGCCAGCAGTCACTCACTAACCCTGAGCCCCCCCATTACTCCCACCCCACCACTGTTCTGGGATGGAGGAGACATAAAGAGAAGCTAGAGAGAAGCAGATGGGAAATGTGTTATATCTTAATTAATCTGGAGAAGGAGACAGAGGCTAGAGGATATAGGCC
Organism: Mus minutoides; assembly: GCA_902729485.2. Taxonomy (NCBI): domain Eukaryota; kingdom Metazoa; phylum Chordata; class Mammalia; order Rodentia; family Muridae; genus Mus; species Mus minutoides. The sequence goes on along the minus strand of LR749633.1, from coordinate 304,770 downwards.
AGCTTGCGGCTCGGCATTTATCAGGCTTTTGCCCCCTGACCTAAGTTCTCCTGCTGGATGGAAGAGCCAGGCTGCTGGGAATGGCTTTGCTGATGGGCCATTCCTGGGGTAAGTAGTTATTGATGAAGGGGCTTAAGTGGTAAGTGAACACCAGCCTTGAAGTTAATGCTCTGGGCCCCTGCTGGGTCCTCCATCTCTGGGAATGTTTGAGACAATACTGCTCTCTCTTGGATTCAGGGGCTGAGCTCCAAACCATCCAATGGCTTCCAGATCAAGGAACTGTCCCTTCCCTATCCTCTGCTCTCCCAGACACTGAGCTAGGGGTTAGCAGTCTGGGCTGTCTCTCCAGGCCTCCTCTTGCCTCTGTTTTAGTGGCTTTATTACTGATCTGAGGAGTAGAAAAACAGCCCATTAATGGCTTTTGTAGATAATGGTGACTTGGGAGCTGTTATATCAGCAAAATTCAGAAAGAATAAGCAGTTCCAGAAGTTTGAAAGAAAAGGAGAGAACTTAAAAATAAGAAAATACTGGCTGGAGATTTGGCTCTATGGCTAGAAATACGGGTTGCTCTTCCACGGGATCTGGGTTCAATTCCTAGCACCTATAGGACTGCTCACAACCGTCTGCCACTCCAGCCTGTGCCTTGCTCTGGACTCTGTTGACATCTGATGCACAGTCATGCATGCAAACAAAATATTTTTATACATAAAATAAAAATTAAGAGCAAGGAATAAACACAGTCTAGCATTTCCATTTGTTGTTTTTTAGTGGAACATGTGGGGAATTAAGTTCCCCAATGACTCTTTACCCTGGCTTAGACTTTCTGGGAATATCAATGTCTAATCTAGTCTACAGAGATTTGAAGACAATTAGTCTGAAGTGGTAGAGTCCAGAGATCGTCCTTTTTGATATAGATTGTGAGGTGACCACGCTGAAACAAGGTTGAGAATAGTGAGATAATGTTGTCACTTTATGGTCAGCAAATGATACCTAATGCTGTTCATACAGCCACAGTGCTGGATACCACTGAACTGACACCCAGGAACTGGCTGCCTGTTTCCCAGCCTGGGTTCTTTGTCTAATGTCGGCTTTGTGTGCAAGCACAATTTCACACACTGGTTTTATGGTTTTAAATATAACCTTGTATCCCTACTGTTTTTAAAATTAAGTATATTGACCCAGAATCTTTAAACTCAAGTTGACGAAACTCCCCAGTGCTATAGGACACAGTGGTTCAGGCTCACCTGGGGCAAATGGAGCGCACCTATGACTGCATGCAATATTGTAATACTGTATCTGGGCTTGCGACCTGCTTGTACTGTATTCTGAGACTGGCAAGAGGAATATGTACAAGAAGCTCTAGCACCGGGTAAAACTCCTCTGCTCATGTGAATTAATCAGAATAATGAATAAAAAAATTGGAAGGCTGGAGAGATGGCTCAGTGCTCAAAAGCACATGCTACTATTACAGAGGACAGGAATTCAGTTCCCACAATCCACTGTTCCAGGTCCAGCAGATCCGACGCCCTCTTCTGGCCCTCATGTGCACCTGCACTCATATGCACACATTTACACATAGATATATACATCCAAATAATTAAAAAATATTAAGATTAATGTTTCTAAACGAGAAATTAAAAAACAGCTGTCAAAAACCTGCTCATGATGATGTTCTTACTCAAAGGTGTTTTGATTTAAAGCTCAGATGTTTGGACCACTAAAATGTTCTGAATACTTCATTGGGATTACCTTGTTTGCCCTTAAACAATGATGGCAGCAGTTATATAACAAGGAAAGCAGTCTATAAATAGAGTCCAGCATAAAAAATTTAAAAAGAAGGCAAGAAAACAAAATTGAGAAGAGGAGTTTAAAGTCAGGCATCCTACAGGAGACTTGAGAGATATAGGTTAACAAAACTTAAGGAACCCCCAGTAATGAACAAAACCACAGAAATCAGTTTCCAGAGCAGGTAGAAAGGTCGCCATTAACAGCTGGGGTTACTACTAGTATATTGGATAGAGTCTTTTTAGGCAGTGGACTCAACTACACTAGAGAGGTAAATGAAGAGATGCTTTTATTCCATCTTTTGAGTTCTAGGTCTGATTTGGAGGTTTGGGGGTTCCTGAGCAGCCAGTTTTTAATGTATTAAAGTACTGTAACAGAAACCAGCATGTTAATATTTATTGTTGTTGGATTTTTATTGAAAGAGACATAGTTCTATTCTCTCTTTATACACACACACACACACACACACACACACACACACACACACACAGCAGAAATGGATTCCCTCAGATGAGGTACTAAAATATTCTCATATAGTTATTTGTTTTTGAGGCTATCCCAGGCCTGGAGCCTGTTTACTGTAGACTTTGGCTAGACACTCTCTCTCAGGCTTGGTCATTGCTCCTGTCTTCCCGATGCGCTCCCTGCTCTCCCCATGATTGTGCGTTCACTTTCCAAATTGAAATATCTCCTCAGTCCCTTTGATTTCTCAAGACGTTAGAGGCTGTAGAAACCTCAGTCTTCCAGTCAATACCCTTGTAGACATTTCGGTAGATGGTGTCCTTTCTCATGTCATTGCAGCCGCACAATAATTAAATGAACCTTCAAAGAATATTGAAGTTAGACAGTCTTTGAGCTTATTGTTTAATTAGTTCAGTTTGGTCTATAGTTCTCATCACCATGGGATCGATAGACCTCTAGAGAGCATCCTACCAATATAGGAAACGGATGCTTCTTACCTCCATGCCTGGATGCTGCCGGGTTCACAACATGTTGGGAAGCAGTCAGCCTGGAAATGCCAAGCCAGCCACACTCCCTGAGGGCTTGCTAACTGAATCCATCTTTTCGAAATGCACATGTGTATACCAACCCCTCAGGCATCCCTGAGGTCCATTGTTCCTGTCTTCCTTCATGTCTTCAGGTCACTAAGAATTTCTACCCAATGAAAGATATGCCTTTTTACCAAGGCCAGCTACCACAGGAATCCTGACACTATTTTGCCACATTCCGGGCCTTCACAGTAATTGGATTGAAGTGAGAAGCTGACATTTTTTCTGACCAGGGTTCTGCCATGAAGCTGAGAGGGGACAGGTTGAGTGGGAAGCTACCAAGCTGGATACTCTGGACCGCTTAGAGGAAGGCAAGGGTGGAGTCGGGTGTGGAGTGTGGTGCTGGCAGCCAGTAGCAGACCCTGCTTTGTCTTTGTTCCACAAGGTGATACTGCAGGGTGTTGTAGGAGGCCTGACCAGAAGGACATCATAGTTGCTGGTCATGTATTATACTGGTTTTACTTCTAGGATGATTCTCATTAATACACAACATGCTAGATGGAAGTTGGGTCCTCATTAGGCCACAATGTCTGTCTTTCTCCTTAAACACCCATGGAATTAGGTTCTCCATGTCAACTAGTTGTAGGTATTTTAAGTTACGTTTTGCTAGGGAAGGATTTTCCAAAACAAAAAACAAGCAAGCTGGAATTGTGATAGGAAATGCCAAGCATAGCAAAATTAGACTCCTTGACAATAAGACTATTTATTTTGTTATTAAGTATTTATTTGATAAATATTTACCAAATATCTTCAATGAGCCAAGCAATAAGGAAGACAGTGCTCTGCCTAACCTTGTTGATCTCAATATCATGGGTACCCTCTCCTCTGATTGGGCCAACCTGTGCATGTTGAAACTTTCTGCATAAACAAGACTATCCAAAACAACTGTGGCAGCTAATAATTTAATAAAGTGTCAACTATTTACATTCAGTAGCTGATTGTCTCCTTGTGCTTCTATCTTTGGCCTAAGATTTTTTACTTTTATTTTATTTTATTTTATTTTATTTTATTTTATTTTATTTTATTTTATTTTATTTTATTTTATTTTTGTTTTTTTGAGACAGGGTTTCTCTATGTAGCCCTGGCTGTCTTGGAACTCACTTTTTAGAATGATTTCTAGTCATTTTAAACCTGCCCACCTTAGCTCTGAGGTCTAAGTTTGCGGTTTAATTTTGGCTGTTGGGACTTACTTTGACTCTCTTTTCCTTAAGCTATAAATGAACCATCAAACCCCACATCTGTAGTTCATCTTAGATACATAGTAGGCACGTCAATAGGTTCTGACTGGGTGAACATGGATGGAGCTGTCAGTGCCATCGTCAGCTAGATCACGAGTGAAGCATCTTAGGCTTTACTGCAGTCACCAACTTGAAGGCATTACTCAGTCCTGATATGCTGTGTGTATTTCTCACACTTGTAGATTTTTTTTCCAGAAAGAATAAAATTCTAGTAGTGGTATTACTATGAAATAGTACAAACAGAACTAGCAAATGGCCCAGTTCTGTGAAGTCTCTTCCTGGACAGCTCAGAGCCAGTGGATTGCATCATATATATAACAACCACACACACAAAAAAACCCTCTAAAATAACACAGAACTCAGAGTACTTGAACATTTATAAAGTATTTTTAAATTAATTTTTAATGAGTTTTAATATTTTAATATTGTACTTGATCTTAAGTAAGAAAGTTGCTCTTGTTTTAGGCTGTGGTGTACAATATTACTTCATGGGATAGCATTTAATTAAAATACATTAATTTATGTGTTTGTTTATTAGCTTTACCCCTAAAGCAGAAAGAACCACTGCACAATTTTATGAAAAATGCAGATGAGGATGTTGGCATCCCTAATAAATGTAAATGAGAATAGGTAAACATGTATGCTTTTATTTTACCTAAGAAAGAGAGTATTGGTTTGACATACAATAAAGATCACTTCTCAGTGAAAAGATTAAACTCCCATGGAAACAATCTTTAATTTTTGTAATTTCCTTTGGCTTTATTAGGTTTTTACCTGATTTGTTCTTGTCTGAAACCGTTTTCCCTCATTTCTGTAATTCCCGGAGTCATTTTGTTGCAAGGATATTATAGAGTAAATTTTGTTTCAAACATTTGGAAATGGTTAGCTACCCTCATTCTGTATGGCCCACTTTGAGTATTGACGTAACAAATGAGAAACACCTTATTGAGTCTGACATGTTCTTTGCTGATTTGGTTTGCCCCTAACTTAGATTTTATGCTCCTCAAGACTGGGGCCTGGTCTTTTGTGAACTTTCGCTGTGGTTTTGAACACCCTTTACATTTGCAGAATGAGCAATGATGTTCTAGCCGTCGCCTCATTATGATGGGGCTCACTAGCTTATTTTTCCTTTTATGCAAGTTTTGTTTTTAGTCTATGGATGTAGGCATAGAGAAGAAAAGCAAGAAGCAACAGCACCACTACTTTTTGTAGAGTTTTGTTTCAATGTTCTAGATGCTAGCTAGCACACCAACACCTATTGTCTGACCTGGCTCATATGCCATGGATAGCCCTTTAGAAATACTATATTTCTCCTTTAAAAAAATATTCTACGGAAAAGCAGGCTCCAAATGTATTAGAGGTAGAACTGCCCTGTGATGTTTCCCATTCTCCCTTTGTTAGTTATTTATATTCACACTTCTGCACTTCACCACATTCCTTGGTAAACAGCTTGCAGGGGGCTTGATGTTTGTTAATGAACTGTCAATAAACACATGTTCTTCCCAACTTCTTAAAAGACACTATTTTTTTGGGGGGGGGAGGGGCAAATGTGCTGGTTTCCAATTCCTGTCTGCACTCTGGAGACAGAGAAGAGTCTTGGCTGAGCGTAGGGCATAGGAGTTGGGCAAGGCTGCCTGTCACGTGTGCAGGCACAGTCCCTGCACAGGCCTGGAGGAAAGTGGCAGATTTTGATAGAGAGCGTGCCAGCAGCTTGTAGGGAGAAGTCGGAAAGTGTTTGGAAACAGCTCTGTTAGCAAGTCGCCCCCCCTCACCAGCTCCCCAAAGCTGAAGGAGAGAGTGTGCCAAAGAACAAAAGGCAAACATAAGAGGACTTTACTGATGTAGAAGCTGACCCACCCAGGTTTGAGGAGACAGAGTAACATCTCTGGGTTTTTTTTTTTTTTTTTGATGACTTGGCCTCTTTACTCTGTTGCTAAATATCTCCACCAAAGAGGCTCCCAAGACTCTGATAGTTGTGTGTGTGTGTGTGTGTGTGTGTGTGTGTGTGTGTGTGTGAGATCTTTAGGCATCCAGAAACACTTCACTTTTTCCCCGCCCCCCCCCCGGCCCCCAGCCTCAATGCAGCCATTGGGAGAGCAATGCCATCTGAGGAGTGGGGGCTGTGAGCCCAAAGCATGCCTACCCCTTTCTTGTGGGCACCCACCTGAGGTACAAATGAATACGAGAAACTTAGAACCGCCTTTAACCAAAACCATTTATAATTTAATTGGTGTTATTACCACCATCTATTCATTTTGGAACAAATTGTCCCAAGAGCAATGATTCTGGAAGTTTTTGCTTTGGGGAAAAAAAAATGGTGAACTTCCTGGGATCCTTGGTCATTTTTTTTTCCTTAAAAATTTTATGCATTGTTAGGGAAGAAAAGTCTAGTCTAACTCACAGATGCATCCTTATTCTCATGTATATTTGATACTGGCCCCAGTCTAATCTGATAAAGTGCACTTTGCCTGTGGTGTCTTACAATAAGCCGGCTGCATTAGTGCCGGGAAAAATCAATACCGATTTATAATTTACCATCGCAAAAACCTATCACTTTTTATGACCCTCCATCCTGGCTCATTAATATTACATTAAAACACACACCCACTGAAACAGGGGGGAACTGTAGCTTGTCAGGTTTCTAGCCATTAAAAAAACAAAACAAAACAAAAAAACCCCCAAAAAACAAAACCTTTAATTGGGCTTAGTTTGGGAATTCAGACACAGTTTTTTTTCTCTACTTGTTTTATTTTTAATGTAGGGATGTTTCCTGGTGAGGATCTTAGGATGCACGCATACCTATACATTTCTCTGATGAGCATATCAGAATTTCTGACACATTTTTTTTCTGTAGTTCTTATGATAATAACTGGTCCTTATAGCATCCTCAGCTCTTCTCCAGCCTCTAGGGTCTTCCCTTTTCTCCCATGTGTGCCGGCTTGGAACCAGCTTCTTTCTCTTCACAGCAACCTTCTGGCCAAGCTGGTCTTTTTCTTATCTTTGTGGTTGTCACCGTTGTTATTTACTCCACATCCTCCTCCCTGCCCCCAAACCCTGCCTCAGATCACGGAGGAGCTAAATGCCACCCTTCATGCATTGTCTGCCTCCCAGAGAAAGGATGCAGATTTGATTTTCCTTCCACACTGACTGGAGAATACTCCTCTGACCTGACTCGGTAACTGAGCCATTCATAGTCCCTACTGTTCCCCAGCAGAGAACACCAGACTCTGTTGGTGAGAATGTGTGCATGTGTGCACATGTGTGTGTGTGTGTCTATGTGTATGTGTATGTGCATGTGTGCATGTGTGCACATGTGTGTGTGCATGTGTGCACATGTGTATGTGTGCATGCATGCCTCTCTTTAATTCTTTCACCTTAAAGAAATCCTGAAAGAAAAATTAAACAATAGTCTTTCCTTGATCAACTTTATTAAGCTATTAAGCAGTTTTGACCTCGTGGGTTTTTCGACTTAAAAGTCCTATCCAAATTCTTTCCAGATAATGTAAAAAAAGAAAAAAAATGATGTCATTGTTTATGTTGGCAGTGGTGACAAGCTCTATTTATTCCATGCTATTCAAACAGTTTCCAGGGAATTTTTCCGTTTTTTTTTCTTTCTTTTTTTTTTTTTTTAATAAAATCACAAAAATCCAACCTTACGACTCACTTGCCCCTTTCCCTGGCTGACTTAAAGGTGAAGGGTTTCTTGTCTCAGAGAGGGAAGTGGAAAGCAGCGGCAAATAAATAAAAAGTCAGGAAGGGGGAATTCATTGTGTTCTCAAGTGTGCAGTGGATCCACACCACGCGGCGAATGCATGTCGTGATTGGGTTTTTAAAAGACGTCCGACTCGCCCCTGACTGACAGGGCCTATTGATTTTTTTAGGTTTCTGCCGTCATCGGTTTCCAGCCTCACAGCGGCCGCATGTCGGGGGTCAGGGCGCACCGGGGCGCAGTGAGCCAGCCCTCGCCACTTCCCAAAGTGAAGGGCTGCTGAAAGAAAATCAATCATGTCATAAGTGAGAAGCATCAAAAATTTTCTCTCTGTACGGCCAAGCCCATCAGCCTGTCTTCGCTCAGTAGCTAAGGCTAGGCATCTGTCAAGTCAGACTAGGTGAAAGGTATTAGAGATGCCAGTTAACCCATGGATGGACTGTAGACGGGTGCGAGGCTGGTCTCTTCCCTTTGTCTGACCATCTGGATTGACAAGGTTGGCGGTTTCGCTTGATTTTGGAGCTGGAATCACCCATTTCCCCTCCTAGTAGCTTCTGTCTACGCTTCACCCTCCTCCCCAAGGCAGAAAGGACAGGGCCCCAGACGCGGTTGGTTTGTAACTTTAACTATAGACTCAGTAGATTTGTTCCCTCTGGCCTCGACACTGGACATTTTAGTTTCTTCTAATATGAAAGTGTGTTTTGATTCTATGTGTTTATCTGTGTGTTTATGTGTGTGTGTGCACGTGTGTGTATCATGACATGTGTTCAGGTCAGAAGACAATTTTCAGGAGTTGACAAAGTACTTCTAAGTCAAGCCATCTCTCTGACCCTACTCGTTGTTTTATAAGCCTGCATTCTTTAGTGCTTCTAGCAGTGTTCACCATGGGAAAAGAGGCCTGTATTAGGATTTGTCTAAGAGTTGCAGGAGCACAAAACAGATTGCCTCTTCATCTCAGTGACAGAAGTTATGTGTGTGGCAAAACCCACTTCCAGCTTACTTCTTCTGGCTTCTAAATGCACATTCTTTAGTGCTTATAAACATTAAATTGTCTATAGGAAAAGAGCCTGATAAAGATATGGAAGAAGAAATTGCAGGAAAGTCACTTTCCTTTGGGGCTTTGGCTATTAGGTGGTTCCCTGTGCCCCAGTGGATGAGCCAGTAGAGACTCATATGGGCAGGACTACTTGGGCTCAGTGTAAATAAATAAATAAATAAATAAATAAATAAAGTGTTGTAAGTATGATAAATACATAGATAAATGTGATGGGGAGTGTTAAGGGGAATAGATGGTAGATAAGAAAAATTTAAATTATATAACAAATGATATATAAATACATATATATATATATATATATCTTCATCCATATATATAAAATGCTATCTATCTATCTATCTATCTATCTATCTATCTATCTATCTATCTATCTATCGTGCTATGGATGGAGATTATATATGCATCCATTGAGTCAGCTTGGTTTCTGGAAGATCTGCCACATAGCCTCTATAGTATGTGTTCTATAAACACACATTGCTCTGTGCTAGGTGGGATGTATCTTTATGTGCTCATTATGAGGAAAGAGGCCTGAGTCCTCTATAAAAGAAAAGCTCCTTTCGGAGACCACTACAAAGTCACAGAGTATATTCCCCCTAAACAAAGCCAACTCTTTACCACTCTTTTCATATCCTGTTTTGGAAGACACAGGACATAGATACATTTATCTGAAATCAATGGTATGGTCTATAGTGGAACTCTTGTCTGCTACTATGCTAATAGATTTGAATGGATAGGATTCTACATTTCTTCCTGTATAACCCATTGAGGGAAACATATCTTTTTCATTCTCAGGGAAAAAAAATAAGAAAGAAATGTTTCATTTCAAAACACCTTCGCATAGTCTTTAGGCTTCAAAGCTAAAAAATGAGATTGTAGTTTGGTGAAAGAAATAATATCCAGTGGCTGCCTTGAAGAGACTGTTCTCTAGGTGCCTGCCAGTTCTGAGTTTGGTTATTTAAATAGAATGTGATGTTAAGTCTCTTATGAGGTATAAAACAGAGGCTGTGTGTTCTGTAGGGGGAAAGGAGAGATTTTGGTTTATATATTGCTTCACTGAACAGGAACCATAGATTGGAAGCCTGGCTATTGGGTGGGCTTCACTGTTGGATGGTTTATATCCACTTAGTGCCTCTTGTCTTTAAGCATGTCTCTATTGGCTGACCCCTAGTTTTTATTGTTATTTTAAGACTGGCTTGAAACTTGAAAAGGCCTGCTCTGCAGAGTACTGTGAACTTGTGCAGGTATGCTTGAGTGTGTTCTTGCATCAGTACATGTGTGAGTGAGTGTGTGTGTGTGTGTGTGTGTGTGTGTGTGTGTGTGTGTGGTGTTGGAGTATGGGGAAGAACATATTTTAAGATCTCCTGCTTGGCTGGGGATGACCACCTCAGTAGCATTGGAGAAACCTGAAACTGGATTGAGCTGAGAGCTTCTTCGTTGTAACTTTCCTTCCACCCCTAAATTGACATTCACTGCCTGCACCAAGGTATACTCACTAATAAATATTTTAGCTGTCTATGCCTCAATGATTACACTAGCCATTCCATCCAGATGAAAAGACAAAATGTTTCTTTAATCAGCACCATGATAGGAGACCATTAATAGCACCTGAAAATATTAGCATCTCAGAGATATTGACCAGATTGCTTTTGGCATGGCAAATTATATAATTAGATTTTAGGTTATATTTTATGGACTTATACCAGTTATTATAACATAACAGAAATTGCTGTCCAGAATTTTAAGAGAGGGGAGAATGATGTAGGTTGAAATTCTCAGCAACACAGGCATCAGGGTTTGCTAATATACTATCTAATTGTGATCAATAATTTCTTTTCTCCTTTCTGTAATGACAAAGCCTTTGCAATAAAAACACTACCATCCTTTTGAAATCAACAGAATGATAAATGACCTAGGCCAACTTGGGGAGGGAGTGTAGTGTGTTTTATATTCCTTGTGATTTATTATGGGTTTGCACACACAGCTAATGTGAAATCAAGTAGGGGAAAGGAAAGTACCCAACAAAGAAATCCATTCTGCCTAGAACGCCTAGGTTTGAGTCCCATTGGCATTAATATGAACTAAGTACTCTCATCAAGGGGCCTAGGAGCCCTCTGGTATTTAGATTCTTTTCGGTAACATTACAGGGAAGGCAGAAAAGCCAATACAATGAACCACTACTTGGCTATGTATGAATCGCTGGGTCAGGCTAACTCACGTGTTACACAAAAAGAACCCATTTGATTTGTTCTTGACAATAAATGAAAGCCTAGCTTTGAAGGGACTCTTAGCTGGGTCTATTTGCTTCCAGAGACAGTCTATTGCACAGGCTCTGTGAGGAAGGCAGGTTGTTTGAGGTGTGAGAAAGAAAAATCCCCTCTCTTCGTTAACTATTAGGGACTTCCTTTGCTGTAAAGCTAAGTCCTATCATCTCAGACTCCCTCTCACCCGTTACAGGGGTGCGTGGCTGCCCTCATCAAACCCAGCTGGCCACTGGGTCCCGACAGGTAAAGATTTTGAGAAAACCCAGCAGAGATTTGTGAATTTGAAAGGAGAAAGACTGTGAAAAGTGGGTCTACACCAGCCCCCTTTCAATTCCCGCCCCACGTGTTGGTGCCCGACCGTGCTTCTCATGTGACGCTGGTTCCAGTTTTTAACTTCTGTTAGTAAGTCGCCTGTGACATTTGGCTACAGGCTGGTGCTTGATAGTGTTAGGGGTGCCTGTAATCTTAGAGTCCTCCCCTTACCTTCCATCTCCCTCTCTGGATGTTACCTTTGTTCTCTTCCTAGCCCCACCTCCTTTTTGTTTTTTTTCTTCCAAAACCCAAAAGCCTTTTGTTTAAAGAGTTGGGTAAAATATGATGTCACTAAACAGAATTTAAAACATTAGGAGTGATTCATTTTTCTTCTTACTATTCACCAGACCTGGGATTTGTTTCATATTAAAAACAAATCCCATTTTCTTACTTGGGGAAAACACAGCATACAAGAGTTAGCACCCGGTGTGAGACTTGAGGTTTTCATTCAGATGAGTTGTCATATAGTTTGCTGGTGTGTTTGTTTATTTGAATCTGGGCTGCAGAAGGAGAAACGGGTGGTTTGGGAGACTAGGTTTTCAATGATGTCATTAATCTTTTGTTTTCTCCAGAACCAGGCTTGGGATCAAAAGGGATAAAGTTCCAGTTCATTCTATCAGATTTCCCCCCAGTGACCAAGGTCTTAATGTACTACTCTTAAGGAAGTTTTGTTGGTGACCAGAGCTGATGGGGGTCTTTGACCAGTAGACAGTGCCCATTAGTCAAAGTCCCGAGGCTACCATCTCTGAATGGCGTTTTCTTCTAAGTGTGCCATTAGTTAGAATAATGGACTGATGTCTGTCTGCTTTTGGGACAGTTCAGAATGGTACATGGAAAACCCCTTTTTAAGAAGATGTGATGTTTTTTTTCCTTTGGGCTGTATACATGTTCCCTGAAACAGGTTTAGCTCTTGAGCAACAATAAACATTAATGGTTTCAGTGAAGTCTTTATGATCTCCCAGGTCAGAAATCTTTTATTTTCCCTTAAAGTCTCAAGTATGGATTTACAAAATACTCTTCAAAACCATTATAGTCTTTTGGGTAAATAGTTTTCATTTAAAAACATTTTTATAATACACACATTTTAACGTGTTCTAAATATGTATTTTTACGATTGATCATGACAGCGCCTTAAAGAGCCATTATTGCTTATCAGGGAGATAATGTGTGTGTGTATTCAAGAGATTGTCTACAAAGAAAATCTCTAAGCTGTGTTTATTTCCAATGAGAAGGATTTTTTTCCTCACCAATAAGCTTGAAAAAATTATGCAAAATGGTAGAAATTGAGGCTTATCATCAAGGGGAAGCAGTTCAGGGTCGTAGAGTTTGGTAGTGCCTCTTAAGTGACACCTGAGAATTTCCACAGTGTAAAAGCAGGATTGCTGCCTGAGCTTACTGGGAACTCTCTCACCAAAGTTTCGTGTGGTTTTGCCAGACTTTCTGCCTCAAGTTCATATTCCTTCAAAGACAAGGCTATGGTTTAATTGGGCCTTCTGAGCCAGAGGCTGCCATCCAGTTAAAGTAGCTGGAAAGCAGATAGACTAGGGTATCCATTTGTTGGTTGTGAAGATGTCGTCAGGAGGATGTAGGCCATAAAAGAGTATCTTGGAGAGAAACAAGGGAGATGAATGGGGAAGTAAAAGAATGCGAGGAAGCCTCATGTATTCCTTTCTTGGGTCCCACAAGTCACACAAAGGCCCTAGGATTTTCCTTTGAGGAAGAAGGGAAGCCATTGAAGTTGGGGGACATTGCCCAAACCCTCCCTGTTTGCTTGTCATTCACTTGGATACCCTATGTCTGCCAGAATTTTCTGAATAAAATCCTAAAGCTATTGCAGTTCAATGTTCATCTTTTAAAGCATGGCTTCTGAATCTCATTCTTTCCTGCAAGTCTGCCCCTGACTCGTAAAGGATATGATTTTGGAATAGAACTCCACTCACTACAGCTCTTTCTTTCCGACCCCGTTTATACAGTTCTATTGCCCCCGAACCATCTTTCTAACTAAGAGACAATTGTTGACCCTGATAGGCAAGGCAGTGTATGCCTCCTTGGGTGGGGTGAATGCAAAGAAGTCAGCTGAGCTTTGAGTGACAGGAAGCCCAGCTGGGAAGGGGAAAGATAGGGAGGGAGAAAGAGAGAGAGAGAGAGAGAGCAGCTGTGAATGCAGATTGAAGTGGCGGGGCAAGACAATGGCCTGGCGTGATAAGCACCTTTCCAGCAAAGGTCATCGGCCATCACACAGACACAACAGCCACACCTTGGCTTTTGTGTTAGCTCAAGTTTCATTGAGGAGAGAAGTCCTTGTGGATCTCCGAGAGAAAGGTTAAAGCTCACTGCAGCAATTAGCAAGTTGATCAAGGAAGAGACATAAGATCTCCACATTCATATGTCTTGTCTCGCATATATAAGCACCCTTCTGCTCTCTTCTGTAGCAGGAGGACTCTATTCTAGCTTTAAGCATAATCTCTCAACACTAGGCAGCAATTTGAAAGCAGTCTAAATTCTCCCTGACTTTGTCGAGGTGTGGGCGAGAGGGCACCCCCAGAGGCTTAGCCCTTACAGACTAATATATGGACTGGGTAATGGCTTGTTGAGCTTTTGAGAAGTCAGATTTTTTTTGCCCCTGGAACTTATCCTCTTCAGGCTTTGAGGCCACCTGTAGTATCTTTAAAAAGACATCTTTGCCCATCTTCCCCTTGCCTTTTGTAGTACTTCTCTCCCACCCCCACCCCCACCCCCAGAAAAAGGTCTCTGGAGGCTTAGGGGCAATTCTCATCTTCCTTCTCCTTCTTTTCCTGCATGTGTGCATATGTGTGGTATGTGGTAGGTATGGATATAGGCATGTAGAGGTTAGAGGGTAAACTCAGGTAGCTTCATATTCCATGTCTTTGAGGCGGGTCTCTTCATGGCTTCCTGTGGTTCACATGCTTGGCAAGCAGAGCCTCTGTTGTTGTAGCATGGGTACTCTTTGGACCTGCTCTTGGGAGCCAACTGGTGACCTCAGTGAAGGAAGTAAAGAAAGAGCAGGTGCTGAGTCCTGGAGTTGGATGCCACAAAGTGAGTTCATGTCATGTTTGCCAGCTATTCGCTTATCTTGTCAGCCTAGCTCCCAAATCTGGTTGTTTTTGTTGTTGTTGTTTCCTCCCTCCCTCCCTCCCTCCCTCCCTCCCTCCCTCCTTCCTTCCTTCCTTCCTTCCTTCCTTCCTTCCTTCCTTCCTTCCTTCCATAATCTGATTATAGAGAATCTGGATTCTCAGGCTTTCCTCAGCAGGCTATTTCCTGAGACATACCCAATGGCTTTCCTTACCAAATTACCATCTAAATATGAACTTACTTTTCTTAAGAATAAGGTTTAGGCATTGTTATTCCCAATGCACAGAGGAGAAGTTGACCTCAGGGGTGGCTCAGTGGCCTCCTTCCCTTTCCACCTCTACAAGACCGGAAGAGGAAACTTCTCCCAACTCTGATACTTTGACCAAAACCCTTGAGACAGAACCTCTTCCTAAAAGCTCCTTTGGAGACTGGGGACATGGCTCAGTGGGTACAGTACTTGCTACACAAACAAAAGGACCTGAGTTCAGATTCTCAGTACACATGTCACATGACAGAAGTGGTAGCCTGTGTCATAAGCCATGGCCAGGAGGTGGAGACAGGAGATCTCAGAGGTTCATTGGCCACCTAGTCTAGATGATTCCATGAGTTCCAAGTTTACTGTCCTAAAAAATAAGATGGAGAGAGAGGATGTCACCTGAAACTGACTTCTGGCTTTCATGGTCATGCATGCCTATGGACAGATACACACACACACACACACACACACACACGCACACACACACACTATTATTTTTGTGGTCTCAGTGATGTGACTCACCCCCCATCTTATTCTCTACTCCCTACTGCAAAGCTCCTGCAAGTGCAAACATGACTGGAAGTCCCTCTTCCTTTCTCTTATGAGGGGAATTCAGCTTCCAGAAGCTGCCCACAGGGGTCTTTTCTTCTCACCGTTGATTTTTATATGCCCTTGTAGCTTTGCTAGCAGACACACAGGACTTAGAGTTACAATTGGGATATATGCTTGTGAAATTAGTCTCAACTGCTTTAACCCGTAGGTGCTTCTGTTTATTGAAATAAGCGGGTCCTAACTGCTGACCAGATGTCAAATCGAAACATAAAGACTGTCCTCTAAGCCGACCCTCTTGAAGAAGAAATGATCACAATTTAATATAATGAGAATAATTAATAAGGAGTGTGCCAGTGACCTTGAATATTAATATTGTTTCCTTTTGCTGTAAACAAACCCGGCTATTTTATTATTATTTTAGTGTGTAACTTGGCATGAACACTCCTTTTCACATAATTTCCCCAGGTGACTTTTGTCTCCTTGGCAATTTCCGGCTTTAATAAAGAAAACCTAATTAAGAAGGAGCTGTTGATTGGTTTGCTAGTGTAATTAACACAGGTGATGCTAATGAGTTTCTATGAAACCAATGGTTTATGGGAAAAATAAACAGACCATTGTTGCATATGGCCCAACTGATATTTCTAGTCTGGTGTACGTGATGATTCCCAAGTCTCCTGTGAGTGGTTTGTGGGCATGGAAGAGGCAGATAAAACATTTTATAAGATTCACTAGTGGAACTGGACCAAATTGAGAGCAAAAGTCTCTATATTAGGCTGCATTAAAAAAAAATTTAATCTTTGACTGTAGTGCTTGTTATATCTTTTAATTTAATTTAATTTTTAAATTAAAAAAATGTCTGCATTACTTTTTTTTTTAAAAAGGCAGTCTTCCTTCATTTGGGGTGCACATGCACCTTGCAGTAGTTGCTTTAAGTCTGCTGACTTTGTAGATAAGCTTGAGTTTCAAATCTCCTCCGGCTAGCTTGCGGATGCTCTTTCCAGATGCTCGAGGAACGGCTGCAGCTTATAAGAACCTGGCCGTTTCCTTCCTCAACTTATACCTGCTTCCTGAGAAACCGTGGACTCTTGGATCTTTGGTGACATCCATACTCATGTCTTATACTCACATAGAAAGAGCTGAGCTTCCTCTTTGGTCTTTTCTTCCTTTGTTGGGCTGGGAGGCATGGTGGGGAAGGAGCAGCAGATCTTACTTAAGAAGAAGTCAGTGACAACCGACACTCCCGTTCCATCAACCCCCCTATTCTCACTCTGAGTTTTACCCAGAATACAGGATAGTTTATAAAGAGCCTCACTTGGCTCCTAAATAGATTGAAGAAGTGGTTTGTATGAAAGATCAATATGTATAAGACTTGGATATTTATATAGTTTTCTAGGTCTATTTCCATTGTTCTTTAAGTTGGCTTTTTAGATAAGTAGATTTCTTCATCTTCAAAATTATTTCTTCATCAGCTAGTTGCTCCTCTTCCCATCCCTGTCCCTCTCCATCTCTCTCTCCTGTTTCTAAGTCTGCCTGCTCCACTGTGCCTCTTAACTACTACTACTGTGACCAAAAAAAAAAAAAAAAAAAAAAAAAATCAGAGACATTCTATATCTCACCGCACACCTCCAGGGACATCTTTTGAACTCTCATAATTTGTATTTATTGCCACCCACTTTGTAAGTTCACAGTTTAATTTGCCAGCAGTGGCAGTGTTAGGCCGACACAGTAAAACAAGATAACGTTAAAATGTCAGGATGAGAGGGGCATGAATGATGCATTACCCCAGCCAGGACTTGGCTTGTCATTCCCTTCCGCCGATGTGATGTTAACTACCTTTTGAGAGCTCTGTCTGACTGGTAATACTCCGAAATAGGATCATTAGTTCACTGTTCTGATTAGGAAGCTGCTATGCTTGATTAACTCTTCTTGGACTGTGTCCTCAGAGGAAGCATCAAACGAGTTGCACGGCTTTCGACATCTAGAACTAATTTATAATTATTTTACTGCAATTATTTGTAGTTGTTGACATGGGCTTTTCTATGATGTGGTATTTAATGGAGAAAAGATAAGTGTGTTCAAGTTACATGTTTAGTCTACATTTCAGTAACGTTCTAGATTTACACACCCCCGACCCCCAGGACACTGTGTAATTCATGTACAAATCTCTTAATATTCCCATGTTTCGGGGACTATTCCTTTGATAACTTTTTGAAAAATTGTCATCCTGGGAGGATATTGGCTGAATACACATTTGTTCATGGTGGCCAGTTCGTGTGCACCTTTCTTGAAGATGTCTCCAAAATGATAAACTGAGAATCTGGAGAAAGGAAAGTACTTTACACTTCCTCGTTCTTCCAGGACACCTCATACCACTCTTTCTCAATTAAAACCATCTTCTATTGCTAGCTGTTTTTTGATATCCTAACAATATTGATTCTCTACAAGTACATAATTCCCTGTCTCTTTCCAAATAGACATCTGATGGCATACTATTTCATGAAGACGGTGTCTTAGTGCCTCTCAAGGGTAGAGTTCAACAGAGTGTATGCAGAAAAGCCAAGACTGGGAAATTGCTATGTTATGCAGAGGAAATGTGTCCTACACAGGTTTTCGGTGGTATCTAAGACTTAAATTAGGAGTTGTAAGAGGAGGTTTCGTTTCACAATAAGGATAGATAATGTTTCTGCCTCACAATTGTAATCCTGGGAGGATATTGGCTGAATACACATTTGTTCTTGGTGGCAAATTCATGAGCATGGTGCACCTGTCTTGAAGGTGTCTCCAAAATGATACTTGTTTCTGGGATTGATTAGTGTCATTTCCATACCACTGTGTGAAGAACCTAGCAAATTTTTAAGTTGACTGGATGAAGTTATCACTAAGGATCAATCCTTAGTTCTCTGGTACAGTCTCTAATGTCCTATTGAAAGGCTTCTTCACTCCCCTTCTTTTCCTCCTCTTCCTTCTTTTCTTCTTGTTCTTGTTGTTCTTGCTGCTCTCCTCCTCCTCCTCTTCCTCCTCCTCTTGCTCCTCCTCTTTTTCCTTCTTTTCCTCCTCCTTTTCCTTCTCCTTCTTCTAAGTCTGTACAGATCCAAACATTTGTGATGTTATTACAGATGCCTCTGATGAACCTGGGGTTACCCCAAGCATGTGAACAATCCTACCCTGTTATGTCTCTTTATCAAATCCTTGACATCTGCCTTAAGTTGCTATCTTTCACTGTGGGTTTAAGTCAGTCCATGTTCTCTTTGGAGACTTCTTGGCAGAACACACTTGGCTGTAGATATAGACCAACTGGCCATGAGCAATTGGTCTTAAAAAATATATAACCAGGATTTGCTGGTCAAAGGGGGTGATTGGACCTCATTTTTCAGACCTAGCCATGTATCTGTCTTTGGAAAGACTTACCTGAGTGGAGGGTCTGGACATGAATGTAAAGTCTCCAAATAGGAACTGGTGGCTTTTATGGCAGTGATCACAATACACCCCTAATAGATATAGGAAAGAAAGTCTTGTTGATTTGAGTGTTGTGGGGTTTGTAAATGGTCATTTAAGAGTATATAGATTTGTTAATTGGAATGATTTAAGGCAAATTTTAGTTTTGTTACTTTTCTTTGTGAACAGATTTTTTCCCAATTTTTTTTTCCAGAGAACTGATAATATGAGATTTGGCTGTAATGCTCCTTTTGTAGAGAGGTGAAGTAGAGGCTTCAAAAAAGAAACAGTTTTCTAATCCCAGGATAAGAGGATCCATGGCATTGGTGGGAGCTCTTTCTCTCTGTGTGTGTGTGTCTGTTTCTCTCTTTCTGTTCTGTCTGTTCCTCTCCGTGTCTTTCTTTGTCTCTCTCTGTCGGTCTTTGCCTCTCTACCTTTGTCTGTCTGTGTCTGTGTCTGTGTCTGTGTCTGTGTCTGTGTCTGTGTCTGTGTCTGTGTCTGTGTCTGTGTCTGTGTCTGTGTCTGTCTCTGTCTCTGTCTCTGTCTCTGTCTCTGTCTTTCTCTTTGTCTGTCTGTGTTGTGTCTGTCTCTATCTGTCTCTGTCTCTCTTTTCTTTGTCCTCTTGTACTTACATAGAGAACAACTTGAGTAACATAGGTGAGTCCTGCACCAAAATCAAAACTTCTTTTTAAAACTGCTCTCATGCTGAGTGTGGTGGTACATCCCTTTCACATTAGCATTTAGGAGCAGAGGCAGGAGGATTTCTGTGAGTTCAAGGTCAGACTGTTCTACATATTGAGTTCCACCCTAGTCAGGGCTATCTAGTGAGAACAGAGTTTCAAATCAGTAAATAGATAATTTGCTATCATTTGCAAATTCCTTTCCTCATCCTTTCTCACAGAAGGGAAGATGAGCTTCAAGTTAGGAAGGAAATGCAGAACAACCAAGAAAATAAGAAATAAAGAATCTCTCAAGTTCAAAACCACACATGCCAGCGAGTGCTTTAGGGAGCCAATGCATGTGACTTCTTGGAGAAGTGATGGTGGGAGCTGAATTATGATGATCTTTCTAAATCTGCCCCTCTGCACCACTCAAGGTTCCCTGTCTCTTGAATGGGTCCAAATAGAGAACAAAATGAAACTCTCCCCAATTTTGTCTACCTTTTTTTTTTTTTTGCTTTAAGCCAAGGCTCTGCTGCACCATTAGGATGTAGATGATCATATTTAAAACCTATGATGACACCGTTGTACCCATCTGAATGATTAATCTGCTCATTAAAAGAGCGCCGATGGGCTAGTCTAATTGGAACATGGATCTTCTTAAAGGACGTCACAGGGTCGGGAATAGGAAATATTACTCATAACATAAAGTAGGGATTAATTATGCTACTAAATACTACTGTGTGAAATTTACATATGGGTCTGGTTAGAGACAAGGATTAGAAAAAGTATGCCATCTTGTTTTATAACATTTATGCCAACTTTAAGCAGGTGGTGTGTGCCTACTTTAATCCCAAACCTTAGATCAACATTTAAGAAAAGCTGTTTTAAACTCAAATGTCACAGAAGGTTTAGAGATTGGAGTAAACACAAAATTTGCATGAGTGAATCACTGTGACTTAACGGGGGTGGGGGGGGGGACTCTTAAAAACTAATGTCAAGGCTCAACTCTGCAATCGCTCTCTTCATTGCTAAATCTTTAACTTTGGAATGGAATTCATCTTTCTAGAGTTGGGAAGTACAATTGGGATGATTAAGGAAATATGCAAATTAATCAAGCACAAGTTTACAATCACCCCCCACCCCCCCAACCTTCTTTTATACAAAAAGAAAAGTGGAAAAGATTTGCAAATGGTATGTGGGAAAGATGTAAGAGGGTTTACAGTGTCAGGAAAGGGGATAGGTGTGTGTGTGTGTGTGTGTGTGTGTGTGTGTGTGTGTACCATCACTGTAACACTTTCTTGTTTTAGTGACTATGGTCACCCAAGCAGCAAGCTAACTTACAACATGGAAGAGGTGAATCCTAGAACTTTCAGGGTGAAAGAATATTTCTTTCTTTCTTTCTTTCTTTCTTTCTTTCTTTCTTTCTTTCTTTCTTTCTTTCTTTCTTTCTTAGCCAGGGTCTCATTCTTTCTTTCTTTCTTAGCCAGGGTCTCATGCAACTCACGCTGGCCTCAAACTTGGTATGTGACCTTGAACTGCTGATCTTCATGCTTTCACCTCTAAGAGTGCTTGCTGGACTTGCAGATGTGTACCATTGTGTCTGTGTGTACAATGCCAGGAATAGAATACAGGGCCTCAGAAGTGAGTCACAAGCACCCCACAGCCACATCCCTGGCTGGTCAAAGAACCTTGAGGCTCTTCCATTCTCTCTCTCCCTCTCACCTGCGAAGGCGTGGGAACGCAATTCTTACCCAACTAGTGACAGCTAAACACCACAGTTTCTGACTCACAGTCCAGTGCTATTTTCAACCTCGTCAGTCTGGTTACCAGATATCTTGACACTTTGGATTCTTTGTTTGACGCATCATGTCTTAAGATATCTCTGTTTACTGAAGTTAGATCGGTTTGACAAATGTAAACTATTTTCTTAACATCCCAAGGATTTGTGCCATTTCCACGACTTGAAACCCGTATTCTTTTTTTAAACCAGTAGACATATGTCATGTCCTGGATGAAGTAAAAAGTACATTATTGTTCCTCTAGAGTAAACAGCCTACCGTGCTGGGTGCTTCAGTCAGACGGGCAAAGAAACTGAGGGCTCTTGGTTCTAAGTGGGCCCCACCTGTCTGTGGAACTTGCAGGGTTGTGTTACCAATTATTGGCGGGGACTGCCACACTCGGAGTACTTCCTTGGACTTTGGTGACCTCGGATGCTTCTGGGCTTGGCGATGTGCTAGGCCCAGATGCTGAGATCACTGATGTGTCCCATTATGCTGTTTCTGTGATGCTGTCTTGGAGCCTAGGGCTCCATATATACCAGTCCGGCACTCAGGCACTGCAGCTACTGAGCTATATCTTTAGCTTAGCAGTGGTCAAGTAACGCCTCTGCACACGTTTGGACACCCTTTTCTGTCTCTCATATTTGCTTTGTCCTCTCTACCTACCCTTTCCTAATGGTTGGGATGAATGAACCAGCACCACTCAGTCAGGATTTAGAGTAACTTACAGCTCTACTCAGTGAGTCATCTCTGTTAGTCCTAGAATGATCCTTCTGGCATCAGACTCATGCTTGAAGACAAGTCATTTGGACAGTCTGGCTCCTTGTTGTGTCAGAGACAAAAGTCCAGGCTCATTCCTGCCTCTGGTATCTATCCCCCATCTTCCTTCCTCTTGCTGGGCTGTCTCATACCGATGTAACTGGATGACTGCTGCTTGTGCCTCTGATGTCTCCAACTCTGATGTCTGTCCGTCTTGGTTTCTTGGCTTTCCTTGGCCTCCCCTTTGTATCGGCTGTCTGTGGCTTATCCACAGGGTTGGTTACTGCATTTGGCCCCTTTTAGGCCTCTCCTGCGATTCATACTACATACTCCACTCTTTATTGCTCTGGTTTACACTTGACGTGGTAACCACTCCTTGTGCAGGTTCCCCTCAACAGAGCTCTTGAAAGGCAGAGATCATGTTGTTAGCATTGGCTTTCTGTTTCTGTTTCCAAGGGTGGTGTCTTCTTCCAATCAGGACATTCGTAAACATTTTGAGGAAGCAAGAAAGAAATAGATCCCAGCAGATTATCCTCTAATTGGTTATATACAGGAAAACACTATAACATTTTTTCTATCTCTTTTCTCCCTCCTCTCCTCCCCTCCCTTTTTACTTCCCTCCCCTCCCCTCCCTTACCCTCTTCTTCTCCTCTTCCCCCTCCTTTTCCTTTCCTTCCTTCTTTCTCGACACATAGTCTAGACTGGCCTGGAACTTGATATCCTTCTGCCTCAGCCTCCCAAGGAATTTGATTTCCAGGGTGTGAACCCACAGGCCCACTGATGCGTTCCCTAATAGCTGATGTGGAGGTTTTGATGTCAAGACTTTGAGTCTTGGTGCTCCCTCTGTGTTTTTGCTCCCTCGAGTTATGTGACAGATCTCTGAAGCCGTCTTCTGAAGCGCTCCAGGATTATTTCTTCTCACTCTCCTCACTCTGTGGCATGTGTCACACATAGGTAGACGCCTACAAAGGCTAGAAGAGGTAGCAAAATTAGTTTCCAATAAGAGGAATGCTTTGTCATGGATTTTTGCTGTATTCTTTAAGCCTGGATTGTGACACATCTTGGAGTCAGTCCCAATGCTGTTCTGGCTGTGACTGGATGTTGGAGATGAGATTTTTTAAAAAGAAGCCAGTGTTGTCGTTGTCTCAAAGTTAATGGCAAAGTATTACTGCAAAGCTTTTGGGAAAACTGTTTGTTTTCTGAGGTAAACCCTTGAACATTTTTTTTAAGACTCAAGAGTATGTCCAGGAAAGCTTGCTTTAGAACTTCAGATTGTCTGTGATTCATAATTGTCCCTTAGTGGAACAGTCATTTGAGCATAGTGGTATTTAGTGTACATTATTCATTGCTGGGATGCCACAGTCTGCAAGTGGAAATGTGACCCACAAGCCCTGAAAAGTTAATGGAGAATTGGGGTGCCTTGAAAAGGGGTTCGTGGTGGTTGTTTGTTTGTTTGTTTTGGGTTTTTTGTTTGTTTATTTTTGTTTTTGTTTTTCTTTTTCCGAGACAGGGTTTCTCTGTGTAGCTCTGGCTGTCCTGGTACTCATTCTGTAGACCAGGCTGGCCTCAAACTCAGAAATCTGCCTGCCTCTGCCTCCCAAGTGCTAGGATTAAAGGCATGTGCCACCATGCCCAGCTTCGTTGTGGTTGTTAAATGATAGTGTGGTTATTTATGGAGTGTGCTGAGAGAGAC
This sequence comes from Mus minutoides, assembly GCA_902729485.2. Classification (NCBI taxonomy): domain Eukaryota; kingdom Metazoa; phylum Chordata; class Mammalia; order Rodentia; family Muridae; genus Mus; species Mus minutoides. Next base: position 281,131 of record LR749633.1, on the reverse strand, counting down.
CTGAATGATGAGGTTAGATAGGAACTGTTCTCCTGAATTGTTCTCTTCAGTCATACAATTGGGAGCCTTTTATTAGAATAGAACTTATTCACAATCCAAACAAACTTATTCTTAAACAAGAGGAACTAGAAGCTCACACAGGTGGGGTTTGCAGCTAGTCCTCATTCCTTTAGGTAATTGTTCTTAGCCCTGCCCTGAGAACCTTCATAGAAGATTCATGGATATTGGAAAAAATAGGCTTAAAATGCTTTGTTTAAAATGAACTAACAAACAAACAAACAAACAAACCCCCATATGTACTTAGGGGCTGAAGAGGCTGAAGAAAGCGTTGGCCCAGGACCGTGAATGGTGTGGAATAAGCTACATTCTGATAAAGCAAAGCTTGACCACAGGACACTCGTTCATAGCGCAGTCAGTCTTGAGTTGAGTGGGCAGCCTTCCTGCGGTGTGCACAGTCAAAAGCTGCACACTGGCATATTCATCGTAAGGGTCTGGAGGAACATGGCTTCTGAGCATCACTGGTGTATTGAGAAGGGTGTTGGTCTTAGGCTCGCCTATCTCCCCCCAGTTTTTGGTCCTTCATATTCCAAGCCTGGTCTCAGAGTCTTTCCAATCAGAAATTCTGAGTCTCCCGTGTTCCTTTACTTTCGTATAGGGAGGTGACTAAAATCTGCCCATTTTGTTTCCAGGACATTTGAGAAGGGAGCTGTGTTCACCCAGCGTTTGTACAAAACGACAGTTACTTGGTCTGTGAGTGACACAGATACAAGGTGAATGTAAATAAAATGGTTGTGTTTGGTCCATAAACAGCTCAGGTTTGGGAAACTGTTATCAAGTCTGTCCTAACTTATTTGGGAAAACTCGTCCCAGAATTTAGCTTTTTTCACTTTTCTCTCCTTTTAAAAATGATTCTTCTCAACCCGAAACTTAGCCGCGTGTCTGTGTGTCTGCGTGCCTGTACAAACACTCACCCACAGATATGTATATATGTGTGTGTTGTATAATTTTTTAAAGATAGAAATAACCTTCATAGATGAGACTTTCACCAGGTGCAAGTGGTAAGCATGTCCCTAATCTCTCATTCCTAAAAATGCCTCTTAAAAATTAAAATAAAATATAAGTGAATGGCTTAATTATGCTCTTTGGAGAAATTTGAAATTCCTTGCTGTCATTCTCTGTATATCTGCATGGAATGTTTCTAAAATGGTATTATGTTGTTTTGAAATGTGCTTTCTCCCTAACTGCACTGGGAATGTTTTGAAGCATTGCATAAGGCTTGAAATAGTTGCAAGAACACTGTATCACTCAGTGACGCCTCCTTCTGCTCTGGTGTCCCCGGCCCATTTTCACTTTTGTTTGTTTTGCTGTTGTCCAAATGGCCTGACTTGTGTTTGACTCTGGGTTGTGAGTTTTGGTCTCTCGGCTCACCTTCTACAAGTGTGCTCTTTGGTGTAAAGGAGATGGATATTTTTAAGCCTTTTGCTGCAAAGGGCTAAGTTTCCCTCCAGACATATGACACCTGTTTACACTCCCATGTGTTAAAAGGAGTGCAGCTTACTGGCACCCTGCAAGGACTTACTTAATCAACTGAAATCCATTCTTTACTTCCAACTGCAGTCTGCCTTTTCAGGTTTGAGAGATTGATTTTCTCTCTCTCTCTCTCTCTCTCTTTTCTCTCTCTCTCTCTCTCTTTCTCTCTCTCTGTGTGTGTGTTTGGCATATATATATATATATATATATATATATATATATATATATATATATATATATATATATATATATATATTCTTTATTTGAATTAATTACCAATTAATATGTTTCATCTTTTCTCCTCATATATATTAAGTTTAAAATCATAAATGATTAAAAAGTATAATATAAAATTAAAAAAAATTTTTTTTAAAGGTAGATGGGACAAGGAGACATAGGCCCTTAATCCTAGCACACTGGAAGCTAAGGCAGGGGGAACAGGAGCATGACACACACATGGAGAGACCCTGCCTCAAAACTGAAAACGGGACACACCAAGACAGATGGCAAGGTATGTGTTCACTGTCACAGGAGTTTATGAATGGCCACAGGTCCAGGAAAGACTCTCTGGACTGGAGTTCCCTTCCACGGGTGGCCTTTGCATCAGGGCTGTGGGCACATGCTTGTAGCCCTATGAGGGCTCTCCCAGCTGTCAGGTGTCACCAGAACAGGGCACCTGGCTCTCCAGAAGCTATCTGGAAAGACACTCAAGGGCCTTCTGACCCAGCCTTGAGGTTTCATGTTGGATTCAGTTCTTTTGCTCATCAGCAACTCCTAGTCCAGCTCCCTTCAGTGGGCAGTTGAGTCTCTCTGAAGTTGGCACGCAATTTAAAGAACTTATAGGACACACTTTGAAACCATCATGAAACTCCCCCCACACACCTCCAGTCTTTAAAATATATTTTTTTTCTGGTTGGTGTTCAGTTTAGAAATCTAAAATGTTAATATAATTATTTTTAATTAATTACAGGTTTATTAATCATTTCTTTAAATATTTGTTCCTATTTTTGTGTATTTGCTTTGTGTGTGTGTGTGTGTGTGTGTGTCTCAGTGTCCCAGAACAGAGTCCAGAAGACAACTGGAGAGAGTTCATCCCTCACCCCCACCCCCACCCCCGCCCTGAACCACGTGGGTCCCAGAGTTCTAACTGAGGTTATCAGGCTTGGTGGTGAGCGTCTTTACCTGCTGAGACATCTACCCAACCTAGCTTTTGTTGGTTTTTTGCCCAAACCAACCTGGAATTCACACTCTACTGCTGAAATGACTCTGAATTTGTGGGAATCCTGCCTCAGTCTCCCGTGATTTGGCGCTGGGCTCACCCTTTTTGTTCATGCTTAGTATGTCCTTCCCTTTCCCAGGGTTACATAAATATTCATCTGTATATATTATATATGTATGTGCATATATAATGCACCCACTTTCTCTGCTCATTCGCTTTCCCGTGTAGCTGTATTGCTATTTCTAGAATACATTTTTACTGTGTGCCATTATACAATATCAATCAATTATTTTTTCTAAACAATTAACATTTATTTTAGTGGCAGTTTTGAATCAGCTTGACTTTTCCTGACAATTTACGATGCCTTCTTCATTATCAATAAATGCAGAGTAGATCTTCAGTGATCCAATGCTCTTGTGCTGGTTGGCCAATAGCTGCTGCTCTGAGCTCCCCAACGTTTTTTCTTCTCTAGTTCACCTCCTCCTTATCAGTAAAAGGGCATGTGTTTGCTGCTGGGTCCCTCAGAATGGAACCCCAAGGACACAAGGGATATCAGTTCTGCTATTTTGAACACTGAGCCCCAGCCAAGACTATACAGATTCATTGATTCATTTGTCTGGTCAGATTCCCTTAATGAATGCTTTTAATTGCTATGGCTATAAAGTATGTCTAATTCTGTAACCTTCTCATTTTAATACAGCAATTGCTTATTTATTTGCACACATGGATAATAAAACCACTTGTTAGCCTCAAAGAACTCCTAGACACTGAGTAAAATTATGTTGAAGACTGAAAAGGTTGGGAAGTAGAGGCAGGAGGATTTCTGAGTTTGAGGCCAGCCTGGTCTACAGAGCAAGTTTCATGACAGCCAGGGCTACACAGAGACCCTCTGTCTCAAAAACCACACCCCCTCCCCGCCATGGGGGAAAAAGACTGAAAACTTTGATATTTATAGCATATTGAAAAAACCATTTATTTAAATCTTTGATATTCTTCTGGAAGAGACTTTTCTTCTAGTTTTGGTTCCAGGTATTCACTCTTTAATATTCGAAACTTTTTAAAAATAAAATATTGGCAATGTGTCTATGGCTTGTTTATTGTTCAGATTTTTTTTAAATATTCAGGGATTCATTGAGGTAATGGTTTTCTAAGCTTCAGAAAATGCCAATCTATTAAAATATTTTACATATCCCTTCCTTCCTCCTTCTTGGATTTCCAGTTATTCTGATCCGAAGAGTAAAGATTCTGCTTTCATTCTGACAAGGTCTAAGTGACACTGAAGGCAAAAGGACAATCACAGGTTGATACTCAAAACACTGGCCTTAAAATGTCCTTTTCTTATGAATATTCCTTCTTCAAACATCAATAACAAATGGCATTGACTGCGGGGTGGGGCGCGGGGGGCGGGGGGGGGGGGGGGGGGGGGGGGGCGGGGGGGCGCGGAGTGTTAGGTTTCTAATTGGATGTTTTGCGAACAGTGTTTCTAGCCCCATAATATGCTCACATTGCGAAGCTTATGCCAGGGCATGGCAGAGCCTTCTCTTTCTGTTATAAAAATGACCAGGTGACAGTTACCAAAGCAATCCCGCCCGCCCGCAGGATGTGTATGTTAACTTGTCTGTGGGGTGGGGGTGTGCGCTGAGAGCAAGAGGCCTATGATTTAGGTGATAACATTAGTCTATGAAAAACACGCTGCCTTTACCTTGATGCTAATCAGGAAGCCATCAGACAGTCTTCCCTGACGGATGAAGGGCAGGAAGGAAAGGTAGTCAGCTCTTCTCCTGTTTTTGAAGAAGAAGAAAAAAAGGGCGAGGTGAATTGAAGTCTGTGATAGGACTCTCCCTCACCCGGTGCCTCCTGAACGTAAAGGTGTGGTATTCCAATCAGAACGGCAAACCGGAAGCATCTGATTTGCATGTATTAGCAGGGGCGGGTCGCAGCCTCCTGACAGGTCAATGCACCACTGGGGATTTGAAGGAAACTTTGATTCCTCTGCTTTTGCTCCTCTGCCAGGCTGCAGTCACGCTGTTCTATTGTAAAAGAGGGACTCAGAAAGCCGAGCTTGTCATTTAAATTCACCCACGTTAGGACACCACGGAGCTCTGTCAGATGTCGTTCTCAATGCAGCAGGACAATGTTTTTCAACCCCTTCGCCTGGAAACACAGAGGCCTGGATCAAGGGGGAGGGGCAGCTCACTGGGCTTGCAGGATTTTTACAAAGGCAAGATTGAAAATGTTCATTTCAGGCAGGTTTTCTTTTTCCTTTACCTCTCTCTCTCTCTTCTTTCTTCCTTTCCACCCCCCTCTCTTTCTTTCTGTCTGTCTGTCTTTTCCCCTTTAAAACATGTGTAAAGGATCTCACCACAGAAGCAGAGTGCCAAAAAACTTCTATGGCTTGCAAGGACTGCTTCTGGAGAGGCTGGGAGGGATGCTGGTAGTTTTCTACATCAGAGGTAATGGCTAGTCATTTGCTTGGACAAATACTGGTTAGTTTTAAGGGAACTACTGATATTTTATCAGAAGAACCATTCGTGGTAGGATACAAAGACTAGCAGAGACTTTCTGATAACATCTCTGATACCCACACCTAGTGAAAATAAGATGCACACTGTCAACCTTGTGCTGAGTTGGGGTGTCCTCCTCAGTGAGGGGTGCTGGCATGGCCTGAGGAAAAGAACCCACTCAGATGAGGAGGGAGCCCTACCATGGCTCCTGCAGGGCCACACTGTTCTTGTGAGGTAAGAGTTCTAGGAGTTTGATACACTCAGTGAGCACTTACTATCTCTCTGTTTCTTAACTGTGTATTCACCAATGTCCAAAAGACCAAATACTTCATCAGGCCTTATGGACCCAACTTGCACCAGAATAGATTCGGCTGTTGCTGTATTGGGACTTCTTACTCATGGTTTTTATCTTGTGGCTTGATCTCGTCTGTTTGCAGTCTTATTCATGTTTATTTAGTTTTTTCTTTGCACCACATCATTTTGTATTACGATATCTTATAGACAGACCAGGGAGTTTCCTTATCAACTGATTGGCTAGAAAGGATGTTGAAACTTGCTATGCCCTGTTTTCCTCTTGTGTAAAATGGGGTTGTCGTCGTGGGATGCTTCCTACAGAGAGGTTGGCACAGGGCACTCATGTTGCACTCTGAAGATACTGACATTTCTCACTAACAGAAGTGGTACGGGTATCAGAGGTGAGGTGTATGTGCTTGGCACCTTGAACCTTCTAGCTAATTCCATTGGGCTTGGTGTATGGTATTTTGAAATTTCTTTCTTTTAGCAAACATTGTATCAGAGAATAGATTATTATTTGGATGGCTGAAGATAAATTGGAAAACTCGGGTCATGATTTGAAAGAAATTCTTAAAAGTTCTTTGTGGAAGGGATATCTGGAAGTGTGTGTGTGTCTTATAAACCAAGTCCGAAGTTACATTTCCAGTTATATCATGGTCTGAGAAACCTCTTGGTTTTCTTTTAGCACACAAATCTCTTTCAGAGGTATGGACTCTCATAAAACAAGACCATTGATCTGCATGTCTTGAGGAGATTGTATTACTGGGATTGGTCTGGAAATGTGTCATTCCTTTGTGGTATCCCTCCAAAGTATTAGATTCCTTGATAGCATAAAATTATGAAGGAGAATGCAGCTAGAGTTTGACCTGATTCCAATTCTTGGCCTTGTTGTTTATTAGATTTGAGGCCTTCAATGTGTTTTTAACTCTCTCTCTCTCTCTCTCTCTCACAGACACACACACACACACACACACACACACACACACACACAAACACCCAAACACAATTTATACACACATACATGAATATATATATGTACATGCACACACATATACATGTATGCATATAATCAAATACATGTACTTATGTATGTATGCATATACATACAAGCACACATACATTTGCAGATACATGGGCACACACATATGTATACACTAACACACAAAGACAGATGCATATGCACCCAGACACATACAAATATGCACACAAATGCTGATTTATTAATTTAAGGCAGTTTCTACCACCTCCAAGCAGGATTTTGCAGCATATAAATAACAAATAAAACCAATAAGTATTTGTTGTTCCTAAATTAATGAAGAGATGGATTGATGGTTATTATTACAGTTAACCCCCCTTCAGATATTTCATAATTAAGCATCGTCTTGTTGTTTCTCTTCATTTTGGTGGCTGCCTAAACCTACAGCACCTATGAACCTCTCCAGTGCAGGCAGCATTCATTCCATGAGGGTATAATTTGTTAGCAGTGATCTATCCTAGAAATCCATCAACTGCGATCAGAAATCCTGTGTCTCTCAGGGAAAGGTGGTGAGTGAGATGGACCTCTATCATTCTACATGGCTTCCAAAGATGAGCAGCAGAGAGTTTGCAGGAGTTTTCTGAAACATCAGAACAGGGTAGGAGGGGTTTATTTGGATGCCTAACTCTTGCTTGCATGGAAACCAATTTGACCTCACGGGAAACCCTGGCTATTTTGCTCTGTACAAAACAATGTGGTTTGGCTACTGGTGATACCGAACAGGGAGGGCTGAAGTTTTATGCTGTTGAGTGAGACCTGAGTTTGAATCTGACCTCTGCCAATTACTGGATATAAGGTCTAAAATTTATTATATAAATGCATTCCAGTTACTTCTCTGCAGTTCCTGCTCCCCTCTGAGGATTGCAGGATAAAAATAGACCCAGCACACGCTGGCCTGTGTTGATTCAGGTTATTTCCCCCTTAGTAGTAATTCAGTTTCCTTTTATGTGTATTCAAGGCTCCACAAGTCCCAGTGAAAAAAATGGTCTGAGGAATGAACACGCAAGAAGTGCATAGTGTCTCCGTCTTGGACTTGTGTTCATAGGTTGATGTCCAGAAAGAGTGTGCAGTTCTTCCTAGTCACAGACACAGAGAGGCTGTCCAAGAGGTTAGTGGGGCATACGATCTCTGTGCCTGCCATGCTCCCATCAGGCTGCACTGGCTTGGCAGGAAGATTGAGGTTGTTGGAGTGAACCCCCTACTTCTCTTTAGGCTAGTAGCCTGAACAGACACCAGTAATCATTATCAAACAGATCAAACAGCACCCTCTTGTTAAGTAGGGGCCGCCCTGATGGTTTATCCATTTTCATGGGGCCAACTCAAAAAGGCAAATGAATTAAAAGCAATTTGGAGTTGCATTCAGTATTCTCAAGGCAAAAAGTGGCCTCCAGCATCTTTGTTGACAGTTCTTGGAAATCCGTGTCTTTGACAAGCCAGTCTCTCTGGCCTTGGTGAACGGCTTCTATTCAACCAGTGATTTAACTGAATTAAACCGAAATAAGTCCTGAACTCTAAGGAGGGTCCTCAGCTGGCAGCCTCGAGGCTGTGCCCTGCTCTGCCCCACGACTATGTGAGCATTTACAGACGAGGTAGGAACCGAAAGTGGCAAACAGAGCAGCCTGAGAAAATGATGGTCAATCGAGTAGAAAAGTCCACTATTTGCATCAGTACAATAATACACAGGCACACAAGATTTTCAGTTCCTCAAACCCGAGGAGTGGCCAAACAGCACCGTGTGAAGTCTGACATCCTGCTATACATATATATGTTGGGCAGGCTGGAAAAATATAGTAAAATCCCCTCTTGTGTGAAGGGACCTCTGCATAGTTCTCCCTAATTATGGAGGCTGCTGTTCTCGCCTCTCCTTTTTGTTTTCCCCTTCATTTTCGCCCTTGCTCTCTTCTCTTTCCCTCCCTTCCTCTTTCTCTTCCATTTTCTTGTGATTTCAGGTTGCTAGTAAACTCAATTATGAAAGCATAGCTTTAAACTCAGCTAAGGGGACAGCAAGATGGATCAGGTGGTAAGGGCAGTCAGTGACTTGAGTATCTTCCCTGGAATCCACATGGTGGAAGGGAAGAAATGGTTCTTCAAAGTTGTTCTCAGAACCTCCAGACATGTGCCACGAACAGCACAGGGATGCCTCTACTCCCCTCATCTCCAACACAATCAAAAGACGATGAAAACATTTTAGTAAGGTCTAAGGCTACACTATGTGACTTTAGGCGTCCTCAACACATGTTAACCCCTCCCGTTGTCCCGATCCACTCTCCTAAACCTTAAGATGCCCAGCTCTTATAAAACTTTGAAGTTCTCAGTTTCTAATACACAGAACATTAACAATCCTTAAAGACAATGAAGGAAACCTGTGGCTGGCTTCTTATCTTTCTCAAGGTAAGAGGTTTGACTATTCTCTTCAAAGCTTTCCTCCTCCTCCTCTTCCTCCTCCTCCTCCTCTTCCTCCTCCTCCTCCTCCTCCTCTTCCTCCTCTTCCTCCTCCCCTGTTCTTTTCCTCCATTTGGAAATATAGAGCAAGACAGAAGTGGCCTTGCAAAGATTTGAACTTGTGACTCAAGGCACTGATTTCATGCAAGAGACCCATGATGTCTGGGCTGGGAGATCAAAGCCCTTGGTTTTGGCCTCACAGCTTCTGCTGTTTCTTTCTGATGCGGGATGAGGGTTTCTGTCTTTATTTATCTACGGGGCTAGCACAATCCCAGTCTGTTGTAATGGTAAATAAAACGTGTTGGAGTTACTATGGAGAAGAAAGGAGCAATTACAACTGCTTAAAACAGTATTAAAATATACTTAAGCAGAGGTTTGCCACGTAAACACACAATTAAAGCAGGAATTTGTGATGGATGCAGGGGTTTGACGGTCACAGACATACTGTTTACTGGCGTAGTTAGCAGATGGATACGTCAACTGATCCCAGATGTGCAGCTTGTAAATGGGAACACACATCTTACTGGTGATGTATGCCTGCAAGTAGCAACAAATTACTTTCTGTTTAACTCTTACCTATTGAATGCAGAGCTATGTAGTACTCAGTGGATATATATATATATATAATTTCCTTATTCAAAAGTGGTAACTGAATATCTGAATATCTAGAAAAAAAGGGAAGTTTTGTGCAAGTCATTTTAAAAGAACAGATTGAAGTAGGTTCACTTTTTTTCTTTTAGGTCCAGATATCTAATCCTTCTATCCCCAGCTACAGTGTTCAGATATTGCAGCCAATTAATTCTTAGGAAATTGATTCTGAACTGAATTAATTTTTTCCTTTTAGGGCAGATGAAGCGACTTTTAGGTAAGGAGAGGGAAAAAATGAAAACAGCTTTTGTGGAACGTAATTCATACAACGAATGAAAAGTGTGATATCACTGTCCTTTCGAATAAAACAATAACAAAACAGCAAGCCACAGAAAGGCGCTGTATTGTTGTATTTGCTGTTTAAATAATTTAGCTGCAAAAAGTCTGAAGGCTGCTTTAGCTGCAATTAATTATTCATTAATGACATGCTAATTGCACAATACCTTTGAATATTTAACAGAATGCAAAAAGCCAGGATCTGAAGTTATGTTTTAATGCAAGGGAGGGAGGGGAAATCCTTTAGTCCATCAGTGTAGGATACTGCATGACCAAAAAAAAAAAAAAAAAAAACCAACCTTTTTTTTCCCCAGATATGAGGTAAAGTAGGAGTAGTGGCCTACTTTCCAGCCACCCTCCCTGTCCAGTCACCCTTTGTGTCATAGAATATAATGTCCTTATCTAGACTTAACAATTGACAGGGTGGGAAATCCCTTGACTTTTGTCCAAATGATTTCTCTACAAAAATGGGTTAATTATCGCCTTTCCCTAGCTTTTTGACTAACAAAAGGGCCTGGATCTCTTTTTTCTTTTCTTTCCTATTTACTGTAAGGAGCCCTTTGAAATGCGATAGTTTAATCGGCAACACCTTCTGCAGAGGGATACTGAGAAGCCAGCCTGGCCCAGCCTGGAGCTCAGGTTCCTGTGTGAACATTACCATGGTTAGAAGATATGACCTTCATTATGCCAAAGCCATCCTGGACTTTCAGGATGAAAAAGAAAGAAAGAAAGAAAGGAAAAAAAAAACCCAAACCAAAAAATCTCCCTCAGCGCTCCAGAGTGGACTTCGTGTTTTTTTTTTTTTTTTTTTTTTTTTCTTGAATAAAGGATGGCGGTTTTTAAAACAGTGTCTTTTAGTGGACAGAACGGCTAAAGGGCAGCTGTGTTGAGCTGGCTTAGTTGTGTTTCATTCATTCCCTCTGAGACCTGGTGTTTGCGTCTCGCTGCACTCTGCCTGTTGGGAAGCTGTGTTTATCTGCCAGCCAGGGACAGTCTCAGTAGTGGCTAGGCAGAGAACAAGACTCCACTCCCCCACACGTTTTTATTTGTCTTGGTCCAAACCAGAGAGTCACCAGCCCCTAATTTAGTGCCCAGCAGTGAGCTGTGTGGCAGGCAGCTTGTCTTTGTGGTTGAGACTCTATTTCATGCACTAGGGCCTACTTAGTCATAGTTTGTATTTTACTCCCATTACTATTAATGGCATTTAGGAATGCACATTGGCGGGAAGAAAACCCCATTGAATGCGTTTATTATGGGAGAGATGAGGAATTAGCATACTCATGTCTGGTCCATGATAGATTTTACTGTGTCCTGGAAGAGTTAGTAATTAAGTGAGAAATCCCCATTACAAACATGCACTGGCCAGAAACAAGACAAAGAGCAACAAACCCCAGAATGTGAAGGAACAGCGTTGCCTAAGGTTGAAACCTAATTCCATCTCTTGTCTTTATAATATTCTATCATTTGGGAAATGTTACATCTGATCATAACTGTTATTAAACAGGGCAACGTAAAAATCCAGTGCCTGAGTGATAAATGAATGACCGGGGAAGGCAGACGGGGCCAAAAGTGTGTCAGGGTCAAAAGGGTATTTATAGTTGACTTGGGAAGTCGCAGCTCGCTAAGTGAAAAGAGAAATGCTGTAAAAGTCCGGTCTCATCTGGCAACATGTGAATCAAAGCCTTGGTGATTGTACAGCGGCAAGCCACACACGGGGTTCAGTTGACAGATGCGTTTTCTTGGCTTAAATTTCTAAGTCTGGATTAATATTTTAGAATCGGAAGATTTGTGTTCAGATCCAATAGCCAACTTCTCTCAGAACATCGGGAAGTCCAGAAACGGAAGCTTCAGTTTCATCCTTCAGTTTCTGTTCCATCCTGGCGACAACTGGCAGCTGCTGGGTACCAGGGACTTTTCTCTGCAGTTGGCTTGTACCTACCTGTGCCTATAGTTGGAAGATGGGAATCTGAGGTATGAGTGTGAGTTGGAATGATCAGAGAAGGGCTGCCTTGGAGACAAGCTCCTCTAGCGGACCCCATACTCTTCCATGATATTGAGCTATGACAAGATTTCAGAGGCTTTGGGTCAATCATTGCTGTCATCCTCTTCCTCATACTGAAAGATGTCACCTATGGTTGTCATCTCCCAGGCTATCAAGAAATTAGTCCTTTGCCTTCCTTGTGGTTCTCAGATCAGTGCCAATTTTACCATATGACTTATTGTGATTCTTTGTATATCTCAAAATAGTGCCTTCCTGTGACTAAGGTACCGGGCACTTTCCATAGGAATCAAGGGGTGATGGGTTTCTTTTGTTTGTTTGTTTGTTTGTTTGTTTGGTTGGTTGGTTTTGGGCTCCATCAAGGATGGACTCAGTCAATGGAAAGCACCAGACTGTGATAGGAGAATGTCTTTGTAAGTAAAATTTTGTTGAAAAATATCAGTATGGAGAATTCAGTTTCTGTTGACTTCTGGCTCAGAGCTTCCAGCCTCTACTTGCTTACTTCACATTGGGAATACTCACTAAGAATGAGTGAATGATGGAGGTACACAGAGCCACACTCCCTCCGCAGTCCTGAGGTGAATGGCAGTCTTGAAGTGGGCAGCAATGCCAAGAGAAGCCAATTTCATGAGTCTTATTTAGAGATCTTCAGGCCAGGAAAGAGACAAACATCAACAATCCATGTCTCCTTTATACACACCCTGTAGAGGATAGCTTGAAATTTTCCATGTTACTGGAGAGTGATGGGGAAACATCTGGGACCAGGCACCCCCATGCACCTCTGGGAATTGCTTAAAAGTGATGCAACATGAATCTCCCAAGTGGAAAGTGGTGTTGTGCAGGAGAGTGGCTCAAACATGACTGAGCACCAGGATGCTTCCTTCTCCCTTCAGGTCTGGATTGAAGTGGAGAGTGGGATTGCCAAGAATAGATCTGGTCCCCTAATCTACAGTGGGGATGGATGTCTAACCTGTGAGAAGTAGAATGTGGGATTCTTGGATCAGGGTGGGGAGACTCTACATGATTTAGGATCTGTTCTCAGATTGGACAGCCAAGTCTAGATTGGGTAGGTTTTATTTTATTTTATTTTATTTTATTTTATTTTATTTTATTTTATTTTATTTTATTTTATTTTTGCCAGCTAAGAAATTGCTTGCTGGTGATGAGCTGTTTTGGAAAATGCTTCAACACAGTCCTCTGCTGGTCTCTGTGTTTCTCCCTCTGGACAGTGTTTCAGAACAGCAAGATTAGTGAGTGTGTGCATTCAGCAGGGAATTAAGGCCATAGAGGACCTGAACCTGCTCAGGATGATTCTGTGAATAGATAAGGGGCAGGGGATTGTGGGAGAGGCCTTAGGCAGTCATCACCATACAGAATAAGTTGAGGAATTCTTTCTAATGGTAAGGACTGTAGGAGATGGTATATGATGTAAGCTAGCATTCTCCTGTCCACACAGAAGAAAGGCCCAGAAGACTGATATAAAAAAAGTGTGTGTGTGTGTTTGTGTGTGTGTGTGTGTGTGTGTGTGTGAAGACACCGGCATTTCTGAAAGATGTCCCATGACTGACTCCTGTTGCAAATGTGCCTTTTACCTTGGCAAGGTGATAAAATGCCACGACCCAATGCCAGAGTACAATTAAGGGCCTGAGGGATGCAGCAGGCAGCCACTCCACACTGGAGAGTTTTCATTGTATAATTAAAGTTGAGCAGAGGGCGGGAGGCAGGGAATCCAGTGAAGGAAAAGAAGCAATGGCTGAGGCATATTCAGACATGACATTTACAGATGTCGATAGCCATCAGGAGCTTGGCTTCTCTGCCCATGCAGACAAGAATGTCACATGTCAGTCAAAGGCAGAGCCACTTAGCAGGGCTGGAGTGTGAAAGGAACAATGTGTGTGTGGGGGGGTCTGTTTGGCTCACAGTGGTCCCATCTTGGGCCTTAATTGTGCTTTCTTTGTGTTGGTGGTGTCCAGATTTCTGATGAATTCAGAGAGATAGCAGCTAGTGTGAAATGTGTTCTTCCCTTTCAAGCCGGGATTCTAGGCCATGCATAATCCCAGGGGAGGGGCTAAAAATAACACACCTGAGAAGCAGGGAGACTTCTTCCTGAGAACCTTTTTAGGCAGTTTGGGCTCTTACAGAGTACACTTGTACAAGGTCCCTGTCACTGTGGTGTACCACTCCACCAGGGCCTTTGCCGATCTATTTATATGTCGAAGTAAACCCGTCTCCTTGTCCTTCGGCTGTGCAGAAGCTGCCATTGGCCTGCCCTCGGGCCTCTCCTGACATCACACAGGCAAAACAGTTGTGTGAGAAAATTCCAGAACACCCCGAGCAAAAAGAAAGGAACAAGGCCTTCTTTTCCAGCCTCTGAGAATGTTGACATTCAGACACCTCTCCTCACCCCATGGCACAGGAAAAACTGGATTGTGTGTGTTCCCGAGACTGGCTGTCACGTTGGGTTCCTGGACAGTTCTTAGGAATCACACCCTCTAGGAATGGAGGATTTGTATTTTCAGTGAGTGTTAGAGGTGCTTTTGAATATGTTACTTTTTTTTTTTTTAAATCACAGTTCTGGGAACCACTCTACCACAAACCAGTGTGCTGGATAATCAAATCAAGCTGGGCTTGGCTTCAGTTAGCAAGGATGCTTTAGTAGCTCACAGAGGGAACTTTGCAAGTTCGCTGCTCGATGTCGGCACTCTTCACCCATTCCTACATATGAGAGAAACAATTTTCATCCAAGTTATCTTCTTTATTCTAAGGCATTCATCTGTCTCTGTATTTGGCATGTTGTGGACTTACTAGTCTGGGAGTGTGCACATGTGCATACACAGAGGTCTGAGTTTGATGCTGGATGTCCGTCTTACACTGTTCTCCACTTTTGCATTTTGAGAAAGGGATTCTCCCTGAATGAGAAGCTCAGTGATTCAGCCAGGCTGACTAGGCAGTGACTTTCAGGGATTTGTCTGTCTCCTCTGCCCCTGCTCCGAGTACCGTGCTTAGCATTTGGCTTTTTACATAGGTTCTGGGGATCAGAACTCAATTCCTCATGCTTTAGGGTACCTGCTTCAGTAACGGATCCATCTTCCTGGCCTCATTTCTTTACTTCCTTGTTTGTTCACTTGTTTCTTTGTTTATTATTTTTGAGGTAGGGTCTCACTTAAGCCTAAACTGGCCTTGAACTGACCCTATAGCCCACCATGACCTAGAACTCCTGATGCCTATGTCTCTACCTCTGGACCGTTGGCGTTACAGATGTGCACCTCAACATTTGGTTTTTATCCAGTTCTTTACTCTCAGAGCTTTGCTCTGCCTTCAATACTCCCCCTTTACAGTTTCTCCTGGATGCACCCTTCTGTGTCCTTCTTAAACTTCAGAGCTCTAGATCTCTATGGCAGAGATTAATAATGGATGAATTTCCAAAAGTTTTGTTTCTTGCTCACACAGATCAGTGACTAATGGCTGCCTGGGGTGTTCTCTGGGAAGTGCTGGAAGACAGTCTGTGTTTCCTGCAAATGAGTGTGATGATAGAGAGGGAGACGGAGGCCTGCTCATGCCTTCCTACTCAGGAGGGAGGGGTCCTGCTGAGCATCCTGAACATTCCACTCTTGGTTTTTTGAGATCGTGTCTGCTACAGCTTGTGAGAGACTCGGCTGTGGTGACTTGATTGACGGGATCCACACAGCATCCGTGATGCAAGGACTATTGTAGGGCCACTCCGGCTTTCCATTTCAGCTGAAATGTTAGCGGTGGTTCAAAGGTGCATGATCTTGTAACAGACTTGGGGAAAGGACACGCCACAGTCTCTCCTGGGTCCCAGGTTGCTTCTAGAAGTAGGACTATAATATGGAGATTATGAGCTATCTGTGCTGTTTACAAGGTTTGATGGAGAGGTTTGGAACTAACCAGGGCTGCGCCTTACAACCTAGTTCACAGCTCAAATTAACTACTTATTTCTGTAATGGTTTAATAGCAGTCTGTCTGGCTAGACTGTAAGCAGTTGGCAAGCATAGGCTCCCATTTCTTCACCACCCTGCCCTCTGAATCTAACATAGTGTTCACGCATGGTTCAAGTCTGTAAAGATATTCCAAGCAGCAAGCTAATGGACCTAAAGACTCTTTTAGGCCTTGAAGTCATCCGTGAAAGTTCCCTAAAGGCTATCTAGTTAGATTGATGACAGGTGTATGTGTCATTCTGGCCACCTTTTGCATTAATCTGACCCCTTGAAAGACAGGGGTTCAATCTGTCGGCTGCCAGCCCTGTGTTCTTCTTTGAGTCACCATTTGTCTTTCCAGTCAGCCATGTGCACAGTCTTTCTCCCTTTCCCTCTCTGTGTTTATTTCTATCTCTCTCTGTCTCTCTGTCTCTCTCTCTCTTTCTCTTTCTTTCTCTGTCTGTCTCTCTCTGTGTGTGTCTATTTATCACTGTGTATTCTCTCTGTCTCTCTGTCTCTCTCTCTCTTTCTCTTTCTTTCTCTGTCTGTCTCTCTCTGTGTGTGTCTATTTATCACTGTGTATTTCTCTGTGTGTGTGTCTATTTTTCTCTCTGTATGTCTCTCTGTGTGTCTGTCTATTCTCTATCTCTATTACTCTCTGTCTCTGGCTATCTCTGTGTGTGTGTGTGTGTGTGTGTGTGTGTATTTCTCTTTGTATCTGACTCTGTCTGTCTGTCTCTTTCTGCCCCCTCTCTCTTCCCCTTTCCTGTCCTCTCTTCCCCCCCTTCTTACATCTTTACATTCTCATGAAAATCCTTTGCTTTCAGTGTTATTTCTAGCATCCCCATCTGAAGACAGCATTTCTGGATCGTCACAGCGACAGGACAGAAGCACTCATGATATTTCTCCCTGGGGTGTATTAACTGGCTCCCTGTTTCCTCAATTTTGAGTAACCTCTGTTAGGAACTCCTGGTAACTGGGAACCTAGCCACACCTTTTCAATCCTGGGGTTCCTGAGTTATAATTTTCATGGGTTGAGGGCTCACCATGTGATCAGAACTACACTGTCTTTTCTGTGTGTCACTCTGACTGTTGACGGTAGCTTTACCTTCCAAATAAAGTCACTGAGCATTGAAATGTGGAATAATATGGAAAGTTGCACAGACAGATATACATATACATAGAAATGTTTTTAAAGAACATTTATAAAACTGCTCTCTGGTAACCTTTAAGACACATTAAACATAAAATCATCAACTAGATACCAAGAGCCCTTGGTCTGCAATCAAATCACCTTGTATTCAAATAGAAGTCCTATCACTGATTGGTCCAGCAATCTTATGCAAGTCCCGGATTTGAACTACCCACGCCTTACTGTTTAACCAAACCTCTCCCGTTAATATGCTTCCTAAAAGGTGTGTGTTTGGAATGAGTCGCTGAGGTGTAAGTACTTATAGAAAGCCATTCAAGCAGGTATCCCATATTCAACCTTTTTATTTTCTGTCCACTCCAGAATAGCCAATTGCAACCAATAGCAGATGTGTGTTCAGTTCCAGCTTAACCTTAATGTAGTCTTCAAGGTGGTTGGCATTTTCAGTTAAATGGGACTTCTCACTAAAACTGAAAGGAGATACCTCCTGTCCACATGTCTCACGGATATTGGTTATAAGTACTATTGAGCCTAGGTACCCAATGTAGCCATCTCTATACCTGGAGTGTTCTATTTCAGGGAAGCAGCCACTTTTGTGTTTCCTGCCATTGGAGTTATCCCTCACTTGACCAGTAGGGGTCAGAAGACTAACCTTCACCTCCTGCCCTTTAAAAAGTCTGAAGCAGGAGTACCTTTTTTTTTTTTGTTTTTTTTTGGTTTTTCGAGACAGGGTTTCTCTGTGTAGACCTGGCTATCCTGGAACTCACTCTGTAGACCAGGCTGGCCTTGAATTCGGAAATCCGCCTGCCTCTGCCTCCCGAGTGCTGGGATTAAAGGCATGCGCAACTACACCCGGCACAGGAGTACCTTTTATGAACTTCCTGCCTTCTTTGTCCTTCCAAGAATGTTCCCAGGAGCATAGCAACCGAATACCAGGGCAAAATCATTGTGAAGCCCGACTCTGAAGTCAGACAAGATACATAGTTACAAAGCTCAGCTTCACCACTTGCTAGCTCTCTGGCATCAGAGATGTTTCCGTACCTCTCTATCCTTCTGCCTCTTGGTCCTCCACACTGGTTTAATACCTTCAGGGCATTAGAGATCGTAAAAGATGTATCTAAATGGCCTAGAACATTGTAGCTTTGTAGACAGCAATGGACACTAATGCAGTTGGAGGGACTCCCAAGACTCGTCTCCATGAAGATAGGAGGCTCCCGTTCTTTGATAAATCTTACCCTTAGTCTTTAGCAGGTGTGTAGACTGAGAACCCATTGTGAGCACGGTCTCCATACTGTTTACTACTCTCAGGCAAAGCAGTTTGCAGGTGCAGTTACTGCCTCCCTCTTTGGCCTTGTGCTTCTCTTACCAGCCAAGGCTACAGCTGGAGATTTTACCGAATAGAAGTGGGAGCAAGGAGTGTTCTCCCAGAATGCACCAGGGCAAGGACGGGTGCTACAGCTACCTTCCAGATAAATGAAACAACTCCCTTCACAGAGGAGCTGTTCTTGGAACAGAGGCCAGGATGGCACCTGGGCAATGAACTTAAGGAAGAAGGAATATGAGTGTGAGGTTGTTCCATGAGATGACATCAGGGTTCTGGATGAGAACATTCACGTTCTACCTCACGGGCTCTCATGAGATTGATATCTATCCCTCTCAGGGATCCTGCACTTTGCAGATCTGAACATGTAAGGATGATGCCTGAGGAGGATTAGGACTTTAGGACAAGGTCTCCACACCAGGATAGCAGGCCTGGATGACCACCCTGGAGTACTGACCGTTCACAGATTGGCTGTTTAAATAGAACAGTATGTTTCATCCTCTGGTGTAAACTGTAGCCCACATGGCTTCCTTCTACCACACCACACTAGAGTGAAGTCTGATGATGTCACCATGTTAATGGAGATAATTAAAGGTGTGCACCTCATGTTCACCATGTGTAGCTTCTCCGTAACGGTTTCAGTTTTGCTTTAACACAGTGCTGGGATACTGGAAGCCTTTAGTTTTCTTTTAGATCTAATCTCTGGATAGGGTCCACTCAGTCTCTGGTCATCATCTCCATACACTCTAAGAGTTCTCTTCCCCTGGTGCTGCCAAGGGTTTCTGTCCTCTCCAGTAGCCTGCCTAACATGCGACTGAGTCTCCTGAAGCTGCTTTCAACTGTGTTGGAAGCAGCAAGTATTTGTGTTTATCTTCTCTTCTGGGTCAGTCTGTAGGACTTTGTGGATAACTTTCCAGTTCTCCTCCGTGCTTTCTGAAGCCCCAGGCTCTTGGGTGTATGTAAGTTATGTGAGGCTCTCTAAGGACCTCACTTAATGGTGCAGCTTCTGGAAGTATTTATATAACGAACCTTATGGGCCAGGTCCCAATGTCACATCTTGAAATACATGGACATATTCTGGTCTCCTGTAGACTGGATGGAAAGTTGTACAAGCAAGCTTTTCATTCAGGATCCTTGCACTTAGATCCAGGATGCAGGAGATTCCTGTTGGAGGGACCCTAGTCTCATTTTCAACTCATTGGGAAAAAATGCCTAAAGATTGCCTAAACATTCAAGGCAAAGTCCTGAAGAAAGAGGAGGTTTGGAAAGTTGTGAGCTAAAGATGCTTCAGCTGTAACCCTCATTGTTAACAGTGAGTGTGTGTGTGTGTGTGTGTGTGTGTGTGTGTGTGTGTGTGTAGATGCCCTTAGGAGGTAAATAGGCTTAAGGCAGCTGATAAGGGTGATTCTCTCATCTTAGAACCATTGAGTTTATACATGGAAGTCAGAGCAGAGCTTGGTCTCCAGCTATGTGAGGGTGTAGCATGAAGACAGTCATCTGCAAACCAGTAGAGAGCCCTCACTAGAACTCAGACCTCTGCTGGAGATATAAGCCGAAGCCTCTCGGTTCTAAAATCTAAAACTTGGCAAATTTGTTACCCGTCAACCATCCAGGCTATGGACTTGGGTGCTGCATTATGGCAGCTGGAAGAGACAGATGGTGCTAATGTCTGGGGCAGTGTGCACATGTCTGGGATACAAGAAGCAGCGAGGCCCCATCCTAGAGAAGGAGAATGTTCACTTGTTAGCCCTAAATAGCTTATCTCATCGTGTTTACAGGAAGCGAGGAGGAGGAGGAGGAGGAAGATGATGTTATGTGACATCTTACAGGTTGTCATGACCCCAAAAGACACTCAGATCCATGTTAAAATGCTGGACCCACTTCCAGGAGAGCAAAATAGAGTTGTCTTAGTACATCAGAGGGTGGACTAAGATACCATGATTCTATATTCCCCGGGACAGGGCCTCATGGTGAAGAAAAGTGTCAAAAAAAGCACCCCAACTTCAGGAGCAAAGACTAAGACACTAGAGTCAGAGTTAACACCCCCTTCAAGGCTGTGTGCAGCCTTACAGCTCAAGCATGCCAGGCTTACCATGAGGCATCATTCCCAGGGCAGCAAGGAGCCCTGGAGGGTCCCTTGAAGTGGAAAGGGATGTTTCTTGAGTGGCATATTGAGAAAGTACAATAGCTGGGGGTCTTCTGGGGGGCAAAGCTTTCGGCTCACACTGGTGGGTACCTGATGAAATACATCACAATGTGTCATTGAAGTGTGGAGCCTTGCAGCCCCGTGGGGTCACCTGTCCCTCCCCCTGCGCAGGCAGATCATTCCTCACACTCTCTTTCTGAGCTCTTTGTCCGGTGGCTTTGTGCACCTCAAGCGATGGGGCTTCCACCTCCTCCCTTGGGAAGCCATTCCACACTCAAATAGAGCCAGCTCCTAAGCAGGCTGTCCTGATATTCAGCCCAACTTTTCCTTTCTGTAATTACATCCCATTCCTCTCGGCTTTACCCCTTTGCGTGACCCCGGACAATTCTTTCCCTTCATCGGTGTGCCTACACCCTTGCTCGGGGAGTGTATTTGATCCTCCGGTCTTTTTGTCCTGCTCGAGCCTTGCTTATTCCTGGCTTGTGCTGCGGGAGTCCTTATGAGAAGCTCCTGCTGCTCTCCGCTTTAATCCTCGTGGCTCCCCTGCTTTGATTTCTGTCCAATTTGCCTATTTCTTTCAGGGGTACTGAAGAGCCCAGAATGAACCCTAGGCTTCTTCACTATATTATTTATTAATCTTTTATATGGGAGATCTTCTCAATGATGATAAAGCAGGTTGGCTGGAAAATAAAAAATCCCTTTGAAAGACAGAGTTGATGTGAACTCCTGTGATCAGGACTCTGGGCACTTCAGAGAGAAATGAGTTTGCAGTCCCACCACCCAGCCCTCTGATACCCAGGCAGCTGTACTTCCTTGTACTGCAGAGGGCAAAGGAGGCTGGGATTTAGGGCACAGATGGATCAGAGTGGCCCTCCCCAGTCAGTCTCTCTCACCCAGACTGTTCCCCAAGGCCAGACCCTGGGTTGCCCCTCAACAACCCTTCCTTTGACTCCTCTCCCTCCATGATTGGAGTAACTGGATGGGATCTTCCTGACTTTTTTTTCTGAATCAGCTCGGTATTTTCCTCACTTTCTTCTATGGTACTTCCTGTACTCTTTCGTCTTCACGTACCCCCTAGGAAGCTTCATGTAGAACTTACCTTGATCGTAATATTCTGTTGGGGGCAAGAACCAATGTAATTAAAATAACAAGACAGAGAGTTCTGGCTGGCTTGGGGTTTCCAGTCAAAAGGCGGAGAACAGTAAGTAGGCAGAGGCTAAAATGCAAGTGTAGTTGAATGGTTCGGGGCTGTGAAGCAAGAGTGAACTGGAGTCCATATGAATTCCATCAAGCTTGAGGACGGAGCATTGCCAGGCCCGGTTGCTCACGCATGCCTGCTGAGGCAGAGGCAGGTGCATCTTTGTGAGGGCCAGATCAGCTTGATCTATACAACAGGTTCCAGGTTAGCTGGAGCTACATAGTGACATGTGTCTTGGGATCATTTTTAACAGAATTGGTTTAAGGGACCATCCAGAATTGGTAGACAGGGAAAAACAAGGCCTAGGCAAGAAAGGTGGTTAGCAAGATGTCAAGTATAGATATATTATTATCTACAACAGCTTCACTGTTTAGTGTTGTATATATTCATATATATCATGTAATAAAACCAGTCTACCTTTGTGTAAGTGTGGGGTCCTTGGGATTGAACCCAGGGCCTCATGTATGTGGTAAGTGCACTATGACTCAGATGCAACCCCAATGTGGAAGTACTGGAGGCACACACCTCAGAGAATAGTTGTCCAGAGCAAAGACAGGGGCATAAAAAGGAAACATGACTCATATTTGGAAAACCTCTGGGTATTTGAGCAACTTTCAGCATCATTTGGGCATGGTTTTGCTCTGGTATTTTACACAGCACATGTCTAGGTGCTCATTTCATTTGTTTAAATGAATACATGGCCACAATTTCTTGTGTGTTTTGTACTCTTGAGAACCTGAGAAATTCTTTTTCATAAATGGTATCCAGCTAGGAGGATGATCACAGAGATGAGACCTGTGGACACTTTTAACAGTCACTAAAGGGGAGGAAAGAATGTTGATTTTTAGGAAGACGGATCTTGGTTTCTCACTGCTTATGATTTTAATGTAACTGCAGGTATCTCTCTCTCTCTCTCTCTGTCTCTCTCTCTCTCTTTCACTCTGTGTGTGTGTGTGTGTGTGTGTGTGAGAGAGAGAGAGAGAGAGAGAGAGAGAGAGCACATGTCTGAACCATGCATACATGTGGAAGTCAGGAGATAATTTTGTTGAATTGGTTCTTTCTTTCCATTATTATGTGGGTTCTGGGGATTGAACTCATGGAGCCAACAGGTACACAGCAAGTGCCTTTACCTGCTGAGCCATCACACTGAGTTGTATTTAATAGGTTAAAAACATATGTATAATACAGGGCCTGCTCCAGAATATGGCTGATATTCTCAGGGTCACTCCATTAAAGAAAATGTTTTCCTTTCAAGCAACTATCAAATAGCTTTTGGCTTGAGGTGAATGGGTGGATTCCATTATTTTGTGTGCCTGTGTTTGTGGGTGCATGGGTGTGTGTGCGTGCATGTGTGTGTGTGTGTGTGTTTAATGAGATAAAGAATAAGAAGTTGAGTGAGTGAGCGAGTGATCGAGTTGCGGGGAGGATCTGGGAAGAGTCAATTAAAAAATATTATATGGAGCCTGGCGTGGTGGCGCACGCCTTTAATCCCAGCACTCGGGAGGCAGAGGCAGGCAGATTTCCGAGTTCGAGGCCAGCCTGGTCTACAGAGTGAGTTCCAGGACAGCCAGGGATACACAGAGAAACCCTGTCTCGAAAAAACCAAAAAAAAAAATTATATGAAATTTGCAGAAAATAAGTAACATTTAAAACTTATGGAGTAACTATTAACATCTTAGATTCTGGAACCAGCTGGCACTGCCTACATCCTGATTCTAACCGTTTCTTACTAAATCTTGAGCAGCTCAAGGTCTGTACATCCATTTTCTCTTCTGTCACATGGGGATGATAATATCTCCCTTGTAGATTGTCACAAATCATATGCAGAAAGCCTTGAACCTAGTGCAGGTTGCACATTTGAGCAAGGACATTTAGTAAACACCAGGTTTTACTAAACACCAAGTCTTGAATGACACACCTCATGAACTGTCCCATGCGATCTTCACAGTAGCCTACAAACAGTGCTGTGGCTATTTGACTAAATACTTCACAGGGTTCTAATTGAAGCTTGATGCACATTGGTTCTTCTTCTTCTTCTTCTTCTTCTTCTTCTTCTTCTTCTTCTTCTTCTTCTTCTTCTTCTTCTTCTTCTTCTTCTTCTTCTTCTTCTTCTTCTTCTTCTTCTTCTTTTATCCGAGACAGGGTTTCTCTGTATAGCCCTGGCTGTCCTGGAACTCACTCTGTAGACCAGGCTGGCCTGAACTCAGAAATCCACCTGCCTCTGCCTACACACCACTGACCACGTCAAAGCCTGTCTGAGAGTGGGCATTTGAATGGCTTATCAGAGCTATGGAAAAGCGTTAACTTTGTAGTTGAAGAAAGAGTAAGGGTGAAGGTTATTTGTGTGCAGCAAGAAGATGCAGTTTTACTAGTAGAAGTAGTTCCTACTCCCCTTCTTTGCTCGATGGCCTCCTCCTTTGTGTGTCTGTGGAGTGACAGGGTGTGCAATTTTCCAGACACTTCCAGACGAGAGGTAATCATATCTGGCCACTGAGGAGTTGCTGTCATCTGAATGAGGTAGCATGTGCAAAGTGCACCATACGACATTGAATGAGTGAGATCAGCAAAGACCAGTTCCTTAGTGACATGTGGCTTTGAGTCAGCCTCCAGAAGCCATTCTAGATTGTCTGCAGCGTCCTCCTCATTTCTGGGTAGACATACCACATACATTGTCATGAACATTCTCATTTACTTTTCTGAATTGGGTCTGGTCAGATATTCGTGGCACACCACCTTACAGTTTGGATGTATTGTTTCCCTTAGTGTGATGGACATGGAGAAAAGTTGGGCTTTGTTTCTGTGTGACTTAATATTATCAAACACAAAAGAGGGCCATGAAAATGGAGTGAGTATTGCCTGTCCGTGCATGTAGGCTTAACGCTAAAAGGAAACACCACGCCCCTTAAAGGAGCAGTGAGATTCAACTCATTTGGTTTTGGAGTGTTTGTTTTCAAACTCTATTGTAACTTGCAACTCTGTACTATTCTGAGTTAGGCTACTTAGCTTTTAGACATGCTTTGAGAGGTAAGAAAGGAACCATTCTTTCAGGGAGGCTAAGTCGCTTGTTCCAAGGACTCTTACCTGCCGTCAACCATCCATTCATGTTTCTTTGTTCTAATCTCCATTCCTCCTCCCAGTGGCTTTCAAGTAGGCAAATAAATCCAAGAGTCTCTTGATTGGTAGTTTAAGTTTACTTAATTTACTCTCCTTCAGGGAAAAAAGTATTATTTCTCCCAGCATCCTCATAAATCCATTTCTCGTAAGAATTTGATTGATTGGAGGCTAGTGAGATATTCCAGCAAATAAATGTACTGTCAGCCAGAAAACCTGAGTTTGGTCTCCAGAACTTCCATGATGGAAGGAGAAAATTGGCTCCCCCGAAATGTTCTCTCTCTCTCTCTCTCTCTCTCTCTCTCTCTCTCTCTCTCTCTCTGTCACACACACACACACACACACACACACACACACACACACACACACACTCATACATACACACGAAGTAAAGAAATAGAAGAATGTAATTGGGAAATGTTGGGCAAACAATGTATTGAAATGTATTGATCTCATCTTCAGCTGACAAGGTAGAGTGTACTGTATGTCTCTCCTTATGTCTTCATTGTTGTTGTGATTATGTTAATCCTTCAGAAGGTGGTGGCTATCTAGAATGGTATATTTTCCACATACAGTCTAACTGTCCTCTTCCCTCCTTTTCTTTAGAAAAACATTCTTGGTGAAAAAGCTAAACCACATGTCAAAACATTTTTGTTTTTCAAAATCTAAATGCATCTATAGACAGTTTCTCACTGATCAGGAGAAAAACAAAATAGGAGCCAAGGCTACACATGGCCAAAGCCCAAGATAAACTCATTTACCCTAACTGAAAAACAAAAATAGCTCAGGAAAATCCAAAGGCCCAGAGGCCAGCGTATTAATCACACTATAAAGTAAGTCACCTAAATGTTTAAGGGACCTATGTATCTTCAAGGGTCCCAGGTAGGGCTGTGGAATGACTTGAGATTTTAAAGTTTTCCTGCAGTCTTGTGTGAATCCTAAGAAGATTTTCTATAGGTCAAACTTACTCTGGCTATGAATATAGGGAGTGTCTTCTAAAGGCAGTATCTGGGAGTGCTACCCTGAGGGGCTCAGCAGTTCCTTGCTTTTCAGTTTCTCCATGGGACTGAATAGTGATGAGCTTCATTGGAGAAAAATTGCCTGGATGATGTTATAAATTATATAATGGTTATTAATTATAATATTACTAATTACATAATTAAATTACACTGTAACATTCCTAATAACAGCTTGGAGCACATCCCAAAAGATGCATTGTTGAATTTTTTTTACCTTTACTATTTAAATATAATAGTTTAACAATGTATAAACATTAAAATTGCCTTTCATTTCAACTTTCAGAGAGAGTCACCATTAACACTTTGAAATTTGTTTTCTTCCCTTTTTACATGCATGCATTAAAATGCATTAAAATCTATGTGGACATGCTGCATACACACACACACACACACAGACACACACACACACACAGACACACACACACACACACACACACACACAAACAACATGCCTGATGTTGTATAACATTTTATCCTGTGGATATAACATCATTTGTTTAACCAATGATGGCAGACCATGAAGTTCTAAATTTTTCATTTTTATCCATCATGCTTTGATAATCATCTTTGATTTCTTTATGAACATTTCCTAGAAGCACAATGACAGACGCAAAAGATGTAAGTATGTTTAAACTCTTTTTTTTTTTTTTTCGAGACAGGGTTTCTCTGTGTAGCCCTGGCTGTCCTGAAACTCACTTTGTAGACCAGGCTGGCCTCAAACTCAGAAATCTGCCTGCCTCTGCCTCTGCCTCCCGAGTGCTGGGATTAAAGGCGTGAGCCATCATACCCACATGCCCAGCTATGTTTAAACTCTTGATGCAACACTGAAGTGTTTTCCAGAGAGGCTGCGCCAGCTCAGGCCTTCTCCACAGCCATCGTCTCCGTCCCTCTCACTTGTCCTTCTGCATCTCCTCATCCTTGCCATTTTGTTAGAAATCTACCAAAGTTCAGGAGGCAAATATATATATATATATATTCATGAATATAGCCTGAAGTTTAAATTCCAGGTAGTAAACAAAACTGCACAAATGCACCTGGTTCTTCTGGAAGTATCCTCTCCTTAATTTATAAGTGAGAACCTCTTATAAAGGGCTGCCCCTGTGTGTGTGTGTGTGTGTGTGTGTGTGTGTGTGTGTGTGTCTGTCTGTCTGTCTGTCTGTCTGTCTGTCTGTGTCTGTCTTGTGCACACATGTGTACATGAATACACGCATGTACACACACACACACAGAGTTTCATTAATGCACACGAATAGGTATTTGGAGCCTTTCCCTTTTTGTTAATATGCCAGACATTGTAATATTTATCCAACATTTGCCCTGATCCCCAAGACAATTTCACTGAGATGCCAACCTCTTTCCTTTATCTACAGTGCCAGTGTAATTGGGCCTCCCTTGCAGGTAACTAGTTGAAACTTCGGAATTTATTGCTTTAGACTAAATTTCCCGAAATAGCTCAGAGACTCCAATAATAATTTTAATGGAGACAGTTTCTTGAAGATAACCAGAACAATGTCTGAGCCCATCTCTTCCAGCCTCAGGACCAAATCAGGGACACAGCAGCGAAGGAAAACACTAACATTTTTCATTCACAGGAGTTGGGCCAGATATCTTCAGAAAGTCATCCACAAACCAGTTTTTCTGATCTATGGCTGGGGTGGTCACTGAACGAGTGCAGGCATGTTTCCCATTCTGGAAGTTAGTAATCCCATTCTGAAGAATGGTGGGTGATAAAACCATTCAAAACTAGCTCTTTCCGAAGCAGAGAGCTTTGAGGGAGGGGCTCACCATTGGGTCAATCAGAGTGAGGGGGGAGCCTGGCTCTATTAACTTGAACAGAGTGCTGGGCACAGCTCTGCCACTCCTCTTGTTCCCCACCCAAATCCTGACAGGCTATCCTAGAAATGCTTGAGAACTTTGCATTTTGTGCAAGATATGAAAACGTGCCGTGAAGTAAGTAGCCCAGAACATGCAGAGACTGTTAGGAATCTCGGAGGTATAAGACTTGGCCAGGCAAAGGGGAACACGTGGGATTCCTATTCTAAGTCAGGCTAAGGTCCTTTCCTCTGTTGGTTCAGTCTGTAAAATGGAAGCACTGTCTTCCTTTGGACATCATAGGACCAGGAAGACGCAAGTTCTAATCCCCAAGGACAGTCACAAGGTGCGGATGAGTTTTCAGTAGTCTCTCAGACAGCCAAAACTGAGTCTGGGAGGCTGGTACATTTTTATTTTTAGACAAAACCAATTCCCCAACATGCCCTATTCTATGGCAAGGTAGTTGCTGGGTTACATAGTGATGTATCCGCAGCTACTGAGGCGGTGATGCCCAGGTGCACTGCCGTGTGATGAGTACCCCCCCCCCCCATCTCGCACTGGCATGTGTGCCAGGCTCAAAGGATCGTTTCTCACCCCCAGCCCATTGAGTCTAGCGTCCCTTGATTAGCCATTTGAATGCACACTTTTGTTCTATTCCTGGCTGGCAGGGTCTGTTAATTACTAAACATGGTACACTTAAAAAAAAAATACGGAGAGGAGAGCCTTGTTTGTAAAAGTTTCGTTTTAGGTCCAGTAATTTGAATTGGCAGTCATAGGAGGGAACATTGTAACAGATCCACCTGACTAACTTGGATTTTGCATTTCCAGCACTCAAAAGTACAATGCTTATGGTAATGAATTTTATCTATTACGAGGGAAAACAATCACCTTTGATGACATTATAGAGTAAACACATTTAACAGCATGCTGAATTGCTGAAGTATCATTTTCAACGCCCTCATTAGTGTCACTTAATTAAAACTTCCTGCTCTTGACTTTGATGCCGGTACAGGCAAAAAACACAGGGGGAATTGAACAAACAACAAAAGAGGGGGGGGGGCACTGCCGCCTTTTCTGGTGATAAATCACAGAGGTTGCTAATGAAACCGAATTATGTACCTTTTCCCCCCTGCAACTCCGATAAAATAATACGGAACACGCAGCAACTTTGCATCAAGCAAATTAATCAGCTGTCAGCCGATTTGCCTTTATAATAATCTTTTGTACTTATTGATCATTTAAAAGGGAGGGGGACTCTTGTTTCCATCTCCGTACACAAGCATTAGGTTGGTGGTAATTAAAGCCTTAGCTTCAGAAATGCCATAATAACCGTTAATTAGCAGGATGCTATTTTCAACATAATTTGCTAATTAGGCAGTGAACTGGTATAGTGTATATACCTAATTACGAAGGGTCCTGTGCTGTAGACACGTGTGACTGGGGTGTAAATGACACCATTATAGGGGTCCTCACAGACTTTTAGAAAATACAGTTTGTTCAGCGTGCTTAGTTCTTTAGGGACTTCTTGGCGTAGGGAATGCTATTACTCTTGGCTCTTTTGTGTGAAGCTTTGACGGGAAAAACATTCCATAGGGTTGGACTCTTTTCTTTTATCTAGACTGGAAAAAAGGCGGGGCCGTGGGCTCCAGAGAGGCATTGTTGCAGGTAGAAGGGCCGGTAATTTGGCATGGAAGCAACTCACAGTCCAGCAGGAAAGGCAAATGGTCTCCATTAGCAGGACACGCGGAATCATCTGTGAGTCCGAATCCCAGGAACCTGTTCTGACTGGACTCCCTTCAGTACCGTAACTTGTCTGTCACACGCTGCCACACCATAGCATGAAGCTCTTTGCCTCTCTAGCCCCACCTCCTACATTGCCCTGTGTAGGGCAATCTAGACATTAAAAAAAAATAGATGGTTATTTCTGTCTATTTTTAATCCAGTTTGCTTTTCCAACTTTCTTGGCCCGAAGGGAGGAAAGCCCAGATGAGCTCTGCAGCATGAAGCTCATTCGGTAGAGCACAATGTGTGGAGGCCTGGGTTCCAGCCTCAGCATCATATAAATGAGGCTTAATGTACACATCTGGAATCCCAGCACTCTCGAGGCCAAGGCAGGAGCATCAGATGTTTCAGGTTATATTCAGCTACACAGTAGGCTCCAGGGCAGCCTGGACTACATGAGACCCTCTCTCCAAGGCAAAATCAAGCCAAACAGAAAATCTAAACATTAAAAAAATAATGACTGGAATTATATGAAAGACAGACTGAGCTCTCACACAAAAGTCTCAATGGATATGCTGATTAGTAACATTTATGAATTGAGGTCTGGCTTTATGGCAGAGGCTAAGTTGGGAGAGAATCATTTTCAGGTAGACAAACTAGCTTCCTGGATCATCATAGCTGATTTCTTTTTAATGTTTTACCTTGTTTCAAATATTTCTTTATTCCCTTTAAGTGAAATGAAAACTTAATTCAATAATAAATGAGCTTCAAAGCAGAACGGGAGTCACTTAACTTAAATCTTTTTGTAGAGGTTCCCACTTAAGCAGCTTGAAAGGCAGTAAATCAGGCTGGAGAACGGACATCCCAATTTCATTGCTGTGCTGTAGAGAGCTGAATTAATGGCCGCCTTTTTAGGATGTATGGATGCGCTCTCCAGCTGCTGAGCCTGACAGTGTTATAGCTCAATTAATGTGATTTTGATGTAATTGCAGATAGGGAATGTCATGCTGAAAAATTTTATATATATATATATATATATATATATATATATATATATATATATATATATATATATATAATTACATTGTATCATCCAGATGTGGGTGGAGGGCTGGTTTTTAAGACCCATTGTAATATGTAACAGAGCCTCCTCTTAATTTTAATAATGTTTCTCTAGGCGAGGGAGAGGCTAATCAGTCAACTAGGTTACTTACTGAGCGTATACTATGTTTGCTGCTTGCTGTTTAGCACTCAACTGGGCTCAGCACTGACTGGGCTCAGTCCATTATTTCAACAATATCCTTCCATCTTCCCTGAAGTTGAAGCAGTCACTAGCACCATCCTCACTCCAGAGATGATGGAAAACGGGGGTCTAAGAGATCAAAATAATGTACGACAGCCTAGCATTGGAAACCATGGTGTTTCTGACACCCCAAGATCATAATTGACTGTCATAGATGTTGTGCCTGTAACTGTTATCAGTGGCTGCCAGTAGATGAACGACCCATAGGTGGTCCGTGAAGAACATAAGAAATGTGGTAGTGTGAGGAGAAACAAGGTCAGTCAAGCCGCCTAAGTTACATCTACATGTTCCTGGTTGTGTCTGACTAGACTCAAGGCAAACTCCTTCAACACTGGCACTGGTGAGATGACACAGTAGACAAGGGTGCTTGCAAGCAAGCCTGATGACCTGAGTTTGATCCCTGAGACTCACATGTGACAGAAGAAAAACAACTCCATTAGTTTTTCCTCTGATCTCCACACATGTGTGTGCATGCACACATTTACACATAGACAGACAGACAGACAGACACACACACACACACACTAAATATAATAAAAACAGTTTCAAAGCACTCTCATGCCATTTCCTCAGTTGGAATAATAATTGTGACTGTCTTACATAATTTGTTATAAAAGGTGTGTATGTGCATGTTTGTGTGTGTGTGTGTGTATGTGAATATGTGTATGTGGATGGCAAAGGACAACCTTAATGTCCTTTATCAGGCACTGTCCATCTTGTAGTTTTTCAAAAGTTAAAAAAAATATTTTTTTGGTCTTTTGAGACAGGGTTTCTCTGTGTAGCTCTGGCTGTCCTGGAACTCACTTTGTAGACCAGGCTGGCCTCGAACTCAGAAATCCGCCTGCCTCTGCCTCCCAAGTGCTGGGATTAAAGACATGCGCCACCATGCCTGGCAAAAATCTTTTAAATAATGTCTATGTGTGTATCTGTGGATATGTGAACTCATCTACAGATGACAGAGGTGTATGGTCTCCTAGAGCTGGAGTTACAGGTTGTTGAATCCTCCAGATATGGGTGCTGGGAATTGAACTCAGGACCTCTGCAGAAGCATTATGTGCCCTTAACTGCTGCACCTTCTCCCCAGCCCCAGCCCTTGACTGTTTGGAGAGAGATCCCTTATTGGCCTATGGGTCAGCAAGTAGTCTAGGCTGGTTAATCTGTCACCAGGACTGAGCCACCATGCCTGGCTTTTTCTCTTTTTTAATGTGGGTTCTAGGGCCACATTAAAACTTATGTTCTTGTGCTTGCTTGATCAGCACTTTCCTGGGTGGGGCATCTTGTGTGAGGCATTCAGAACAGGGCCTGGAACATGGAGACTGTGACAACCTAGATTACTGTTACTAAGTTCAATCAAGCCAGCAGGGTCATTGGTTTTGTCTAACAGAAAGTTCTCTGCCTCTTCTTATCTGGTGGGTACAGGCTGCCTCTGGGAACTTGCTGCCAGTGTTTTCTGGGAAGGACCCAGAGGGATATTTAGCATAATCTGGGTGGTGCCTACTGGCACTGATGGAAGAAAGCCTTTTTGTGTTTTCTGGAGCCATTTTCATGTCTGTATTACTAGAATGGATAATGCTAGGAACTCGGAGGGTGCTAAACCACGGCCACACTGTCTGTAACCTTATTTGTCAACTCAACCTCAGCTCTTAAAAGAAAGAACTAACCCGAGGCGCTCTTTGAGGTTCCAGGTGACAGCATGAAGAACCAAGCAGTGGTATGAATTGAAACGAAGCTTAGGAAGTCTCTTAAACATTGAAAAATGAGTGTAAGAGACATCTTATACTAGCTGTATAGTTAGTAATGACTCCTGTGCACCTTGAGACCTTAGCTGCTCATTTTGAACATCCAGGTAAGGAGAGTGCACTGCGGAAGAAAGTGGTGATGAGGGTGTGGCAGTTAGGATGGTGCCTGGCATTTGTGGAGTACTTCCTGTTTCCCAGACACATTGCAAAATTACCCTCTGCGATGCTCACAGATCTCTGCTAGTGAGAGTGAGTATTGTCTCTGTGAGCTATGGGGGAAAGTTGAGATCAAAGAAGCTAAGTAGTCTAACCATTGAGACACGGTTGGAAAGCTCTCCCCTCAGCCTCCACCTCAGCTCCTGCCTCATGTTGCGAGATGAAGGAAAACTATGTCTAATTATTCCAGGGTAGGGATGGAGGAAGGGAGGACTAAAAAGACCCTGGACTCCTCTTACTTCTTGTAATTCCTTGTGTTAGCCAGGAAGTCTGGCTTTCACACTGGCCATTACTATGTAAATAATAATGTTCTCCATTTGTGGTCATATTGATTGAGTTACAATTAATAAATTGCTAATGTCCCTCTGGACAGTTTATTAAGAAGACTGTTATATACAAATAATACTGCACAGTAAATCCCAGGCACATTCATTGCTGTGAGTCAATAATCATTTAAATGTGATAGGTATTTCTAATCATTGCAGTGGGTTGGTAGGTTTCAATACATAATGATTCCAATTTGCATGGTGATGTCATTACTTCTGAGCATTGCCTTTTGAATCAATTTATAAAAATTAATATTAAATTTCAACACCACATCCAATATATTAATACAACAAATAGGGCTGTTATTTGCTTACAAGTAAATCAATAAAAAAATGAGCCAGGACCTTGTTATATTGTTGAAATATAAGTGAGGGTGCATTGCTAGGATTTCTTCTTAGAAATGTATTTTATATTTAATGTGTCTGAGTTTGTCTTTCTGTGTGTATATGCCATGCATATGCAAGAGCTCATAGATGCCAGCAGAGGGCATCAGATCTCTCAGGACTACAGTTACAGGCTATGGTGAGCTCCCTGACATGGATGCTGGGAACTAAACTTGGGACCTTTCCAAGAGCAGCAGGCATTTTTAACTGCTGAGCCAGCTATCCAGCCATAGCGTTAAAATTTTTGAAGAAAAAGCAATGGTGGCAAAAGTGTTTATTATTATTAGAGAGGAAATTCAATCCATGCATTAGAGATATATTTGAATGGGGCAAGTATAGGTACCATGTATCAAAGAGGCTCACTAGCTTTTGTGATTTGCCTTCTTATAAGCTTGAGCCTTGCCAATAGAAAGGCTTTGGGCATTATTTACATCCTTTTCTTGTTTCTCTCCCATCTGTCCCAGCAAACTGTGGACACACACAGGCAGTACAAACAGCACCTTGAACAGTCTGATCTGTGAATGCATTAACTCTCTTATGACCTTTTACCTTGCATCCAGTGGGCGCCAGGTCAGGTTGCAGCTAATTTCTTCCCTCTTCCTGCCACAGCTTGACCATGTAAAAGAAACAAGAAGGAGGTAGACATTTGTTTTCTTCTTCACCTAGTTCTGGCTCTTTGGTTCTTTGTGGTGGGTCCCTGGCTTCTGTTTTGTTCCTGTATTGGGTGTGGCTTCTCTTTTTAAGGCCACTTTACTGTCATATATGGCTGCTATGACTCCATCTTCACCTCACATCTCAGTGGATGAAGGAGGAAAGGAAGATTCTTTCCTTAGAAGAAGCACTTCTTGCCTCGCTGCATATTAACTTGTTAGAAATAGTCTCAGGGTCACATAGGAAGCCAGGAAATGTAGCCAGACCTGAAATTAGCTCTGAATCAGAAGAACTATTGTAAGTAGGCTTCTCCACAGTTTCTCTAATCTTTTAGGAGTCATGGAAGCTTTAGGCGTCCTAAGAAAGCTAAAACTCCCCTCACCTGAAAACTGTATATAGGGAAACTTTTATATGTAATTGGAGAGAATTCAAAGACCCTTTGAAGCCCAAGATTCAAGAATCCCAAATTAAACCCCCCCTATCTTAAAAAAATCAGTTTTAGGGGTTGGGGTTAGAGTTCAGCAAAAGAGAGGGAGCTTGCCTAGGACCTGCGAGATCTTGAGTGGGAGCCCCAGCACTGCGATGAACAAATGGTTGAATAAATTAAGTTTTTTGTTCATCTGTTTATCCAATTATTCAGGATCCATTCAGTCAGCGTGTATTTTGTTTTGTTTTGTTTTGTTGCTTTGTTTTGTTTTATGCTTACTATGTTTCTGACAATAGAGATGTGAACAAGCCAGGCAGGGGACTTATCTTGATTGTTCTTGCATACCAAGGAGGAAATGGACAATGTGCAAGGTAAAAGTGACACGGGGGTCTCAGGGATATGGCACAGCAGATAAGAGAGCTTGCCATGCAAAGATGAAGGCCTAAATTAAAGCCCCCAGTAGCCATGTTAACAGTCCAGGTTTGTACATACACACCTGTGACTCTAGCCCAGTGGGGGATGAGACGGGGCATCCCTGGAGGTTTGTTTGCTACCAGCCTGGCTTCAGTTTCAGTGAGGGATCCAGTCACAAGGGAATATGGGAGAAAGTGGTAGAGAGGGATACTTGACATCTGACATCCTCCTCTGGTATGCATATGTATGCATGGGTGCACACACCTCTGCACACACACACACACAAACACACACACACACACACACACACACACAAAGTGATGTGTGTTACTGGGTAAAATAAAGCCGATTTCTGTAGTAGGGAGTTGACTTATGGCCAAGGGCAGGAGTCACTTTGGGTAATCCTAACACCCTTTCCAGAAAGATGGCTTTTAAGGTGCATGATGACTGCTCGGAGCTGTGCTGAGACAGTTTCGGCAGTGGGAACACCATGTACAAACATCCCAAGATAGGATGGGCAAGAGCAGTAGGCAGGGGTTAGGCCATGGGAAGAAGCTAGATTTCCTTCTACAAGCAGTGGACCCAGTTTGGGAGGAGAAGCTAACCTGAGAAGGAAGGGTGGAGTTGCCATTTCATTTATACCACCCACCCCCTGCCCCAACCCCTAGGACTTTGTGCTCTGATAGGGTGTTATGGTGTGGCTTTAGAGTTGCTTGATGAACTACACTGAAGTGGCCTTGCCCTCTGTCACACCTTCATGGGGGCTTTAAAGCAGTGAGTGTCCACAGTGGGAAGATGGAATGAGAACAGTTTCCCAGTGATCAGTTTCTGGCCCACCTATCACAGGGCAACACTGACTGGATTACCGACAGGATTATAGAACAGGATGGGCTGCCTGTTTCCCATAGGGAACCAAGCAAAGGAAAAGGTGGGGGATAAACAAACAGATCACAGGGAACATATGAATTTGTCTTATAATTCTCACAAGGACTGTGTTTTGTCAGTGACACATCTGGGCTGTGGGGAAGCCTCTCCCCCCCCCCCCCCCCCCCAGGGCTTACAGCAGCAAGGGATTAAAATGGCACAACAGAGCACAAACAAGTTTCAAGGGTGATCTTAGAACAGTGCGCCAGCTGAGAGGAGGAGATGGGGCCTCTGGTGGGCTTTTGTGCTCATAGACAATTGCTTTTGAAACGCCATCTTGGTAGGTTTACATTTAGTTCTTGAACTGCGAATGTTTTTGATTCTGAGTCATTGGGTTTTGGCTATGGCAGGGACATTAAAGTGGACTTGACCCATTTCTGGTTTGACACATGGAGTAAAGGTGTGGTTAGTTCATTGCTTGTAGAGTAGTATTTTGTTTGTTTGTTTGTTAGGCATTGTTTTGGTTTTAATTTTAAGTTTGTATCTATCTATCTATCTATCTATCTATCTATCTATCTATCTATCTATCTATCTATCTATCATCTAGGCTTGATGTATGGTAGCTAATACTGTCATTTCCCTTTAACACTATGTGGCTCTCCTCCCATCCCATGCTTGGACCCTCACCCATTTTTCTTCTCCTCCAAGATTGTAAAACTTAAGGAGAGTTGCAAAGCTTAGTCAAAAGTAAGCGTTCTGTTTTGACTACTGATGGAGTGGTCCCAGGGAGAGCCACCCTCCGAAGCTGGGGACACTTTCCTTAACAAAATAGTGGGAAGCTGCAGGAAGCTCAGGAAATCCTGAGAGATGGTTTTATTTTCAACATTGGAGAATGGCAGAGAAGTTTTAATTGGTAAGTTAATGAGAGGGGGAGAAAGGAGGAAACAAAGATTTTATGACTAAGATAAGGTTGGACATTTGTTTTTGTCTTGAGCATAAATATTTCTAGGCACTGTTTTAAAAAATCTTAAAATGCTTCCCCTATAGGGATGGAGGGTCAGCATTTATTATCGATTCCTAGAGGATTTTAGTGTTTAGGAGTTAAGGGGCAAAAGGTACCCCCCTAATTCTGGGCAGTGTAGCTGTGGCTTAATGAAGAGCCCCACCCCCAACTAGAAGCTTTTCCCCATGTGGCCCTCCCGAACACCATCTAATTGGCTAATTGCAGACTCAGCCTTTCTCTTGGGCTGCAATTAGCCACTTACTTCTTTGCGGATACAAGTGGCCACTTGAATCCTCAAAAAGTCTATTGTGAATTCAGTCATTTGTGTGTCCAATTTCACCTGGACAGAGAAGAGGAAAGAGAGAGAGAGAGAGAGAGAGAGAGAGAGAGAGAGAGAGAGAGAGAGAGAATAAATGATAGTCCTTGAAATTAAATCCCTGTGAAATCTGGCTCGGGTATTATTACTTCTGAAGTGACAATAATGGGAACGGATTGTTTTCTTCTTTGGAAGAAAAAAGTATATTCAACGAAAAGCGCACACAGATATCCTATTAGCCCCAACACTTGCTTGCCCTTAATGTCCGGCATGACATACCCACCCGCTGGGTCTGAGCTGTGTAACTTTAAGTATTCCGTTCCCAGACTCTAGATGTGCTCCCTGGAACTTAATTGGCTACCACACCTTTCTGCAGAAAACAAATGTGCTGGGCTGGAGAGTGGAGCCATACCCGTGTCCTCTTCCCTTTTGTAATGTAGAAGGTTCTGGAGAGCTAGAAGGTTTGCTGTAAATGTCTACCCCTTCCCGTGCTATCGCTGAGCCAAGTGCAAGAGCGACTGTTTCCTACTCCCTTTTGATGTGGTCTGCTATTGTTCTGTTGGGTCAAAGGGACTTACCTGGGGGATGATGGATGCAGGCAAGTTGCCACCGGGTTTTTCTTAGAAGTGCACAATAGCTACCAAAGCAAATCGCTGAGAAGACACTGGGTGGAAGGTCTTTTGGGTGGGGAATTCCAGGAAAGAGATTATAACTGAGGTTGCTATAGGATGTCAAGGACAGATGGGGAGAAGGTATGAATCAATATATGTCAACCGCACAGATGGTATAGCCACACAGTGTCCACATCCCGGTTTTCTATCCCCTGAATCTGAAATTAATAATGCCTTCATTATAGGCAGGAGCTGCCAAGCAGCTGAGAAGGGCCCAGCAAAGCTCTGAGAACCGCATTGGTGTTGGAAACAGGCTCTCTTCACCCTACCCTACCCCACCTTATGCTCGACTCTCGCCTCCCAGATTTGGAACGGTGAGAGACAGAAAGGGAGAAGGAACCACCTTATTAGGATGGTGAGTTGTACAGATGAAAGACACCCCAAACAGCTTACTACCTGTCCTGCTATGTGACCTCCATAACTCCAGTAACTGAGGTCTAAAATCGAAGATCTAAAAGCAGGGTTGTAAGTAGACTAGAAAGAAAGAAAAAAAAAAACCAACCACAAACCACCAAAACAAGTATTGGCACAACTCTACAAGCCCAGCTAGTAATGATGGATTCTGTAGTCATCCCATGGACTAATTAATGTGCTCTAACACATCCCAGTGCAATTTGCAAGTCACAGATTGCATTAGGTGATACAAATGACTCATTTGTGAACCTGAAGGGTGACCTTTGGCAGGACTATCTGCTGACCTCAAAAATATTAAAGAAAGGTTCTTTCACCTTGCCATTGTCTCCAAATGCCAAAATAGCCCAATTAAAAACCCCGACTTGGAACCAGGGGAGCAGATGCGAGTCCTAAAGGGCATTAATTATTTTTGGTGTCAGCTGGTTGTGTAACTGAGGCCAAATGAGAGTTTGGAAAGCTATTAAGGCACGGTGTGGTACATGCACTGGGCCCAAGGTTTTAACTCAGAGTAAGGTGCTTGGTTTCCTTAACTAAGGCTAACTGTATGGATTTGCACTTGCTGTCCTGGTAAGAAGCAAGGGTTGACACTGGTGGAATGAAGCCCCTCGTCTACACTGGGGCTCTTTCTTCCGCAGTCAACCATCCAGTTTCCAATATCTATTTATGGACTCATCATTATTAGCCATATTGGGAGGTCAAAGCATAAACACATGTTCAGGGGTAGTTTGTTTCTAGGTGCCCCTCTCCCCCTCTCTGAGTCTAAACACTGAGAAGATGCCGTGAGTTTTGTTTCTCCCCAAATGGGGTGACAGATGAAGACATGTATCCAAGCTATGCTCCCATATGGCTAATTTCTACATTTGTTTTAACAACACACATGGTTTTAGGCAAATTAACACAGAAGGACCTTGGTAACTGTGCTAGTTCAGTCGTGGCTTCCTCTGCATGCGTTTCAGAGAGTCACACTGATGGCAGGGTCTGCAGTGAGAGGCAAAAGGGCAAGTGTGAGCATTAAGTGTCACTGACCTACCGTGGAACCAGGTGTTAGGAAAGACTTAGCATGCTGTACTTGACTTTCATGTCACCGTGTTCTTAGTGGACACTAACAAGTTAGTCAAGGCCCAACTTGTGACGATAGTATAAAATGTTGATGTCGAAGGATGGTGTTCTGTGAGTGACCGGCTCTTAGTCTCTTTAGAGCCCAAAGTTAGGACCGTGGTTTACATTCCTCTCTAGTTGAAAGGAATGGCTTTTCTCAAAAGAAGTGTCTGTGCCCAGGTGTGAAAGGAAGAATATGGTAGAATGCACAGAGCACAGAACACAGGGCACAAGGCACAGGACACAGGGCATAGGGCGCAGGACACAGGGCATAGGGCGCAGGACACAGGGTGCAGGGCATCAGGCAGATGGGGCGCGGGGCATCAGGCAGATGGGGCGCGGGGCATCAGGCAGATGGGGCACCTCACTTCTTTGGTTACTTAGATGCTGTGTAAACGTGAAGGTTTTAGTGAATTCTTCTCAGCATTAGTGTTTTCATCTGTGACTTAAGATTAGTATTAACAAGATTAAACAACATTGTACACACACACACACAAAGTATTATGTATGTAATATGTTACGTATTAATGTCACAAGAAGTGTTATTTTCAGTATTGGGAATCTAGAGAATATTTTAAAGGACTTCACTTTTTGAAATTTCTGTTTTTTTGCTTCCACATGGCCCCAAGGTCTCCAAGTATACCGGAATGATCTAGTTTTCCTCTTCCTGTCTCTGCCTCTATTGTGATTACAGGCCTGTTTAGCCATGCCAGGTTCATGGAGTGTTTGGGATTGAGTCCATAGCCTGTGGACACTAAGCAAACACTCACCAACTGTGCTATGTCCCCAGACCCGAGTCCTGTCTTGAGATCATTCTTCACTTGGGAGTTCCTTACTCTCCATCCATGGTGTATCTCACATGTGGCCTAGCACTGTGGCCTCCCTAGCTTTGGGAGGTCAAAGCACAAACACTACTTTGGTTGCTGTGTAAACGTGAAGGTTTTAGTGAATTCTTCTCGGCCTCAGTGTTTTCATCTGTGACTAGCACTGCTTACCATGGCTTTGCAGAGACTAAAGGACATGGGCACGTGAGGATGAACACTGTTTGCTAAATGAGTGAAGCTCTCTTGTCCTTGCTTCCAGGGAACTCCTAACCTTTATTCCCATAAATGCTGCTCAGAAGCCCGTGAGGAAGAGAAGACACGCATCCATTTCAAGGCTTCCCAAACTAGTTAACTCCTGCTCTTGTTTTATTCTAGGGGTTGGGAGTGGGCAAGCATCGTCTTTGGAATGCAGTATCCCTAAATATGGATGACTTGAAGGCTGTGGGAAGATGTGTGCCCTCTTTGAGGTTTTTGTGTGTCTCTTCTCTTTTCTAGCATATTATTTGCTCACACCTCATGTTAAAGTTGAAACTATTGCTCTGTGTCAGCCTCTCCCAGTGAATATATTGGAGTTGCTCCCAGCGGTCTCGCCTCTGAGATAACCCACTGCAGGGCTTATCCCTCTGGCTACTTGGACCACATGTTACCCACGTCACTCGAACGTTCCTCCCCTCCTCCACAGAGTTGCTATTATTCCAAAATGCTGTTTAAAAAATTTACCCCTAATTTCATTATGAGATCTTTATAAATGCCAGCAGCTAATGAAAGCGGGCTTAGTTTTTGCGCTTTGGGAGGTGACCACCCATGTCAGTCTCGGAGCGTGTCTGTACATCCTTGCAGGCCCAACAAGTGGTAAACAGATGGAGCCTAGATCCAGAGCAGAATTGCCAGGAAAGAAAATTCTCTTCCCTTACCAGATGAGAATGTTAATAGCCACTTACAAAGAATTCTAAGCCAGTTGTTGGCTGAGTTGGCTCTATGGACAAGAAATGTGTTTGCTGAAAGGCTAGACGAAGCTTATCCGAGGCAGGTTGTTTTGTTTGTTTGTTTGTTTGTTTGTTTTTTAATGTAGAAGCTCACTTTCAACTTGAATTTCAAGAAAGCAATATGTGCTGGGGGCCTAGAGAATCTTCATTATTCTCCAATCCCAGAGCAGTTTATTGTCATGTCTTTGAGTCATGGTTGGGGAGAAACTGGATCATGTCAAGGGAGCACACACATGTTTTTCTGTGAGGAAGGTTGAATGGCCACAGAAGAGCAAAAGTAGGAACTTCTGGTAGTTTTAAGACTTTTAAATTATTGCAGCAGAATCTCAACCAAAACTTTAGATGAATTTAACTGGAGAAACCCCACCTACCTCACGTGGAACTTCTCTGGCCATAGAAGGAGGAACCAGGGCTACATGGCCCTTCCTGTCCTGTGTTCTATAGAGTGTTTTCAGAGCTTATGCCTTTATTTCTTTGCAAAGTGGACCAGTGGATCAGGCTCAAGTTCTGGGTCTTGTGTAGGACAAAGAACATCCCACCAGATGATGGGAGACCTAGCTTCAGCCTTACCACATGGCCTTAGGAATCTCCAAGCTTTAGGAATCCCATAAAGGCTATATCGATTTTTTTTTCCTGGATGTCCTAATGTACATAGACTATTCTTGTGACTCTTACTGATTGAAAACCATCTCTACCATATGATTTATTGCTTCTATAATTGAAGAAATCTATTTGCCACTCTTTTCCTAAATGTGTACTTAGAATGTGAGCTCTGCAATGCTGTCTTAGAAATCCTAAGTTTGTTTTTGAACTAATACACAGGAAATTAATGTGTATACACCCCCAACAGTGAACTTAAAAATGCTGTATCTATAACCCTTGGGAGAGTGGGCTCCATGCTCTGTGGAAGCTCTCTCTGATCCAGTGTTCAGTGAGGTTGATGTACAGGTAGATCTCTCTTGGTATCACCAGAGGAGTTTGTGGATGAGGATAGATTTTAGGCGAGAAGAAAAGCATCCTCTGGGTGTTTTTGCACATATGGAAGGAGTAGAGAAAGAAAATAGAAGCTTGCATTGCTGGGAAGGATGAGAGAGCTTGAGGCTCGGAGTGTATATACAAAGGATCTAAATAGCTCAAAGAGAGTTCTTAATATTAATTTTGTGGAGACATAGGGCCACCAGCTGCTTAATTTTATTTGGGTCTAATAGGCAGCTTAATAACCAAGAACATCATTGGTCTCTTGTTTGTTTCTTTTATTGAGTGTCAAAGAGCTAACAGCTTTTATTACCCATCTCCCAGGGCTGGAGTTGGCTAGCTAGGACAGTGGCAGTGCAGGATGCTCATGTAGAGACCAAGGGAAGAGCCTAACCTTGTGCTTGTTATGTTTTGAAAGGCGAGTTCCAAAGGGACACATGGTGGGAGGCAGACGAGGCTAAAGGATGGCTTGCGGCACACATGGCAGAATGAATGGCAGTGTTTATGACCTGCTTGCTTCATGCGTGGGGGCGGGGCAGTGGCTTTTGAGTGTGTATGTGCTGAGCTGGCCTGGAAAATGCAGGACAACCTCACAGTCATGGTGGTCCAGAGCAAGAAAATAAAAATGTAATTGAAACGTGGGGAAACTATAGCATCATTAAACATGGCCAGCTCTGAGAAGAGACTTTAAAAAATGGCAACTAGCCCAGAGTACAAATTCAGTGTATGGCTTAGGATCCAGGAACAGAAAGACATGGGTTCAAATCCACACTCTGCCACTCTGATGATTCTCTGGACACTGGACACAATTTTTCTAGGCATTGGTTAGTTTTTCTATCAGATAGTATAATACATACATCCAAGGTTTTTCTCAGGTAGTTAAATGGCTTAAATAATTTGCATAGTGTCTGTACATAGATGTTTAAAAATTAAATTATAGGTTCTTTTAAAAATTACCTTTACCACCTTTATTATGTGATGGGATTTTGTTTTTTGTTTAGTTCTATTGAACTCGATAAACTAAGATGTATTGATTGGCAGGACAGAGAATTGAGATTGCTGAAACTGACAGTTCCCTGCAGGTGCCGTCATGTACTTCTGTGAGGTCACATAATTAGGATCTATACTAGTCAGCAGAAAGGACTACCCACTCTTGAGATATCTGTGATGGGTAACTTTTTGGACACGTGACTTCCAAGGCTTCAGGAGGGAGAGATCTTTAGACATGGTATGTCCGTCTTTGGCATTAAAGGACTTCTGAGTGTGGGTCAGAGAAGGGAGAACAGGACTTGACTATACCCTGGTAAGTCTGGAGCCTCCTTCACGGCAAGATTTGTCAGATGTCAGATCCATACAAAGACAAGGTCCTTTCGAGACTGATTGGTGCAGCCAGACCCTGGCTCCTATACTCTTGCACATAAATGGACCTAATAGACTTTCTTACCTGTCAGGGAACCGTGAACACCTTGAGTATGGATTCTATCCTAACACACTGAGTCCAGCTACAGTGAGATTTGTGATCAGTATCTTCAAAACAAAACAAAACAAAACAACCAAGATGACTTTATAAAAATTTTAAAACTTATTTTTTCTACTTAGTTGTCTTCATGGTAATGAGCAACAAGGAAAATGAACAGTGGAATTCTCTTGTAACATCACCCTTTGCTCAACCCCCTTACCTTCCCGATGGAGACTATGATACTCCGGGATCTGTCTCTTTAAGGGCCACTGTTTGTGTCCTAACTAAGAGTTCTCTGTGTGTGTGTCTCAAAGGAATCTTTACCCAATCTACACTGCTTCATGTAAGTGTCCAATTAATGCCAGTTAAAAGTTTTTATTCCTGTCCGATATGAACGAAGAAACAAAGACACCAGAAGAGGAGCAGGCCCCACTGCTGTGGCCCTGCTCTCCTCCTGTGAGACGGTCCCAGAGACTTCTCCCACGTCTGCACATTGTCTCTCCTTACATTCATCCTCTGACTATTGTTCCCTTTTGTTCCAACAACAGCTGGAAATGGTAAATTTGTGTTTGGGGCCAATGTTTTCCTTCACCCTGGCATTTCTAAACATTTATTTTCCCGTGAGCCAAAAATACCAGTACAGCTGCACTCAGAAAGGGCCTCGATGTGAGGCTACCCACCGCCCTCCCAGGCTGTCCTTCAAATGAGGCCCCCAGAGTTCACTTTCTGAAGTTCATTAGCTTGTGTTATCAATAATTTAGGCTACTACTCCGGTGCAGTCTGAGTGCCTGGCCCGCCCCGTTTTCAGTCAGCTTTCCCATAGCCTAGCAGTCCAGTGAACTTGATAAGTGTCCCATCATCCTGTTAATCAAATTACTTATGAACTAAAATTGACAGTTTTCATTAATTATAAAGGATTATTCTAATTGCAATTCAAATTTATTCATTTAGAACAGACGGCATTCAGTAATATTTCAGGAAATTTGCATATTAAATGGAGAGGGTCGTCCATTAAGTATGGTAATGTATGCATATTTCCTTATTTTTAACTTCTAGGCCATATGCACTATTGCTACTTCAGC
This sequence comes from Mus minutoides, assembly GCA_902729485.2. Lineage (NCBI taxonomy): Eukaryota > Metazoa > Chordata > Mammalia > Rodentia > Muridae > Mus > Mus minutoides. The sequence continues at coordinate 236,614 of LR749633.1, read as the reverse complement.
AGGTGAAAAACCAGAACGTGCCTAATTTGTTCAACAAACTCAGGGGCCAGAGCACATCCTTTGGCGCTGGCTACTGGCACCTTTCTCTCTTTCTTCCCTCTGTTTTTCTGTTCCCCACCTCCCACGGCCCCACACACGACCAGCACTCTGGTTGATCTTTCGAAGAAACTTTTTTTTTTGATAAACCTGGGCATTTTCACACACACCCCCCTTCCTTTTTCTTAAATGTAGGCACAGCTGGTAAGGGTTGATTGAAATGTTTTGCCATAGAAGCTGTGTTCATTAATTTCTTCAAGATGCTGAAGTAGGCATTAAGGTTGCCGGCTGGAGTCCTTCCCTGTGACACATGGAACAGCGAGGGGCCTAATAGTCAGCCTTGTAACATCAACTGGTTACCCCCCTCGTGCGGCATGAACCTTTCCCCTCCAGTGAAAAATGAACCTGTCTGAGACAAAAGCACAGACCACGCATGCGATGAGACAGTGCTATTATTCACACCCATACGGGCTGTTTTCAGAGATCATTAAAAATCATACACTCCATGATATTAATAAGCACCTTCCCTGATCCAGATCTCCGGTAACAGGAAGGTATATTTAGAGCCACCCCCACCACCTACCTAATCTGAGATCATGAATCTGAGAGGGGAGAAAAAAAAAAAATCTTCTGAGAGGAAAGGCTAACAAGCCAGTGTGACTGAGCCATTGGTTATTTAAAGCCCCAATCCATCCGGTCCAGAGTCATCAACGTGAGCCCTTTCAGGGAAAGAAGTGGGTGCAGACCTTAGTCACCTTAAGTTGTTTCTGCTGAGTTTTGTGGCCAGTCCTTAGAAATTACTGATACGAGGTCTTAATGATCTGAAGAACAAATCTGCCAGCTCATTCATCTCCCCAAACTCACATGGCATAACGGCTTGCTCCTTTCCTCCCAGTTTCAAGTAGACTTGGGTTTTCCTTTTCTGCAGTTCCAACTCCAAAGCTTTCTTGTCTTCCATGCAGATATTTGATTTGCGGAGTGTGTTTACTTCAGTCTGTTTGTACAACACTCTCGCTCTCGTGGCCATATGTTATTGATTGAAAAGCCGCTGTGAACTCAAGATTCTGAATAGGCACTGTGTCCTTGGTAGGTATCCCAGAGGCAGACAGAGGGCTTGCTTGCTACCTTGCCAAACCTGGAGGGGGGTGGGGGGGCCCTTCCCGTTGCTTCATCCTACGTAAATCAGGAGTGTGCAGAACCCGCTTTAACAGTTCGGTTGTTTACCCAGCCTCTCCCCAGACTGCAGCAGGGGCACACAGTACCTTGCTGGGGTGCAGCCATTTCTGCTAAGATTGAATGGGAACAAAGCTGAGGGGACAGGCCACCAAAGGCTATTTTAGAAAACACCGATGGAAAATTCTCAGAACTCATTCAAGCCCACTGGTGTATATTAAGTCAAGGGAAATTTCCCCCCTGTGTACCCTCTTTCCCTCCACTTAGTTCAGCTTTAGAACCATGAAAGTCTCGGTCTTAATCCTATTTCTGATGAGAGTTAATTTTCAATGCGAGTTTTAAAAATTTTAATTGTCACTGATTACTCTGACATGCAATAGTAAAATAATATAAAAGAACAGCACAGATGATTAAAGTAAAACTTAACAACGTATGCACTAAAAAAAATCCCATAACTCCACTTTCGTTATGGGGAATATTAAGTTGCCTAATATGACCCAGTGGTACAGGATAATTGCTTAAGGAGCTGTATTGTACAGATATTCTGAATATTACAACCTCATGTGCAGCATTTCTGCTGATGAATTCCTCAGCAGAGGGAGGCTCTGTAAGAGTGGATGGTGCTTATGTTGGAATGTGGACCAAAGGACACGGCAGAGACACAAGAGTGGGCACCGAGAGCTGGCAAGATGGCTCAGTGGATAAAGGGACTTGCTGCAAAGCTCAAGGACTGTAGTTCGATCTCTGGAACCCATATAGTATAAGGGGATTCCCACAAATTGTCCCCTGACTTCCACATGCACATGGTAGCATGAACACACATGTAGACAGAAACACACACACACACACACACACACAAAACAAATGAATGAATGAATGAATGAATGAATGAAGTGAAAGGTATACTTTAGAAATCTTGAGGACAGTGTCTCATGACATGTCACCTACATGAATAAGTACTAGGTCCTCTACCACATGCCACGTGGGTTGTTTTGGGAAGGGCGGGAATCTGAGTGAGGCACAGGGACACAAGATAAAGACAGGCAAGGAACTCAGCCCCCTGTGACTTATTTTACATACCACTTGCCACTACTTTGCCTTCTTCATGGGATTTTTGTTTATCAGCATCCCAGAATAGCTAAACATACGTATTTCCAGGCTCTTCCACAAAAGATTCTGACTAGTAGGTGGGCTGAGATTAAAATTCTCAGGTGGTTTTGGTGCCCTAGCGTGTTGGAAGGGATTGTTGAGCTGTGTGGCAAGTGCCCTACCAGATCCAGTCTCTGAGGGAGAGAAGATTTACAAGGAAAGTAATTAGGAAGCAGTTCAGAGTAAACTTCTACGTCTCGTGAAATTTTAAACGGGCAAAGCTTTGGGTTCTGGGAGTCATGAGCGTCCACTACACTGTGGTCTCCTGACCCTAGTCAGAGAGTCTCTAGGTCTACTGACAGTAACAGTGAGGGCCAGTAGAGATACCCTTAGCATGTGTGATGCCTTGGGCTCAGTCCCTACCTGTACAAACAAACAAAAACAAAACAGAACAAACAAGCAAACAAACAAAAAACAGAAGGGGAGAGAGAGAGAGAGAGAGAGAGAGAGAGAGAGAGAGAGAGAGAGTTAGAAATTGGCTGTTTCAGCAGAAATAGGATTTCTGTGTCTAGGCACGAGGGAGAGGAAGACACACTTCCCATTGGCGACTGGTTAGATGAAGCCCGAGTCAACGGCTGGTACTTTCCCAAATATCCAGATTATCCTGTGAGCTCCTGTCATCTTTCCGTAGACATTGGAGGTGAAACTGGTTTTATTTTCCCACTAGTGAAATGGACCCCGGGCCATGAAAGGTTACCGCGTTTCTCCCTGTGGAAGCACGTGGAAAGAACTAAAGTGAGGAGCCATTAGTTCTGCAGTCACTTCCTGCCATTTTGGAGTAATATTGAGAGGGATGGCCATATGTCCCGATGAGATGTTAGTTTCATTCAATGGGCATATCACAGTGGCCATGTAGTACGAGGGCAACATCTGCTGGGATACTCTGTGACCTCAGGAGGGTGAGTCCTGAAGTAAAAGATGTGCTCCTCTATTCCAGACACATCACCTTGTAGTGCGGTTGGAGTGAGGTGAGGCTTTTTAAGGGACAGAATCATGATCTTCTGTCCTGGGGAACAACACCTTACACCCACACATTGAGGCGATGGTAAACTGTCACTTAGTTTTAAAGACATGGAGGGGGGAGGATAGAGCACTCCCATCCCCCCTACTTCTCTTCTCTGATGATTATAGACAATTAAAAAAAAAGTTTCTAGTCCCATCAGGTATGTCTTACAAACCTCTTTTTAGCCAGTGGAAGGCTACACTGTTTCGAGGCACATTAAAAGGTTACATCTCCCACCCTTGGGAGCTGACAGCCTTTGTTAGTTATACCAAGCTAGGCACAAAACACACCAAGACAAATGAGCAAGCATTGAATATTCACAGTAAGGAAAGCGCAAGCACTTTGCATGGAGTTCAGGTTATACTTTGTTTCGGTGGTCAGTGGCTTCAGGAGGTGTGTGGAGGTTCCATGTGTAGCTGGGGCTCTTCCGGGGGGATGGCTTTGTAGGAGTAACAGCAGCTTTAAGCTGTACTCTTTACCACTGATGATTCAATGGAGCCAACCATACATGGTTTCTCCCCGACTGGCCGCCAAATGGGTGCCACCAAATGTGTGCTACTTTTAAATAAAGAGAACTTGTTTTCCTTTTGAGAATGTGTCTTGGTCTGCAGGCACTAGGTGGAGGTCTGTGGATGACTTGAAGAAATGGGGGTTTCTGTTTGGGGTCACAAACTAGGCTTCATAATTACCCTTGGAATTTCTGCCACAAGCTTTAGCTAACTCTTGTTTCGGGACATTCTAGTGCTTCTCAACTACTGTGTGTCTCTAGACTGGTTCTCAATTTCCAAGTCTTTGAGAACTCAAAAAGGCCATTTGTTCTGAGGAATACTTAAAGACTGGGAGTGTGGGGGTGGGGATCAGGTAGTTCTGAGATTCCTTTTAGGACAAACATCAATGAAATTTTCATTGAATAGGGTTGGGTGGCTCAGTGGGTAGAAATGCTTGCTGCACAATCATGAAGATCTGAGTTCAAATCCCGGGCACTCACAGAAAAAAAAAAATGGTTGTGTCAAGCTCACTCCCATAACGCCAGTGCTATGAGGGGGCAGGAACAGGAGACTGCTGGCTTGTTGGATGACAGTCTACCTCCAGATTCCATGAGAGACTCGGTATCAAGTGAATTAGGTGGAGAGCCATAGAAGAGACACCTGGTGCTTTCTTCTGGTCTCCCTGCTCACGAATTGGTGCAAGCAGCCCTGCCCCTGCCAGACTTACTTGTATACACTAATGTTCATGCTCTCGCGCGCACGCGCACGCGCACACACACACACACACACACACACACACACACACACACACACACACTTTTTTTTAACTGAATAAAGCAAGTGACGACTAAATAAATATATGGTTTAAAAGTCATCTTTGCTATAGAGACGGGGCATGGTTTCTGAGGTATAGAATGTCTTTCATTGAGGCCATGGAAGCTCACAGCTTCTTTTGAAGGGCACATTAGATTTTAAAAGTGCCCCACCCTGCACAGCACATCCTTCTGCTGGCTCATCTCCACGAATTCCTAAGTACTACTAAGAAAATTACTCCTACTCCTTTCTAATAGAAATCTTCCCCAGAGATCATGCTTTTGTGAGAGGCGGAGCAACACTTGATGGGCATTTTGAACTCTGCAGTCCTCACCACCATGAGTCCTTGCTTTGCAAGGCTGGCTTGTTTCTGAGAGAAGCAGTGAATATTGGTGTCCAGCTTACATATTAGGAAACCGAGGACCTGGGTGGGGTTTGGATGGAGGTGGAAGAGGGTAGGGATGAAGTCAGTAATGAAATGTCAGGCTTGCTTCAGAGCTCCTCTAAGATGCTGCTGCCTCTGCTTAAGACGTTTGCACACAGCTGGGAAAACCGGAGAGGGTATCTGATTATACTGCAAGCCTGACACTAGTTCTTCTAATATGGCTCCTGTCTCTGACCTAATCTGTAATTTTAAAAGCTTTCATTGTGAGGCGGTTGAGATGGCTCAGAGGGTAAAGGTACGTGCTGTGAAGGCTAGTGAGCTGAGTTTGTTCCCCGACATCCACATGGTGGAAGGAGGGAACTGATACCCACAAGCAAGTTGTCCTCTGACTTACATATGTATATTGTAGTGTGTACATGTGTGCACATATACACGCATACACATAAACACAGAGAATATAAAACAAGTAATTGTAAAAACAAAACAGAACACTTAAATGGTCAAAAACAACAGAATTCTTATTGCTGTCAGTGCTACTAGCTCTAAAGAGCACCATGTCAGAAGAAAGCTGGGTTCCTCCTCACCCACGCATGCTCAGTTTGTAGCCTGGAGCGAGAGTTTTGATGACCTTTCATTTGGTATACATAACTTCCAGTGGTCCTAATAGTTACACAATTATCTGCTCAGCTTCACTATTCAGGTTCTTGGACTCTAGTTAGGTGGGCTATTGTTTTTATTTGTAAGTCCATGGTGTTTGACATTTGTTTATCTTTTCTAAAACTAAAAATAAAACTTCTATCAAAGTTGGAAGCCCCTCCCCCCCACACCACCACCACCATTACCACCACTCTGAGTGTGAGTCCAGACTCTATGGAGAAAGAGTTCACACTTCCCTGCAGCTTGTAGCGCTTGTGCACATTTCACATTTTGACTGTTTTCTGAGATTAGTTTTCCCTTGTGCCACGATATTAATGCTTTTCCCTGCTGGCTTTCCAGCCTAGGGGGGTCACAGATCGTGTTTCACAACAGGAGACGCCTAACCATAAGTCTCCTTTAAGTAATACAGATGGCAGGAGGGGCGCTGTGGAGAGAGCCAGTCAGTCTGAACAAACTGGCATTGATGCCCCACAAAGCACAGCCTGACAAATGAGTGGAGACGCCTTGATTTAGGGAGGGAGGCTGCCTGCTGCGCGGTTCCCAAGAGCCAACCAGTTCTGATGCTCAGTGTGTACTGGCTGCCAATCAGGGAGGCTTCCAGAGAGCAATCGCACACCTCCCCTCAGCTCTGTCTCTGCTCAGCTCCCTCCAGAGCACCCACTGACATAGCCAGTGTCCGCAGGACCCTTTGCTTTGCGTGCCTCTGAATCTGCATTTCTCATGGCTTTTTAGGCATACTTAAAGTGAAGCAGCAAGGCTAAGGTAGTGATGTTGTGCTTGTGGTTGGAAGGCATCAGGCCTTTCTGGAGCAAGTCCTTCTCAAGTCTGGAATCCAGAGTCATTAATGTGAAAGGACTTTTGCAAAGCTAGGCAAAAGGTGGGCTTTTCAATAGGCTGGAGCCTGGCCTTCCCGGGCACTTGACAAAACACAGAGGGAAAGAGATCAGGGTTTGTTAGAATATATATATATATATATATATATATATATATATATATATATATATATATATATATATACACACATATATATATATATATATATATATATATATATATATATATATATATATATATATATATATATATATATATATATATATATATATATATGTAAATATTATGCTACCATATTGAAACTGAGGAGCCAACATATCTTGTTGGGATAACATATCTTTTAGGTATCTTTTGTGAATAAAGACAACCTAGGTACTAACCTTAAGTGTGGACAAAGTAGTCAAAGGTATTTTGTTAATATACACAGGCATTTCATGTGTTTATGTGTGCATGTATTGATGTGAATATACATGTGTATATGTGCATTTATGTATATCTGTGTGTATATAAATATGTATATGTGTGTATAAGTATTTGTATATGTGTGTTTATGTGTGCATAAGTATAGATTTATATGTGTATCAGTATGTGTTTATGTATACATATGTATATATGTGTATGTGAATTGGTGTGTGTGTGTGTGTGCGCGCAGGCGTGCGTGAGCGTGAGCATGAGCTGGTGTGCATAAACCACCATCTCAGTCGTCTGGGAAACAATCAAAGCCGACAAATCTTAGAAGTAAGGGCGGGTCAGTGGGGGAGGCTCAGCTTTCCACAGCCAGGATTCTACATGGCCTCTGCCTTGCACATCAGTTCACAAACTCTAGCTCCATAATTTTTATCTGACCAAAATGTTGGCCTAGTGCTTGTGGGAAGACTAATATCTCGGTGTTAACTTTTTGTACCCCTTTGGCCCTCTGTCAGTTAGAGTGGGCATGGCAGCTCATTTCTCTGCTCCATCACTCAGGGTACTGGTACTAGGAATAGCTTCTACTGAAGTGCTTTCTAGAATCCACTGCATGCAAATGTATGGAGAGCAAAAGACAGACAGCCAACTCCAGGACCCAACACACTGGCCTCAGTCAGTGACATCTTTCAGCATTTGCACTGTTGGCATTAGTAGAAATACTATTCTTACATAGTGGTTCTCACTTCCTAATGCTGTGACCCTTTAATACAGTTCCTCATGTGGTGGTGACCTCCAGCCATAAAATTATGTTTTTTGCTTCTTTATAGCTATAATTTGCTACGGTTATGAGTTATAATGTAAATATCTGATATTTCCAATGGTCTTAGGTGACTCCTGTGAAAGGGTCATTTGACCCCAAAAGGGTCACAACTCACAGGTTGAGAGCTGCTACTGTAAAAGAATATATCTTTGATTCTTTAAGAAGTTACACACACACACACACACACACACACACACACACTACACACATCCTACAACAGCGCTAACTGTTACACCAGCCACCTTACTCATTCGCTCTGTCTGGGTCTATATTTCACTGACTGCTGTGTAAAGGTGGGAAATTGGTTATGTCACTATTTTCCCCCACAATCTTGTGTCTAGCAGCTTATTTTTAGGGTGACCAAGAATATCAGCTTCCTTAGGACCTCCTTGGTTTAGAAGAAAGGGTTCTAACTCAAGAAATGCCCTAGTCCTGGGTGAGCTCAGCACACAGGTAGTCATTGATCTTTCCTTAATAAATGACACTCTTAGCTAAGGAGAGTCTACAATGTGTGGTTGCAAAGTGGACCTGGCTTCTGTTTAAAGTTAACATCGTAGCTCATTGCCCTGATCTCTACAGAAGGTTGGGAAGTCAGGTACTGTGTCTCTCTATTTCTGTGAAGTTTTCACAGTACTTTAGGAACCTCTCAAGATAGACCTCGGCCTAGTGTTAAACAGACTGTAACCAGATAGAAACACTCTCTGTAGTCTAAACTCCGGTTCTGTGAGCCTCTGCTACCCACGCAGGAAGGAACCAGTGTGTCTCAACACATCCTTTCCCCCCTTCCATCCCGAAGATGCAGTAAATGTTGAGGGACTTGTGTAGATGAGAGCCTCTCATTCAATGGATTTTGCAGGTTTTCTTGTATGTTTTTGTTTGTAGCAACTAGTTGTTTAGAAAGGGATCTGGCTTTTGTTTGTTTGTTTTGTTTTGTTTGTTTGTTTTGTTTTCTATACATGAGTGTTTTCTAAGAACCACCCAGTTCACCCAGAGTTTGTCTGAGTTCTTTTTGTGTTGCTGGCATGGGAGGCAGGCAGCGTGGCTTGTAAGCAGGGATCTATCCCAAACTGGGGAGTGTCAGCCTGTACATTAGGCCACACCCAACAGGCAAAGAGGAAATCTCTGGGGTTGGGGAAGCCTACGCTTCTTGCTGGTTCTACCTTCAGTTCTTTCTTCCCGTGGTTCTCTTCCTTATGCACAGTGGCAAAGCTGTGTCCCCTGAATATTGGTGACAGACTCACTATGCAGCTAACCTCAAAGAGATGGAAAACACACCAGAGTCAAATGAAAAGTAAATCAGAATCTGTATATGTAATATATGTATATGTATATGTATGTGTATGTGTATGTGTATGTGTATGTGTATGTGTATGTGTATGTGTATGTGTATGTGCATATGTATATGTATATGTATATGTATCTTCTGTTAGTGAACATGTGTGTTTTATAGAAGTAATTTCATAAAAAAGGACTGCTTTATTTTTCTCCATCTCCTATGCTACCTTCTCTTCACACTACCCACTAACTAGGGAAGTTAACCAGTTTTCCTTGCAACCTTCTTGCTTTCTCAGTTTTTTTTGGGGGGGGGAGGAGGAGGGGCAAGAAGAACAGAGCAGAGTATCTCTGCCACTCCATCAGGCTTCTGGTCCTCCAGTACTGTGTGCCCAGCCTCTGTGATGCATATTTCAATGAGCAAGAAAAATTGTTTTATGGTAGTTTAATAAAAGCAGGAGACAAATGTTGCGCCTGTGAAAAGGAGCTAAATTACACACTTCATGAGCCAAATTAGTACCACAGCGCTTGGCTTTGTTCAAAAGGTGATAAGCATTTACAGGCCCATTTTTCAGCAAGATAAATATGACACAGGCCAAGATTTCCCTGAAGTAAATATTGTAAATAATAAGAGCCACTGCCAAGGGAAGCTGAGAAATGACATAATCCTTACCGAGTTATATAGCATTTCTGAAAGCACCAAGGTTCAAACTCCAAAGCACACTGCCCCTTTAGTAAACTCATCTTACGATTAAGAGAGAACAAAGCTCTTTAATTTCCCAGTAGTACCCTATATCTCTCAATTCCAGCTTAAAACTATATATCTCTATCTCTATATCTCTGTCTATCTATCTATCTATCTATCTATCTATCTATCTATCTATCTATCTATCTATCCATCCATCCATCCATCCATCCATCCATCCATCCATCCATCCATCCATCCATCTATCTATCTATCTATCTATCTATCTATCTATCTATCTATCTATCTATCTATCTATCTCCACATATGAGCTAGGACATTTTATGACATATACAAATTTGATCACTGAGAAAGAGAACATATGTTGAGGGCAGTTGAGAGTTACATAGTAGCAATGGTTGTGTGGATCAGTGCAAATGGGGAGCTTCTCACAGAAAGTAAAAGCTGTCTCTCTGAGACTGTCTCTGTCACCCTTGTTCTCACACAGTTTATTCCAGTTTGGTTCCAGTTAAAGCTTTCTGGTCACAAAATGAGCTAACTACCGTTTCTCCCGTCGGTGGCAGACTTGCCGGTGCAACCTCATGTGGTGAGAAGCAGGCAGTAAAATACTGTGGTTGGGATGAGGACTGGCAGGGCCAGCGGGGGCCTTTTTCAATATCGTTCAGCTGGTTCCAGAAGCTTTTCTAACCGAGTCCCTGTCTCTGCTAACTACTACTGACATAGTATTGGAGAATGGTATCTGAGGAAAGCCATAAGAGCAGTGAATTGAGGTGACCTGGAAGGGGGGGGCTGTTAAAGAGTAGTGGGGCCTGAGGTGACCTGCCAGGGTGTGCCCTGTATAAAGGGGAAGTGGCCCTAGAGTTTCAGCCAATAGTTGCCACACTGGAATGTGCACCTCATATCGCTAGATATCTCATTTCCAAGAAGTTTATGAAATTTTTTTTGGTAAAAATCCCAATTTAAAAATGCTGGCCATAAACAGCCCTCCACTGCCTCCGTGCCTCGTCCCCCTGTAGCTCAATTATCCAGTTCCCAAATAAAACAAAGGGCATAGGCTCCAAAAGTTTGTTTGAAGTGGAGAAAACAAATCTGCTATAGCTTGACATTCAGCCCTGTGGCAGGAAGGGCAGGTAGCTAGCTCATGATCATGAGGCCCTACTGTGCATGTGGCTGGCTCTGCTCTATCCTAAGGCTATGAGCGATTTTCTTCTTTCTCAAACAGTTTACATACACGGAAACTGAGGCTGCTATTCCAAAAGGTAAAGGTGGGCTCAGAAGCCAGGTTGTTAGTTCTCTGGACTCAGGGGCTCATCCTCCACACCCCCAACCAGACACATCTTGATCGGATGGTATGGCACATCGGAGGCAGGAAGTACAAGCAAGTCACTGTCAGAGAGATGAGTTTTGGTGTGGTGTACCAATCCCGTTTCTGGGTAGAGCTTCCTCTCTCCCTCTCATCAAATGGTCACGATACTTTTTAATCTATATAGCTCTTGGGTCACGGGGAGGGATTATTTCCAGGCACGTGCAGAAGAACATAGCGAAAATCTGAAGTGCTCTGTCAACACATGGAAGGAATATCACTCCTAATTAATCAGAGCACACTGCGAGGTGTTTCTGAGGCCACTGATTGTCTCCGAATCAAATACAATTAAATAACAATCCCTTCTTGACTCTTCAACTCAATCAAGTGTCTATTTGTAGAAGTGGCTTAAAACTGAACTCACTTTGAAAATTAATCAGCCACCACTAATGGCTGGAAAGTCAGAAGACCGCATTTATTTTAAGAGGAGAGAGAGCAAGCGGTAGAAAGAGATCCATCTCCATCCAGAACAAAAGTTAACAGCCCAAACCTTGCCTGCTGTCTGCCAAGCCTGTGACTGCAGGGCAGCCTGTGAGAGCACCCTGCTGCCAGACCCCCTAATCAAGGGACTCCCCTTCTGAGAAGCCAGAGAAAAAGCCCAGAGTGGGCCGAGGACATAGAACTGTTAATTGAAGACAGTGAGGGAGAGAAAGCCCTCTGCCCTTCTCCCACTGTGGCCACTGGGGGAGGAAGAGGGAAACACAGAAACCTTGAAGGAAGATGCCAAGGGCTTAGGGTGGTAGGGAAACTGTTCATTCACAGAGGCAGTGAATAATCTTCTTATTCATAAATGAGTAAGCTGACTCAAGGAGTGGAGCCTGGGGAATTATAGTCACAATCCAGTGTGACTGGCTCCTTCTCTCAAGAGTTCGCCCCTTACCGACAGACAGAGCCTTGCAGAGTGGTTCTCCTTATTGCAGTCTCCACCTAAGGCCGATGATGGTCAGTCCTCTCAGCCTCCACACACTGATAACCCCAGGTATTTTAATGGTCAGCCTCTCCCTTTGCTTTAGGATAACCACTCCTATGTACCCTGAATGCCCTTTTGAAGGGTTGGGCATGTAGCTTAGTGTTAGAGGACCTGCCTAAGTGTTCAAGGCTCTGGGTTTGATCCCCAGGACTTAGAAAAACAAAAACAAGAGCACAGAAATAAATGTACATCTCCAGGCTAAGAAGGTAGTTTAGTCAGGAAATCGCTCTGTGAACATTCAGGTGGGCCTGAAGGCAGTCCCCAGAAGCTACATGATAAAGCCGGGTGTGGTAAAACACACTTAGAATCCTATCACTGAGGAAGCATAGACAGGCAGTTATCTGTGGCTTACAGGTTAGCCATTCTAGCCTCCTTAGCAAGCTCCAGACCGGTGGAGACCTTGTCTTAAAAAGCGGAGTAGGAGCTACAGAGGTTGCTCTATGATTAAGAGTACCTGCTGCTCTTCCACAGGCAATCTCTCTCTCTCTCTCTCTCTCTCTCTCTCTCTCTCTCTCTCTCTCTCTCTCTCATTTTTGGGATAGATAACCCTACCTTGAAGCCTGCCTCCTCTTCTCTGTATCTAACTGGGTATTCTTGAGACAGACTAAAATCTACACACTCTGTGTCTTTAAAATGAGTGGCCTCACCCTATTGATTTAGTTGCACTATTGAAGTCAGTTTAGAGTTTGGACAGAGAATCACACTTGTATTGCTTGCTCTGTGATTTATATGTAATTATTTAGGGATGAAGTTTCCACTGTCTTGTGATCTGCCTTCTGGTTCTGTGGCTAAGGCCTTCTTGTTAGCTTCCTAAGAATTTCCTGTCCTTTTCTACAGCAATAAAAGATTGCAGAGAAAAGCACTCCTCCCTCCCAGTAGATGGGCGGCAGTTTGCACTTGAGCCAGCAGACACACATATATTTACCCGTTTATTGTTGACTACCCACTGAGCGGCAGCTGGGGATGTAGCCACGAGCAAGACAGCCAATCTTCCTGTTCTCATGGGCTTCTGTCCTAGTGGAGCAGGCAGGCGGTTAGCAAGTGAAATAAATAATCAAGGTCATTTTTCAGGCAGTGCAAAGTTTTAGTGGTGCTAACCGAATAACAGGACAGTTATGGAAAACAAATGGCCATTGCCCTACAGCTGAGCCTGTGGGAAGGAATGTGTGGGTTCAAGTCCGCAGTGACACGCATGGATGAAAAAGACCTGTACTGTTACACTATCAGTCTAGAAAATCCCAAGCCACAGAAGGAAAGTTAATATAAAGGCTGAACTCAGCTTTGGTGAATTCAGATACCTTGACGTGGGGACCTGGAAATAGCAGTGTTTTTCATGGGGACAGTGAAGTCCTCATTAAAAGAGAAGGAAAAACAGAATCTAAAGATATGCTAGCTGGATTTTTAGGGGTACCATGGAATGGCTCAAAGATTCTCAAATGCAGGAATTCTGGGGTTCTAGGCTGTCCTCCTGGCGGATGACATGTCTCTGAGCCATTGGGATTGACTGAGTCATATCCTAGCTCTACAGATGACTGTGTGTAGCCTCAGCGCCTTTTAATGTTACTGTGTAAAGACTGGGGAGACCTCTTAGGTCTGGGATGGGGATTAGATTAACTGCAGTTTATGATGGATGTTCTTGGTGTCATAACTAGTTCCTATTTAAGCGACAGTTGCTGTTGTGCTCAATGCTTTCATGGCTGTTATCATCATCAAGACTGAGAGACTTGCTTTAGGGATATTGCCTGTTGAGACTTTCTCTAGGGAGTACAAGTCAAAATACAAGTTGAGAAACAGGTGATGACTACCTGGTAGAAAAACAACCAAGGCCTGCATACATGCTATTCATCTCCAGGCTCTGGGCCCAGGAATTCACGAAAACAGAACAACTTGGGCAGCTCTTCTTGATGCCCCATAGCAATTCTTATTTTCTTCTCTCTTTTAAACTGCATTTAGTATTGATCAAAATCTGATCTCACTAGGAAAGAAAAATGTATTGGAGGGTGATAAAGGGGCAAATAACAATACGATTTGTTTAGAACCCCCCAGCTCCCAGCATCTTCCAGATCACCTCAATAATCCAGAGATTGGGAGATGCTCTCAGATATACCTCTTGAATCAAGGCATAAATATAAAATACTGCCCCAGAGGGGAAAACCAAAGATCCCTTTAGATAAGCACCTGCCAGTTCTTTTGGTCTGAGATGTCTTTGTGTGAACATTTTTCTGCAGAGGTGGGTAGAGGCTTACAAACCGAAGTGTAAGAAACATCTGGAGGCAGCCCAGGATAGGAACTAAGGGCCTGACTGGCTGCCAGAGGGCCAGATGCTGATGCTGGAAGCCTCTTGCCTCCCAGCTTGTCATCTGAGTCCGATGATGCTATCCAAAAGGACCACGGAGCGGGAGGGCAACGAGAGAGATTCATCTCCTCCCACCCAAAGCTTTAATTGTGAGACATAGAAGGATGAGGAGGAGCGGCCCAAATTTTGATCCCCCCAACCACAGTTTCCTCATGGAAAAAGGCTTTCTGAGAACACATGCTTCTGGCCACCCAGAGCCTAGATGGAATGGTCCCATCCCACCTCCTTTCCTTTTCCCATGGTCTAAAGAGAATGAATAGAGGCTTGGCTCTGTTCAGAGAGAACAGCTTTTCCTCTGGACCTGGGGATGTATTGAGAATTTTTTCACCAACTGTATCTGTCCTTACCTTATAGGATTTCCTGGATTGCAAGTGCTCTTCCTATTAACAGCTTTGGTGTCTGCTTTTGGCCAAAGCAGATCATTGGGATTCAGGGGAGCTGCTCTCCTTTTTTCCATTGCAGAAGCAATCAAGAGTCTCTGCATATGGTGCTTGTAAAAGGAAAATGATGAAAACCACACACACACACACACACACACACACACACACACACACACACACGACAACTAAATTCCGGTCGAGATTGCTGCTTCATGCAATCCCCACCATTCAGGAATGCTTTTCTGCTTTATAATTACTCCTGACAGATGAATCTACACAAATGACATAGAAAACAAATAACTGTCATGTAGTCTTATGCTAACCCCTTTGGCACCCAGGCTAGTCTCAGCCATGGCCTGTTTTCAGTGTGAATACTGTGTAGTGGTTTTATTCTCATGTATGTGTTTTAACTGACAAATAATTGCAGCCTTTTATAGGCATTTGCAAGGCAGAAACTTTCATTTTAAGGTAGCACCTGTTGGAATAGTTTAACGTGTAATTTCCAGTCTCATATAGCCATTCAGCTGTATTATTATATCGCTCAAGAATTGGGGGAAGATTGTCTATAGTCAACAATACTGTGGAAATTATACTGCAGAAGTCTAAAACCTTGGGCTACAATAGTTCTGCCTTCATTAGGGGGATGACTGGGATGTCTTGGGCTGAAACCTCGTTATTGCTGCTCTTTGCAGGCGGGTTGTGGTGTGACTTTGGGGAGGGGCTCCTTTAAACTTCATATCCAATTTGCTTCCTGCTGTGCTGATGGGATAGCCACCTCAGGCAGCATTATTTTTGTTGCTCGGTGACATAGGTTCTCCATAGAGTTTCAATGCTAGTCTGTGCTGCTTCTGCTGTAGAGAAACTGGGTGCCTGAGAGATGGGGGAAAAGGTAATGCAGAGCCTAAGGAAGGGGTGGCAGTGAACTTATTGATGGGACACCGCTGGCCTGAAGTCTGAGATTTTGAAAGGTAGTGGAAGTCAGGGAGTAATGAAAATGGGTTATGAATTTTGTAGCTTTGAGTTGTTCTTTTTTATACTTTACAGACGAACAAATATCCCCACTTAGAAAAATCTCCAACATTGGGTATTTTGGAAGAAAACAAATGTGGCAGCATGGAAGAACATAAAGACACATCTTACTCTAAAGCTGGCCAAAGGCTTTGAGGCTTAGTTAAACTCGAGGCTCCTGATTCTGCTTGGTGGCTTATCCCAGGTCTCAGGATCGCGGGCACATTTGAGAAAACTTTATTAGGGGCAAGAACTCTTGGTGCAATATCAGGAATCTTCAGCCTGATATTACACGTTTAGTAATGACAGTGGTCAGTACAAATACTGGCCAGAGGACAGAATCTAGAGAGAGGTGAAGACAAATTAGATTACGGACTCTTCAGATCCAAGATGGAGCACTCCGATTTAAAAGCAGCTAATGTGAACTTTTTCACAATGGGGTCATTTTTGGTTTATTTTAAAAAGTGGTTGAAAGATCAAAGGTAAACTTAAAAGTTATGGTCCTTAAATAGCAAGAGATGAACATCCTAGGGGACTGGACCTAAGCAAAATGTTCTGCTTAACACAGTTTTACAGTCAGCAAGAGCCTTTCAAGTATATTTGCACCCTGGGAACCTTACCGTGAACCTTTTGTAAATTATTATCATTTCTTCTTCACACCAACACAGCAGAAGGCACCATGGGTGCCTCACAGCATGAGTGTTGCCTACTCTTCAGTGGTAAACAATATTTCCCTTTCCCAAGCTAGTCAGCTTGTAAGAAGAAAGTGAAAGTGCCTTGGTCAAGTGACCATGAGGATACTGGTAGAATGTGATGTCAAAGCTATGTCCCATGACCCTCCTATGCTGGGCTCTGCTCGACACTGGAAGGTGACCTTGTTGAAATCTTATTGTATACAGACAGCTCTGTGTGCTTGGCTAGTCCATCTCTTACTTTCACGTGTATATTGGTTATTCCTTCTCCCTTGATAAGAAAATGATTTTTGTTTTCCTACAGTAACATTGAATACTAATGGATTCTTCATAAATATAAGCTGGCTGCTCGAAACAGCTCCTTTTGGGTGTACATATGTGAATGTGTGTATGTTCATGTGTGTATAGGTGTGAGTGTGGGTGCTCATGTATGTCAGGTGTCAGAGGTCAACCTTAGACTACATTTCTCATGCACAATTATCATTTCTTGGTGGCAGGATCTTTGATTGGCCTGGGCTTGGCTGAGTAGGATGGGTTTGTGCCAGGAGTGACCCTTCCTCTCTAGTGCTGGGATCACAAGCCTGACTCTTTGTGTGAGTACTGGAAATTGAACATAGGGCTAGTTGCTTACACACTAAGTATTTCCTAACTGAGGCATCTCTTCAACCTCTTAAAATAACTCTTGAGTTAATGTGTCTTGGGATTTAATCAAGGACCTGAATGTGACCCTCCTTTCTTCCATGTTGTATACCCTCTACATCTCTGTAATGATAGGTGGACCACTGGACAAGGTGTATATAGGGAAAGAAAAGATACAACTTGGAAAATCTGTGCTTTTTGCAACTGAAGGTTTATAAAAAAAAAAAAAAAACACATTAGAGTCATGGAGTCCAGAGGCAAGGTTAATGAAGGAGGATGGCAAGATGACAGAAAATAAAGGAGCCACCCAGGAGCACCAACCCCCCGTGTGTAAATGGGCACACCACACATGCAGAACATCAGGGAAGCAGGCACCCGGAAATCCCACAGTTGGCATCCCAGCCTCTGTCACTTAGCTGTGTGGTCTTGAGCAAATTACTTAAGCTTCTTCCTCAGGAAACTGTGGGCAGTCCCAGCCCCCTAAAACAAGACAAAATGAGAGGATTATATATAAAAAATAATTCAGCCCACACATGGTACATTCCTAGTCTTCAAAAAAAAATGGCAGCTGTTATATTTTTGTTGAGTAAACTATTTGTTGAGTGTTCATTGAGGATGGTATGTAAAAACCAAGTCAAGGCAAGAAAAAGAACTTCTGCTTCCTGAGTCTGAATGGAAATGAACCATGCCCTTTGTTATTAGAGTCATGCCCTCAATAGGAGAGAATTCATGGAGAGGTCTGTGATCTTGGTTCCACATTGGTAACACCAGTACCTTGCAAAGTTTTTTTTCTTTTTCCTCAAGCGATTAGGCGCATTCTATTTTGGTTGAAAGTGATTAGAAACGTATCAGCTGTGAAGGGTTAATTGTCTGTATTCTTTCATTGTCTAAGGACTCTTTCCTTTTCCCATCTGCCTTTGCTCTTCTTTTCTCACTCTCTACATCACTGTGCGGAAGAGATTGAAATGCCTAATTTAGTTTTCCACCTCTTATAAACTCCTCATCCTCTCTGGCTCCGTACCACTAAGACTACATTTCAGGAGAAGTGCCTGTGTGTGTCAGTGGTTCCTAAAGTCTGAGTTGGCTGACGTGAGGCCTATATTTTTAGGACTTGGAAGCTGCCCTCAGCAGCTGGCTGGGGAGCCTCGGCTTTGGATATGTCTGCAGCGAAGAACAGTTTCCATGTCTATCCCAAGGGATCACAGGTGGGGCTTCTGCCCACTTGTCCTCAGAATCTCAGTTGGCTGGGTAACTCCCTCCATGACAACGGCTTAACTTCTCACCTCAGGAAGAAACTGGCTTAGGGAAGGCCTCCAAGGAGGAGACTTGCTCTTCTTCAGTCACTGACCTGAGCAGTGGACATGCATTCTTTAACATCTGGTTTTCCTTCTGAAGGTTATGTATGATGCTTGAATATTGAACAAAGCAGTACATTTACAACCCTAAGGGAACATAGTAACACTCTATAAATAGTAGTTAATACTAGCTAATACCGATGTTATCAAGTTCCAGTTTGAGGCTTTTGTATTTAAAGTACAATCAGAATATTCTGCCCAGTGACTGCTCAATGAATCATGAGAGGACTCAAAATCCCACCTAGTTTTCTATATTTTCGGTTGGTTAAAGGGAAATTTGGCATTTTTTGAGATCTTTGTTCGTTTTAATGTTAAATTTATACGTTTTCCTGATGAGATATTAAGTAATGTAATGTGTGTCAAATATGTAAAAAATTATCTTTAAGGAATTTTAAGGAATTCCGATTTCTGAAATACAACTAACTCTGATGGGCCTAAGTGAAGGAACTGTGATGCAGAGATGGGAAGAGATGTGTGTCTTCATGCTCTGCCCATCTGATTGTCGGAAAGGTTCATTGAAATGTGGAGGGCAGGTATGAGCTCCCTTTGGCATACATGGGAATGGTAGAGCAGGGGAGTTAGATGACCTGCCCATGTGACAATAAGTGGCTGAGCTCCCATGTTCTCTCTACCCCTTTCCCTGCTGGTCATGAGTTGTTGATATAGAAACTAATCCTATCTGTAAGCCCACATGGGAGATGTGACCACTGAAGTGGGATGGAGATAATGGCTTGCTGTCCCGATGCTACAAATAGGCAGAGAAAGGGAGGATCATGAGCACCCCTTACCCGGGGACCTGGGAGTCATGTGGTTAGTCTGCCACTTGCTATAACTTAACCCAGGACAACGTCAAGGCGCTGCCTGAGACCAAAAGAAAAGGAAATGTCGATAGAGCAGAGATGTTAAATTAATATTAGCTACTGCAAGAACTTTCTCTTTTATTTCTCCGTCCTTAGTTTGTGAACACAGAGGATATCAAACACTAACGGAGAAGCAAAACATTAACTGCCTTTCCTCTAATTCAGACTTGAAAAAAAGTAGAAGCCAGATTTGATCCTGACTGCCTCTTCTCCCACCTTCTGGTCTTCCACTGGGAGTGTGCCTACAGCTTCATTACACCAGAAGCACTGAGTAGGCTCTGCCACCCTGGCCAGAGAGACACTCAGTGCCACCCTGGCCAGAGAGACACTCAGTGCCACCCTGGCCAGAGAGACACTCAGTGCCACCCTGGCCAGAGAGACACTCAGTGCCACCCTGGCCAGAGAGTCACTCAGCAGCGGCAATTTAAATGGAATGGTAATTGGGTTTTTTTTTTTTTTAATTGTACTGACATTTTTTCCTTTAGTCATTCTAGGATGTATATTTTGGCCAAAATTGCTTAAAATATATTTAAAATCAAGTTTCCCTCTTTCTTAAAAAGAATAACACAATCTTCCATCATTTAAAATGCTCTAACAGAGTTCTCTGAAGAATAACAAATCTCTGGAAATTTCTCAGATAATATTGCCCTACACCTGGAACACAGACCCATTTGGAAGCGGTAATTTGGTCCCCAAAGGGCCCTTCAGCCTCTGCCCTGACTGCTGGTCCTGTTCAACTGTCCAGGAATAAAGCCCAAGATAAATGGGTCTGGATTTATGCAGAGTCGTTTAGAGCCTCTGCTGACCCTCATCTTTCTGGTGGAGAATGCACTTGCAGAAGCATTTTAAGTTTGAAGCATCCTTTCCCCACCTGATTTTGTGATTTCTGGTTCCCCCCCCCCCACCTCCCACCTTTTTCAGATCCTCTATTGGAAGGCTGATGAACCTTAGCCTCAGCCAAGGATTAAGTAAGCAGGTTCTTCATGTAATAAATCTAAAGACATATTAAAAGCAAGGCACAGGGATTTCCCATGTGTTTTAGGGGGATTTATAAGTGCCAAAGGCTAAACAACTTACAAGAGAAGTGAGATTGCCCCCGTTCCCAACCTGGCCGTGTTCTAATATTGTGACATCTCTTAGAATTAAGCTGGCTTACTAAGTAGAAACATGTAATGTAATTGAAAATGCACAGCACAGAGAGGAGTTCTCAATACCGCGATGTCCTGTTGTGAAGATTACACTGATTTACAAGGAATGGCTTCTCTCCTAATCTCAGCCAAGCAAGACCTAGAGTGAGACTTTTATAACCAGGGAGGGAGAAGGAAAAGGCTTACTAATATATGGTCCTCAAATTGAATATAAATTTGGACTTGGTGGTTGAATAAGCCACTCATTTCTCATAAACAATGCAGCAATGAAAACATTTTTAGTTTATTTTGACAGGTGGATTTCCAAAGCAGCCAGGCATTCTCCATGTCAGAAATGATGGGTGGGGCTGGGGTGGGGGGAGTTGGATTATGGAGGAGTAATGAAAATGACTGTGAGATAGGCAGGGTAAATATCTCGGGATGTAAAGTGGCTTCTGAAGGCTCAGCCGGGAAGCACGTGTTAGGCCGGTGGAAATGAAGCCACAGGAAGTGGTTTCTGTGCAAGGCAGAGGGGCGAGGCAAAGGGGCCTGGGTTGAATGCGGAGGTAAGAAAATCACCAAGGCTTGGCGTTGGAGGAAAGTAAGGAGTAAGAAGAGAAACTGAGTTTCTCTCTTCCTCTCTTCCCCCTCCCTCCTTTCCTTCTTCCATTGTGTTTAAAAAAACAAAACAAAACAAAACAAAACACAAACCAATTTCATGTGTGTGTGTGTGTGCATATTGTGGAGGTCAGAGAACAACTTGCAGAAGTGGGTTCTCTCCACCTGTGGGGGTCCTTGGGATCCAATTCCAGGCTTGGTGGGCGGTGCCTTTGCCTTCTGAGAGGCCTTGACAGCGTTTACAGTGTTATCTTCATATTTGCCTTTTGACTCCCTTCCTCCACCCCTCCCCCACTTCCAGCATCTCATCAGGAAAAATCATATCTGAAAAGAAATGTGCATTTTGAGAGTTTGTTTATACATTACATAAGCAGATCCCAAACCTAGCTACTCTTTCCTAAGTGGCGTGTTGATTTATCGACTCTAAGTTTTCCCATCTTACATGTGAAATGGTACAAATAACTCGTTCATTGATGCTACATTCCATCAGACGCAGGTGAAAGAGCTGAATTCTGGGACCTCAAGCCTGTAGATGAGTATTTGAGAACACACAGGTTCCACATGGGGATGGAGATGGAGGGTGATGAGTCCCAGTTTGTTCTCCAGCCCCAGTAACTGGTGATACAGTCGATGAAAGCAGCTCTTGGACGAACCCTAGCCAGTTGGCAGACACAAACAAATTAATGAATTAATTATAGTAAAAAAAAAAAAGAGCCAGTTTTGATCTCTGCTTCCTTTGCTTTTCCTTGAGATCAGAAGAATGAAAAATGAAATCCCTAGTCCATGGCAATTGGAAAGGAGAGCTGAATATTCATCCCACTGCCAAGGAGAATTGGCTGAGCCAAGAGGTGGCTAATTAACATGTGTGCACACACTGTATGAACACATATATCAACACACACCACAGATGCATATGTAGCATAAACAGATATACATGCTTATGCACAAACACACACACACACACACACACCACACACATACACACACACATGGGCGGGGGGGGGGGGACGACAGGGGTAGGGGTAGGGGGAGGGGGAGAGAGAGAGGGAGAGAGTTGAGGCCTGGGCCTATGATAGCCTGACTGGCAGGGCTTTAGTTCACTTCAACTCTGAAAGAAGGAATGGGGAGCCTCTAGGGAGAGCTACTTTGTGCTTTCAGGGAAGTGAAGATGAGGGGAATATGTGTATCCCATGCCAATCAAAAAGGATAAGAGCTTTTCTACCATAGGGCAATGGGCTTCTATCCAGCCTGCTCCTCCTGGAAGTGAATGCAGCTGCTCAGAAGCCTCCACACCTGGGTTTCGAACCTTAGATGCCAGCAAAATACAGATGTGATATTTTCAAACCAATAACATACAGTGGTGCAGATAGGAGAGAGACACGACACGGAGTTGACAAGAATGTAATATGCCACATGAGAACGTGATGGTATTCAAATAGAGACCGAAGAAATAGCACTCAATAGCAAGTACTCACAAAAGGGAAGCTCTGGTGTCCCCTGATTATAGAATACGTGTGGGTGCTTTAGTGTAAGAGAAACTAAGGTAGCCATCTGGATCATGGACTGGCTTCCTGAATAATAGGAGGTCTGTCTCGTGTGTCCAAGAGTTAAGGTGTTTTGTTTTTTTACTGCTCTTGGCAGGGGCAAGAGAATAAGAATGGGACTTTGAAGGACCCAAATAAGAGAGATGCTAGCTGAGGACACAGTACAAGAATGTGTATATTGAGCTGGGAAGTTGTGGCATGAAGACTTGGCTAAAGGCAGGTAAAATGGATACCCTCAGAGCTTATTAAGCTTTATTTTAAAATGTTAAGCAGAAAACCTACACCCCCCAAGGAGGGATCCATCTCCAGCTAAAGGGGAGAAGAGAGGCTCTCAGATGCAGGATGTACAACTCTTATGCATTTGACACCGGGCTTAACAGCAGCGGAAGGAGAAGGGATGGAAAACCCAGGGCACAGACAAAATGAAAAGTATAAGTAGATGTACCGAATAAACAGCAACCTGGAGGACATTACGATAATGCAGAGCTCAGATCGCATCTCCATTTGTAACAGTGAATGAGAGATGATGGAGGAGCATGAGATCAAGTTATAGCAGTTTAGATAGCAAAAGAAAGGTAGCATGGAAAGTGAACAACCTTGTAAAGAGGTTGCACAGCCTGGCTCTGTGAGAGTGGAGAGTGGCTGGGTGCTAACTGCCAGGGAAGGGGATTTTTTTTTTTTAATGAATTAGGGAATGTAAATCATCTTTGACTTTCCTTGTAAGAAATCATAGTTATTGAATGAAGATATTGTGGCAGAATCTCATGAGTGAGATATTTCAAAATATTTTAAGTCTTGGGACGGAGGCTCAGTGCACAGCCCTTGCCTAGAGTGTGTGAGATTTTGGTTTGGATCCTCAAACAATTAATAAACATTTAGATGAAAAAAAAACCCAATATTGCTTGCTTCTTTGTGAATGTCCTTTGACACCTTTGGCTTTGCACATATACCTTTGTTTAATTCACTGTAGGGTTTAGGAAGAGAGGACAGGAATCTAACAGTCATGGGAGGGGACCAGAGAGGTGGGAATGGGGACTCTGGGGTTTTTGGTCATTCTCTCTTTTAACAAGTTTCTCTAAAGTACTCTGAGTCTTATTGGCAAAATGGAGTATCCGAAAAACAATTGTTAAGGTCTTTCTTCTGTGAATTCTCAGTCACGTAGCTTCACGAATGACTGAGAAAAGCAAAGGCTGAAGTCCTCCTCTCTCTGTTCAGCATCCTAATTCCCTTAGAACCTTTTCTTCTGAACCTTCCTGTTCATGTCTGATATCCACTGACATCCATATTTCTTTCTTTTTGTTAATGTCTCAGTGTACAAAGTTAGGTGCTAGAGAAACTTGTAGGATTTATGAAGATTGGATTTAAAATGTTAGCCTCAGTGGGACACAGAGATACGGCTCCTCAGTTAAGACACTGTTTTTCATTTATAAAGGGACTAGTTTTCATTTCCAGGACACACCTTGAGTGGATCATCACTGCTTGTAATTGCAACTCCACCTGACCTGATCTTCTGGCCCCCACATATCCAAAGCTACATACAGACACAATTAAAAATAACACAAATAGATCTTAGAGAGAAAAATCTAACCCCAAGCAAGACAATGTGAATATTTTCATGAAAGGCCCAGTTAAAATCCATTCTTAGAAGAATTTTAGAGGATCCTCCATTTATTTCCCCCTAGGCACACTCCTGTTGAATGCTTCTGGTATCCAGAATTATCAAGTGTTGGAGTTGACATTTCAGAATGCTGGTGGTGTTTGAGGTTATGGGAAGCAGCATTCGTTTGGGTGACAGGAGGAATAGGGTTTCTCAGTGGGGTACATACTTGAGAAAAGACCCTAGTGCTGTCAGAGGAAATGTGATGACAAGAAACGTGGTGGGTGAGATGGAGAGGAAGGAGCCGAGAAGGATTGATTCAGTGTACCTGAGCAGAGACAGAAGGGCAAGCTCTTGCCATGTTGGTTGGAAGGATGCTACATTTACCACAAGCAATAAGAGGAAACTCTAGTAGAGAGGGAAGGGGAGACCCACAGTTGGAGATGGGAGTGGGTATTCCTGTGGGAGTGGAGGCCTGGGGAGGACTTCATTAGGGGAGGGATGAAGGAGGATTGGCAGGAGCCCACAAGAGGAAAGTCATATAGAAACATATTTCAGATCCTCTTGGGTATTTATTTTCCAACGGCAGACTTTCCTATTGAAAATATATCAGAAACAGCTCTCCAGTCTTTAATATAATTTGCCAATTTTACTAGGGTCTGGTGGAAGTATATGTTTTACATTGAAGAGGTATAGTTTTAGGAAATATTTTCTTGCCAGCTCGCTGAACAAATTCCAGCCTATTGAGTGTGAAAGCTTGCTACAGCTCTGTAGATTTATTACTGAGATGACTATACGCCGGGCTCACATTCTGGCCTCTTAGGAATGCACCAGACTTTCTCTGAGAACAATCTGGCCCAGTTACATTTTATTACCCATCATACACACTGGCCATGGTCAATACTATGATATATATATATATATATATATATATATATATATATATATATATATATATATATATGCTTACATATCGAATCCACATTCTGCACACACACACACACACACACACACACACACACACACACAGAGAAAATAACTGTATTTTAAGAGCCTCCTTAATTTCCTCACCAGCTGCAAATAATGGAAAAAGAACTTAGCCACAATCCCTGCCAATATGCGTTGCTTTTTGCAGCTGTCTTTCATGATCAAATAAATAATTTGTAAGATATGGATGATAAAAGGATGTGACTTCTGCAGAGCCCTCACCTGCCAGCACTCCTCCATGTGGTCTGATCTGCAGACACAAGCAGAGGAAACAACCTCTCTTCTGTTTCCCCTGGAAACAGGGAGCCAGGCTGCAAGGTTAATCATTGGAATTTTGCAATTCTGATGGAGACAAAACAGAAATCAGGCCTCACCTGGGCTGCTGGAATTTTGTCGTCAAACTTTTTAGAGCTCAATCTTCTTCTTGTCTGAAGCCGGAACAGGAAATACTTTCAATGTATTGTTTCAAATCCAGATTTCCCACAGAAGCGAATCCTTCTAGGTGATATATTAAAAAAGCTGTAGCAATCACATTTAGGATGCTGAGTTGAAGGGAAATAATAAATAGAGGTGTATAAATGGCATCTCCATGTGCAGAGCAATTCACTGGGAAGACTTGTAGAATCTGGCAGGAGCGAATCTATCCATTAACCGCACGCTTTTCTTAAGAATATTCTGGAAAAACTGATAAGGACAACAATCTAAGGTGATGCATATAAAAATAGGTAATGGTCACTTTTGATAAGCAGGATACTCAAGTGTGAAGCTTTTAGCACAAAGTTTATTAGTTCTAGTCTGGGGACAGTGCAGCAAGCATTTCAGGCACGGAGCCCCTAGGTCCAATCAGAGGATGACAGAAATACTGGAACCTGTTTTTAGACTCTAACGTAGTTCAGCTGTATAAATCTGGCAGGGAGAGTTTCTAGGGTCAGAGACTGTGTATGTTATTAGTGAAGCTCTCTCTGTACGGGCCAAGCCTTGGGAATATTTCTCAAATTGAAATACAACAAATGTCCTTAGAAGTCTAATGAAAGTTATAAGAACAGCAGCCCAACACTTGCTCATTCACTGAAAAAGTATTCATTAAGAACTAACTTGATTTTTGAGGTTCTTGTGCCAGAAAGAAAGGGAACACTTGAAACTAGGATCTGCGAAGGATCTAGGTTTCTGTGCCTACAATGAGCACCTGCCCTCTCCTGTGTTCTCTCTCTCTCTCTCTCTCTCTCTGTCTCTCTGTCTCTCTCTTTCTCTCCATCTCCCCCGCCCACCCCTTGGTGGTAATACCAACTTTGCTTTTGTCAAGAGGTTTGTTATCTTGTCTGTGTTTTGTAATTCTAAGCATTATTTTCTTGGGACTGGGGATATGGTTCAGTGGGCATGAGGGCACTCCAGGAAGCCTGGTGCTGTTGGCATCAGAGTCATGAGGCTCATGGAGCTTCCTGGCCCACAGCGCCGCTCCAGGTTCACAGAGAGACCCCAACTCAAATGAGTCATGTGGAAAGTGATAAAGTATGACACTCATAATGTCTACCTGTGGCCTCTGGAAAAAAGAAAAGTGTGCACACATTACCTTTCTCCCACACATTCATTTTCTCCAAGTGGTTAGAATTGTCCTAAATTCTAGTTTTCCAACAGTAAAGGAACAATGTCTTAAGTGGATGCTAGGACAAGATGAAATTCTTTTTATTTTGAAAGAGGAATAGAAACACATCTTCCTTTCAATTGGTTGAAGACAAAGAGTCTAGGATTGAGTTCCTAGGATGATAACCCTCCCATACCCGTGAGTCTGCAGAGAGATGCTTTAATGGAAGGCCTGAAGCTGTGAATTTTTTTGGACCCAAATAGAGCAATGCAAAGCAAATGCCCCTCCATCCATCTCAGAGCATTAGACTTCAGACATAGCATGGGATTTGTCAGTTATTGATGGAGATTGCTGGAAGACACTGAGCCCTTGGCTTCAGACCAGCCCTTGATTTGCCAATGCAGTCAACGTCTGTTAGCTTTCTAAAACTTGTGGTGTAGCTGCTAGTCCACGCTACTCTCTTGGTGTGATACGTGGGTGACAGAAATACTTCAAGTTGTGACTTTTCTTTCAGTAGGCAACATAGGGATAGTTGTAGCCTTGACAATGATGTGGGGGCATCAGGCATTCGCTGGGACTCTTTTAAGAATTAGAATGAGAGAAATGGACACGGCAGTCACTGCCTTCACATCAATAGGGAGTGGAACACTGCCAGCAAGGCCAGGCTCCTTCCTCCTCCCTACCTGGGGAACTGTCTCCTTCCAACAGTGCTTGGAGCAGGGTTGGGGGAGTCATGGGGAGGATACAGGTGGAGAAAGAAGTTTCAGTCAACATGCTGGGTAGGAGACACATCAAATTCAATAGCCTGTGACTTGACATTTTGCTATGCTTGGGAACAGAAAGATAAAGATGTTGGATGACACCACAGCAGAGAATAATACTGGAGCCCTTGGCATGGCAGACTGGGCTCAACTCCAAGCTCTGTCTTACAGTTGTGCAACACTCACACAAATTACTCAGCATTGCATGCCTTGTGTCTGCTTCTGTGAAGAAGGCAGAATCCTCCCACTGACAAGGTATGAAGATTTGATGAGCAGGTGGGCAAGAGCAAGCTGAGAGTCTATTCCATTGCAGAGGCTTAGTAAACCTGAGTTGACATGGTGTTTGCCTAGACCATTTCTGTTCTTCACAGTGATTTTATATGTAGTCTTATTTAGCTGATCCCAGATCTACCATCCAGCCAGCTGGATCAGCTCAGATCTTGAGTGTCACTTGTATTTAGCTTGTTTTTACCACGTCTTATTTTGGATTCAGTTTTTTTTCTCCTTGATCCCTTGACTTATCATTCTCCCAATGGTGGCTATTAACCCAATAGTCCCCTCTTGCTTTTATGTGGCCCTGTTTTAATATGTCTGCACAGGGCAGCCAGAAGTCTGTGTCCTGTCACTTGCATACTCCTTCCAGTTGAACTTGAAAACATGAATTCCTTTGTGACCAGTTCAGGCTCACCACTCCTTAACATCCCCAACAGAGGCACAGAGCTGGCCTCCAGCTGTGCCAGCTAGCTTTATCTGGTGTACCTCTACCCTTCTTCTTTGCTCCCCCAGACATCGTGATTTATGAGAGAGACAAACTGCATATGTGAAGGTGATGACCTAGGGCTAGCCCACTATGTCTGGATCCCCACTCTCCTACTGAGTAGCTGGGACTCAGTTTCTCATCTTTTTAATGTATTGTTGTGGGGGTGGAGCAGTATGTGCATGTGAATATAGACGTCTACTTGAGCCTTCAGTTTTGGCTCCTCTAGAGCTGGTAAAGATACTTGTAAGCTGCCCAACTTCCATGTTAGGAGACAAACTCAGGTTCTCTGTGAGAGTAGTACACATTTAAAATCTGAGTCCAGTTTCTAAACTTTATGGATAATAAGACTCGTTAGTTTTCTTTTTAGCAGATAGTAATTAATGGATAGTTATAAACTGTTAAATACTCCCTGTATGTAATAAACAATTAATATAATAGTAGTTATGTAATTGCTACTATTGTTCCCGTTAATTTTTAGAATTTGGTTCAGAGATTAACTCTTTCTTTTGTGTGTGTGTGTGTGTGTGTGTGTGTGTGTGTGTGTGTGTGGTGTTGATGACCAAACCCCAGGCCTTACGTATGTCAGACAAGTGCTCTACCCCATCTCTAACCCAAATTTGACTCTGTTACTATGATTTCGCTGATGGATGTATGATCTCTTTCCCCCCTCGAGGTTGAGGTTGACTGGCCGTGCCTCTAGGACAATTTCCTTCTGCTCTGCCTTCTCTGTAAGAGCATTCTTCAGCACTCTAGCTGAATGTCTGTCTTTCCTCCACTCAAACGGGATCACCTTTTCTTCTTTAACAGACAGACAGACAGACACACAGACACACAGAAGCACACACATGGACACAGGCACGCAAGCACACACACATGCAAGCATATGCATACAGAGCCACTGGGAGGTAGAGGCAGGATGGTCAGGAGCTGACGGCCAGCTTTGGCTGCATTAGACCATCTCGCACTCCACCCCACCTGATATCCTCACCAAATTAATATATCTAGCACAAAAAATAATGCTTGGCAAGTGGTTTGTGCTAAATATGTGCTTGTTGAATGCCTTATCTTCATTAGACAGATAAGAGAAGCGAGATAGAAATAATTTGAGAAGTTTATTACAAGTGTTTAAAGTACTTACCGCACTCATATTTCTCCTTTGCCAAAGAAGTAGAACAAGATACACGGCAGGCAGGAGGGGAATAACCTGTTATCTGGCTGGCTTTTCATTCTTTGCTCATTCTGCTACCCCGAAATGACTGTTAGCAAACTCTTAGCATGACTGGCGTTGCCAATTTTCTTGCCTTGGAACCACTTTCTTCTTTGAACCAGAGTTAACATCTGGAAACACAACAGCAGCTATGGCTATTGAGAGTTTCGGGAGAGGAAATGTTAGCAAGTAACAGTGCCACGTCACTTAGAGATGCGCTGGGGTCTTGCTTACTTCTGAACAGGAGGATGCTGGAAAAAAAGAGATGGGATATGTGTGCAAGGGAAAGTAAAGGTAGCAAGAAGATGCCTGGTCCTCAAGTTACCAGTGAGACCACCCCATGCTCCCTGGCTTTTTCTCCTGGTGAGATGACATATTTATGCCCCTTCCATTGTGGAAGTATCTGTGAGCGCCTGCAATGAAGGGCCAAACCTTCCTTTTTCTGTACTGGGTCCTTGCATGGTGTTCGAGAGGAGTGTGCATGGCAGTAGCCATAGATGCACACACAGGCTTTGGTATCAGAAGAACCCCAAACTCCTTAGCTTATCAGCTGCCCTACCCGAGAAAGCCACACTTCCTGCCAAGGTCTCAGCTTCCCTAGGCATAAAATGAGGTTCAAGACTGTTCTAGGATTGTCAAGAGGATTACGGACTGTGGCGCTCGTGGGGTAGCGTGCCCAGCTCTTAGAGGTGGTTTCAGTGAACCATCTAAGGAATGCTGCCAACTCCTGTGAGCACAGCCTGTGGCTTTTAGATTGGTGTACTCACCAGGGTGTGTTTTTTGTTAACTGCCCACATGACCTGAGCCTGTTTATTTCTACCGAGATATGTGTGTAGGTTCAGGTAAAGGTGCATAAAACTGAGGAGGTATAAGAAAAATAGGAACTCACCCTTTTTATGGATTTCATATGTGTATGTACACAGAGCGTGTTAAATAATAAATGCCCCATTCTCTTGGATACATATCTCCTCTTTCTGTGTATCTATGTGTATATGCCCATGTGCACACACCTACGCATATTACACACATTAGATTGTCCATTTATCTTTTGTTTTTTTCTTTTCCAACATCACTCACATTCTTTGAAGGAGAATCATGACTGATAAAATCCATGGTGGTCATTACATGGTGGTTCAATACAACATGGGGGACAGCCTTCCCTACCATAAATAACAGCAACAATAATGAAGGAGCAAAGGAGAGGGCAGAGATGGGCAGACTGAGTTGGATTCTCTTTCAGGGTCTGTGCTGTGACCCTTAGGATGAGTAAGTTTCTAACAGTCACGCAGAGCCATGCATGAGCAGTGGGGTCTGTGACATCTTAGGGTGTTCTTATGTGTAATGCTAGGCACTTGATGGTATGTGACACAACAGCCTGCTTTCCTCCACTGATATTCCTATGCCGGTGAGACCTCTTACTGGAGATGCTAGTTAGAGGACCCCTCTCTTTGTAGTGCAAAAAATCAATTGTTTCTCTATGAATTATTGAGTTGTTTGCATTGCTTTCCTGTCCCTTTTTTTATTAGAAGGGTGAATAGCTGACATCAGGGCAGACAGATTTTTTTTTTCCTTTCTACTTTACAAGACTTTATGTATTTTTATTCTTGTATTGTCACAAAATAATGAAAGGGACCACTTCTCCCCACACATCTCTTTTCTAGCTTACAAATTTTAAATGTTCAGATACTTGGAGTGAGCTCATGGTGGACTGTGCTCCTAACTTGTTGCAACCCAAAATATGTGGCAGGCTCTAGGGACTCCAACTTGTTTTAAGGAGAAAAGCACTCACTTTTTCCGTGACCATGAGCATCCAGTGTTGTCTGGTGGCTTTACTCCAAATGAAGAGACATAACTAAATGAGCATTTCTTGCTCTTGTGTAAATAGATGGATTAATGGCATCAAGTGAAAGCCAAGCCTGCCTGAAATGTTAACTTCCTTATAGGGGTTTGGGTTTCTTTTATTTTTGATAAATGGACCACTCTGGCAATAAAATCCTTGCACAGTAGGTTAATAATGTCATAGCTGAACTGTGAAATAGTAACGTGTGTACCATCTTTCAGCAAACAATAATCTTTGAAGCCTGATAAATCTATTCCCAGCCCAATGGCATGTTCATTGTTACCCAGGCAGGACTCTGTCTTTGCAAACACAAAGCACTTCTGTGGCATGCATTTTTTAAGCAGAAGCGATCAGGGAGTCAGGGAGACACAGGCATGTGGAGCCTGTGGAGACAGGTGGAGAGGACTGCTTCCTTTCCAGCTTTGAGATCTTCTTGCTGCCCACAGTGTCCAAAGTCTATCCTCATGTGTTGCTGGTGCGAGAGGATGCTGGGGCCACCTCCATGTCCCTAGGGGGTCAAGATCACTTATTTGCTGCCGCAGGTACTTGAAAGATTGGGATGAAGGAAGCAAAAATCTCCCCACCCAGGGCCTTCAGTTTCCATCGATCGATCGCTTACTAGCGAGCCAGGTTTGGTCTATTTAGCCCAAATCCCTGATGACAGGAGAAGACTCCGGAGACTCCTCCTCATGCGGACTTCATGCAGAGCTGGGACTACAGAACCTGGCCAACACCTGGAGGCTGCAGCCAGCCAGCAGCACTGGCAGAAAGCCTGCAGAACATTTCAGCACCCGGGCTGCTAAACAAAGGCAACCAAATTCCCTCCTTCTATTAGAACTGAGGAGGAGAGAGGCCCTGCCACCCCCATCTGGGACCAGGTCAGGGTAAAATTGATACTGTGTTAGTAAGAAGGATTGCAGTAGCCTAAATCAGGGCTGACTTTCAGGGGAGTATTTAAGCTTCAAAATAGAGGTAGCTTGGGGCAGTGGGCATAAACTTGACAAACAGGCTACTTTAGACCTGTCTGACTGTATCAGCATAATAGGGCAATGAAGCTTTTATTCATTCAAAGAAAGGTTGGGTTTGATTGGCAGGGCAGCCCGCTTGAACGTGAGTGGCTCTTTCCCTCCCCAACACACCACAGCTATCAATTACCGTTTTGAATACGAAGTGTTTCTAATGTAAAATAATGCCAACCTCTGCCTCTGCCCTCAGGCCAGAAAGCTTCTTTGTGTTATTTATTCCCAGTCTGGTCTGAACCTTCCTCTTTTCTCTGGCTCCCCCCCCCCCCCATCCCCTTTTCTTTCCTTTCAGTATCTAAATGATGTAACATCGCCGGCAGAAGTGAGGTTCATACAGAAAAACCTTCCTGCTCTTTATTTTAATCAATACCCTCCTGGGTGAGTGACATTTCCACCTTAGTAATTTAAAATCAGGAGACCCGGGGATGTCCACACTTGTGAATCACCCTGGGTTCCAGGAACAAAGGAGGCATTTTTGTGTTTTTGTAATTTCCCCATTCGCTGTACAAACAACTGGACTCTGAAGCTGACTTCGTTTAGCAGTCAACTTCTGTCTAGAAAACTGCGCACCGCCGAGCCAACCGCCGGGCTTATTTACATCAGCAAGTGATTTGTCTAAGCTGCCATCTGTTGGCCACTTAGCTATTTTAATTTGATGCCGGGGACATTACCTGACTTTGTATATTCCATTTTGATCTGCGCCGTGTTTGAGAAATATTTGAAAATGACTCTAAAGGAGAAGACTTTTGAAGGATCCCACTGAACAAATATGTACATATGTTAAAGCCATGCTGGGCAGGAGTGTGGGAAGAGCCGAGTGCGTGTGTATACAGAGTGGGCTAATCATCTCTGTGGGCAAACTGACAGTACGTCCTCTAGAATTCCTTCCCCTCTCATTCCCAGCAGAGCCCCTCATTTGCCCATCGTTCAGAGGCTTCCCCACAGTTCCAGAACGGCCGTTTCTAGGTGGTTATGTTTATAACCCTTGTGAGCAAGCTAGGGATCTGAAGGAGGCACAGTGGAATATGCATCCGCAAGAGCCCAGGGTTCCAGTGTGGCTCCAGCTTGTTCTTCTGTCTTTCCATCATTTGTCTCTCTCAGAGCACCCCAGTTAGTTAAGAGTGAGTACTTATCCAGACCCTCTAATGAAGGCTCCAGGGAAGTTTGAAAATTTCTTTGGGATTCTCCGTGTTGTCTTCCATATAATATTCCCTTCTGTATAACTTCTTTCTGTGGGCTTTTGTGATATTGGTGTTTTCCTCCCTACCATTCATCAGATCTTAGAGTATTTCCACTTGAACTTGGCCTTACTTCCAGTCAGCTTCCTGGCTACACTTGTCTTACACTGGCATTCTCCTCAAGCTAACATGCTGTATACAACTGCGGGATAGCTGTCCACAGCAGAGACACATAGGCACCTCTGGGTTACTCATTCCCCATTGTGCTTACTGATAGCACAGAAGTGCCAACTACCCTATCCCAGACATCCATGCACAAAACATCCAGTCAGCAGATGGGAACAGATCTGATGCTAACCCCAGGCAGAGTGGACAGTAGGCAGGCACCACCAGGAAAGAATGAGTAAAAAGATGTAGACGGGCTGAAGAGAGTCAGGTGTTGGACTTTCAACCTTCATGAGGTGGAGATTTTCTCTTCATGTCTATTGAAGAATATCTGAATCCGCTCAAAGTCTTGAAAGTAGAAATATATGATCTAGGAAAATGTGACACTTCATTTCTCTCCCTGAAAAATGCAGGCAGGGAAGGGACCCACAAAACCCACGTCTGCAGGAGACTGTAGGAACAGAGAGAATGGGATTAGGTGAGACACAGCGCTTGCTTGCTCAGGGGCAGTGACCTGTGATAGAATACAGTCACAAGTTTGTTTTGCTGTTATGTGACATCAGTACCAGAAACTAGCGTCTTGGTTGGCGATAGCTCTCAGAGAATGGACATTGAGTTTGGAGGGTTACAGACTAGCCGCTTTAACCAGCATCTCTTGGCCAATGCTTGAGATCTTTTGTTTTTTTTTTTTGCAAATCTTTCAAAACCCAGAGAGGTTCAGGCTTCTCACAGCTATTAGTTGAAAAGAATTTAAACAATAACAACAAATCAACAACAACAACAACAAAACCGTCTTTATTTGCACACTCAATTTGTTAACGTTTTCTGGGTCATCTTCTACTTGCAAATCAGCTTAAACCTCTCCTGTGAGCCTTGGCTAGCTCTCTGTGTGTGAGAGTCTGCGGGTTAGGCTCAGTTTGGGTCCCATAAACTAAACCACTTTGCGGTTATATGCCCCTTTCCAGTGAGGGTCCGGAGAGGCTGTTCTAGTTTATGTGGGTCTTATAGACATTATCAGGTACCATTATTTCCAAAGCAAGATATGGCAGACAGAAACAACTGCTTTCCTAGTTATTATAATGAAGCTTCCTGAGCACTAGGACAAAGGGACTCCATCAAAGTTTTTCACTGTCCCCAAACTTCATATTTACAGTCTAGCATAGGTCCAAACAGGTTATCCAAATATAATACCATTGGAAAGGTGTTCATGTTCTCTCTCTCTCTCTCTCTCTCTCTCTCTCTCTCTCTCTCTCTCTCTTTGGTATTTATAAACTACTGTCATAAGCTAGAGTCACCAAAATGTCTCTTTAAAGAGAGAGCAGTCTAACAGTAATAAAATAATTTAGTCTATTTTTTATGAAGCAATAATATTTTTGAACAGCCCACTGAATGCCTTCTAAGTTGCCTGGGTGCCTAAAGGGCTTACAAAGTTCTTCCGTGGAGATAAATAAGCTGTCAATTCATGATGAGGAAAATCAAACCCACAGTGTTGATCTTGGCTGGGATGCCCGTTCAAGTATGAGAGAAATTGTTGCCGAGATGTAGCTGAGCCCATGTGTTAGCAGTTAGCACTCCAGTGCCACAATGAGGCTCTGCTAGTCTTTTCAAAAGATAAACATTGCTGTCAAAATAAGGAAAGGGAAAGATTAACCCGTTCAGGTACACGTAAATAATAAATGACATTCCAGCTCCCTGGAGTCCTCATGAAGAAAAGAGCCAAGGTCCAGAGAGTGGCTTTTATTGGCTTACCTGAGTTTCTTTTTCTTGATGCCTTCTGGAGCCAGGGATGGGAAGGGCAGGAGGAGCCTCTTAAGTAAACATAGCTGAATGCTCAGTAGAGGGTGAGACTTCAAAGAGGTACATGCCCAAAGCCCATTGGTTTGTTGGGGTTCTTACACTTCTACAATGTAAAGGTTTCTCTCTGACCCTGAGCTCTAAGTTTTGGAGTACTAGCCTAAATAAAATAAAATAAAATAAATCAGCAAAGAGGATAATTTGGTGTAGATTAAGCTGGTACATTATCATAAAAGGCTTGCAGATGTCATTCTCCATTTAGGAAAAGCCAGTGCAGAGAAAGGGAGAGTAGGGCATTTTATACTGAACTTCAGCTACAGTGGTAGGGCCTTTTCTTCTGGTTGCCTTCGGAACTTTGGGTCCAGAAGGTACCTTGAGTGGCTCGGGACTTTTAAAATGGAATCATAAGCTAATGCCAAGTATTTGATGCCAGAACGTGTTGTTTTCTAAAATGTTTGTGGCATAGGTTGGGGAAGCCCCACCCCTTTCAAACTTGTTCTCAGAAGTCTGTTAAGGGTTAGACACAAAGACAGAAGGTTCAAGTGTGCCCCTTGTCTTCCATAAAAGCGCAGTGGTTTTATGTCCATTGAAAGGGCCCAGTGTTCATGACCATGAAAAGGGTCCAATAGCTAAGACCAAAGAAAAGGATTCTGATGTAGTTTTGGAGTCCACTCCAAGGGAGGGGCCTTGGGACTTGGGGTGGGAGTTATGATAACCTATCTAGGCCTTATTTTCCTCATTTTAAAATGGAAATGGTCATAGTTCTTACCTATTAAAGGCATTTGGGACTGAAGGAGACAGTGCTTGTAAAGTCCCACCCCGTTTTATTTAAAGCCCACATTATATATATTTGCTCTCGTTACTGATTTCTTTCCCTTGCTCTGCTTAGGCACTACACTTTGTATTATTATCAGGCCCACTGTTTTACGTGGTTCAGTGCTTCTGAATTGCTGGTGGGATATTAGTATTATTGCTGTTATAATTTTTTGCAGAGAATCTTCTAATCTGCAAAAAGAGGTGATTGGGTTGGGCGATCTCTATGGTTCCTTTCTGTCCTAAGAATCAGGATGCCTTAAGTATCATTCTTTCTCTTGTGATAGGGTGAAAAACACACAAAAAACCCCACCAAGAGTATCGTGAACTTGTGAGTCCTGCTGACAAGGAGCTCAAAGCTTTAAAGGGCAAAAGCTTTAAAGTTCCAGGATTGTGCGACAATGGACTCAAAGGGAAGGTGCTCTTCTCTCCGTACATGGATTGGATCCAGGGTTTTAGGAAAGAGGCAGGTGGCAAGGGATGAAAGGGAAGATGGATACAAATCTCTGTCATATCCATATGCGTATTAGCTCCTGTTCAGATAGCAGAAGCACACCACAGGCAAAAATCAGGATGTGAAGTTGTATGTTCCCATCCCACCCTCCCTGGGCTGTGCACAGTCACGGTTACAGAAGCAGCCCAGGACTCTCAACACTGCCATTTCTTAGTAGAATATGACATCTGGCTTGTGCCTTTAAGTGTAGTAGCTTGTTTGCTTAGGCTTGTGGTTCAGAGATATTTGTTTTGCCTTATACGTGTACTGAAGGCTGGGACTACAGGTATTCCTCTAGTGGTAATTAGTATGAAATGTAGATTTATACAGAGGAAGTTTGCAAGTAGGATGCATTCTTGCTTAAGAGGCATCGGTTACAGTTTCAATTGGTGCCATAGTACTTGGTACTTTTTTGCAGAGTCCACTTGGAGAAGTTTTTTTTTTTTTAAAAAAAATGCACGTGGAATTCTCCTGCACAAATTTGGGTTAAAAATGGCCTGTCTTCCTGCTTCAAGCCCTCAGACCTTATTGGCAAAGCACTGCCTTTATTCTTCTGCCTTTGGAGTTTTAGAAATAAATTCGAATGGAAAATACGTGGCTCTCAGCATTGTGTGTGTGTGTGTGAAATAAAGATGACCAAGGGATCAAGGAGAAGGCATGTCTACATACAGCTTGGCCAGAACTCCCTGGTGTGTGTGTGTGTGTGTGTGTGTGTGTGTGTTGTTCATCTCTCCATGATTCATTCTGAGGGCTGTTTTAGCCTTCATAAAATATTCATGCTAGTTGTGCATGGTTCTATAATTGCCATCTCAGGCCTTGAATTATTTATACGTTGTACTGTTCACATAGTCTCATTTACTGATAGAGGAGATATCGCCACACAAGAGGATCCCAAACACTCTGCGGCCTGTTACTTTGCATTAAGTAGTGGAATTATATTACGGTAGGTGTAAAATGCTGGCCTTTTTTCCTCCTCTCCCTTTAATATATCATTTTTGTATTTATAATATGCTAATTGTCAGGCGGCTGTTAAGCCTCATAATTCCTACCGAGTTCCTGAAAAAAAAATCAAGATGTTGAGATGATTTAGTTTGTGATCTGAGAATGATTGTTCTAGGAAAAAGCAAAAAACAAAAAACAAAAACAAAACCAAACACAATGTCTTTGCACACAGCAGAGTTTATTGAAATGATGCACGAGCTTACATGTGTACCTGAGCACTTTTGCTTTGTATTATTGATCAGGTTGTGCACCTCAGTGTTAATCCACATGCAGTTGGCTTCTGTAGGTGCTCTGAGGAACCTCGCATGCTTACTGTCCCTAATTAAGCACCGTCTCCACTCAGTTACGTGGCAGTTTCTCCGCAGCCATTCATTTCTGTCTTCCCCGTTCCTCTGCCTGTATCATTATTCCTCACACACCCCACTCTTTTGAGATTTATCTGTGGGTGAGACAATCTTGTAGCTGCAATGTTTACTTCTCTCTTTCTCGGCTTTCAAAAGTCCATGTTAATGTTGAATAGTAATAAAACCCTGACCTACCCCAGAGCATGCTTCTCTACCATTTCGCTGTCATTATCCGCATTTGAAGAAGGGGAACTAGAACATTTAATGCTGTCCAGAACTTCCAGATGTTCTAGTTTAGCTTTCTCCTATAGAAGTGGAAACCATGCATTTTGTGATGGTCTGGGACCTTCCAGCTCCTTCCAAATCAAAGCTCTTCTCCATCTCCCGTCCCTGGACAGATCTTAATTTTCCTTCCAGCTGGCTGCTCCTCTATATGAGGTGTGTACTTCCTGAGCTGGTACCAGGCAGAGGACTGCTTGCTACCATGGCGTGGTTTGATGTTCTTCAGTTAAGTTGGTTTTTAAGCTGGTGGCCAGATGGTTTTCAATTGTATCTGTAGGTGAGGTAGAGTATGTTTGGAGTGGGCAATGCTGTTCTTTCTTCCTTTACTTCCTCAGTGCTGAGATTACAGCATGAACTACAGTGCCTGGTTTCTTGGAGGACTGGTGATCTAACCCAGGCCTGCATGTGTGCTACGGAAAACATCCAATGAGCTGAACTCCAACCCTTAAAGCTCAAGGAGATGTATTTCAGGAGGCTTCAAGTCACCCAGATGTATGCTGCATGTTGTAAGAGGTCAACACATAGCCATTGTATTGACTGAAATCATGCTAGGTACCACACTCTGATTTGCTAGTGTATCCTAAAACATGTATTCAGAAAACTAAAGTGTGATTTAAGATGAAGTAAGACTAGTATCTCCCGCAAAGTAAACGCCATGACTATTTGATTTTAAGTAAAGTATGTGGTCTCAGCAGCTAATGACAGTTCACTTGACTGGAGAGAGCTAAGCAGGGTTTCGAATTCATCGTCACATGACTTTTTGTGTATTTCTGTTTCTTTGTATCTTCTTACTGTGTCAGAAGAGACTGAGACCTAGATGAGTTCCCTTTACAGTCAGAGGTAAGTTCAAAGCCACCTTGGGGCTCAGTGGTCTACATGCCTACCTGGCCTGACTACTTAGTATTGTCTGTTTTGGCAACGCTGTTGGGTTGTGAGGCATTTTGATTTTACTTTCCTCAGCCAGAGTTCTGCAATTCCAGCGACTCCCCACCTGCTCGGATAAGGATGTGTCTGCCTTCAGGCTCTCATCCATGTACTCTGAGTGTTCCAAGCTAGTGTCTGTGTTTTCTTCAAGTTCAGTTTCAGAGAGGTGAACTGGGTGCATCTCCGTGGGAAGACTCCTTTGCCAGGAGGACAGAGCAGAGCATAGGCAGTGGTCCAGTTCTGTCACTGTTGTCTGTATCATTAAGCAAGTCCTCCCAGCCATTCCAACTCCTTCCTCCTTGACTACAGAAAGACATAGACTGGAGATTCCGCTTTCTAACATTCCGTGTGGCTACTTCTTCCAGTTAGGACCTGTGGAGATGGGTTTCAGAGCCTTAGCCAGAGACCAGGTGAAGCTCACATATGATCTGCATTGATTTAGACAAGGCAGCTTGTTAAGGGTGTTTTATTTTTCCTCTCTAGATTTTTGAGCATCCGCTCAAGCTATTCCTTGGCTGTTTCTAACTATTATCGCTGTTCTTCGTGTTATTTTTTTTTTATGTAATTATCCTGCTAACGGCAGTGGATCCAATGCAAGGATATGGCATTATTCTCAGATGGTCCAAATGTAAAATGTGACCACAATGGTATTTAGCAATAACATTGCGGGATGGTCAGGAGGAACTGTCATTTTTATGCAGAACTTTTATTTTTTAAGTATCTGGTATTTGGTTTTGGTGTATTAATTTCCCGCAGCCATGTACGTGTCAGAAGATGAACCTCTGGGTGTCAAACCCTCTCATATATAGAGTCTATTAGAAGAAGTGATAGAAATTGTCACTTCAAATACTCTATGCACATTTAGCTTAAGAATGAGTTGTCCCTGGGCTGGAAAGATGGTTCAATGGGTACAAAGCTTGCTGTGCAACCATGAGGACTTGCGTTCATACCTCCAGCCCTGGCACATAAAGTTTGACCTAGTGACATGAGCCTGTCATCCTATTCTCCCTCTGTCGTTCATGTGTATACATATGTGTGAGCACACACACACACACACACACACACACACACACACACACACACTTTAAAAGAGTTGTCTCTCCTGCTTCAGGCTCTTCTGCCCTGTTTACTTGATCAATCTTTCACCTCTCAGTCGGAGTTCTGCCCTGTAAACTTTCTCAGATTAGGGCTGAAGCTTTGTCTCAAGGGAGAATCATTCAAACATTTGGGAAAAATATAAGGAGTGGTTATGTCATCGAGCCCCCCACGCCCACCCCCTGTATGCATCAGTCTTCTAACCATCTCCCTTTGACATTATTTTATGCTCTCTGATCCCTAGAGCCCTCTGTGCCCTATGTATATGCAAAGCACAGGGGCGCTGGGTCAACCAGATGTCAGCTTGAACTCCAGATGTACCTCTCCCCTTGCTGGGAAGCTGTTGGATTTCAGGTTCAGCCTCAGGCTTCTCATTCTTAAAATGGTGACACTATCTGAAAACACGCAGTGTCATCCAGTGTCTACAGGACAGGCTAAGTGACCGTTCCTTTTTTCTTAAAGCAACACATATTGCTTCCTTATGTCTGTCCCGAATTGTGGTGTCCAGAAGTGCCTGGACTCTAGTCTGCTGGGGAGTAAGCCAGAGCATTCGTGTCACCTCGGTTCTGACCTCTGTCTTCCTGTGATGGGGCCAGTGGTTGTGCTGCCTTTGGAGGGAATCAGGGGCATAGGGATTCCTATCCCAAGCTCTTAGTCTAGGTCTTGCTGATAGGTTTTGGCGAGAACAAAACAAAACGACAAGTAGAAACATCTTCTGTTGTCATCAGGTCCTCTGCTTCTGGAACAGAACTTACTCTTTCATAGACAAAACAAAACAATTAAAGAGTATTGCTCTATCTCTCTCGCTCTGTGTGTGTCTGCAATTGCCTAGGATGTGAGTGCATATATATATATATATATATATATATATATATATATATATGTGTGTGTGTGTGTGTGTGTGTGTGTGTGTGTGTGTGTGTGTGTGTTGGGACCCATGCCAAATTTAAGGGTGAGAACTCAACCAGTACATCCAACTCACTAGAGAAGAACAAACAGCAAAGCCTCATTGTTTTGTTGAAAGTCGGGGGGGGGGGGGCTTTCATTTCTGCTCCCCAAACCTACACAGCAATGCCTTCTTGGCTTTCCTGTCATAGCCATGGCCCAGCTGCAAGCCTGTTCTCTTTTTGGGCATGAGGCTCTTTTGGGTCCCTGGGTAAGCAACACCGCATTGTTATGCAAATTGTTCCTATTCCCAGCAGGGAAGCCCTGAGCCTAGTGAAGCTCTCTGCTGGGAAAAGCTTTACAGCTGTCTCCTCCTGGCTTGATATCTTTATAGAGCCAGGGCAGCAGACAGAGTCTGCAGTTTTGTTCCATAGTGCCCAACTTTCTTCTCTCTCTCTCTCTCTCTTCCTCCTCTTCCTCCTCCTCCTCCCCTCCCTTCCCCTCCTCTCCTTTTCTTTTCTTTTTTTCCTCTTCACTCTAGCACAATGAACATACAGCACAAACCAGTGCCTTCTCTTCTTCTGTCCTTCTGAAGACACTAGACCTGAGAGGATATGCAGAGTTCCACACTCCATGATCTCAGAGGAAAAGGGTACAGCACCCTTCTTTGCTTCCTTTATCTAGGGACCAGCATCAGCCCTCCTTCAGTCCTCAGGGGGTTTCAAGAAGGCATTTTGCATCTGAGAGGAGTAGGTTACAGGCTACAGCATTCAACATCAGCCATGTGTAATCTAGTCGCCTACTTTTGTTCTTACCGTACTGTATCCTGTCCCCCTTCCCCTCCCCCGGCCCCTGTCCCATAGCATAAGACTATTGTATGGTGTTTTCAAACCCTTCACTTTCTCAATGTTGTGCAAACGCTCCGTTTCTGGACCACCTAGTCATCACATATCAAATGAGACCCCTTAGCCTTTCCAGTACTTTGGAGCATGGATCTCTAGATGCTACTTTGAAACACTTTGACAAGAAACTGACGCATCGCCCAGTTTACAAATAAGGAGAAAGCTCATGATGCTTGCATCACTGAGCACTTCTCTCTGACCTGTTAGTGGGAGCGAGGGTGTTCCGGTTAGAACTCAACTTTCTCAGATCCCAGAAAAACAAATTGGGCAGGAAGTCTACTGGCAGAAGCAGCCCAGAGCAGAAGCCTTCCTCACAGCTTGGTAGTAGAAGCATGCCTTCCTATCTTGGCTTCCTTTAATCTTCTGATGAGTTAAAAACTTTATTCTTACATTGTTGTGTGTGTGTGTGTGTGTGTGTGTGTGTGTGTGTGTGTGTGTGTGTGCATGCGCGCGTTCATGTGTGATGGCACATAAGTAGAACTCAGTGGACAACTTGCAAGACTCATTTCTTTCCTTCCATTACATACACACTATATGGGACCCTAGCATCAAACTCAGATACTCAGGCTGA
Source organism: Mus minutoides (assembly GCA_902729485.2). NCBI lineage: Eukaryota > Metazoa > Chordata > Mammalia > Rodentia > Muridae > Mus > Mus minutoides. The sequence continues at coordinate 193,754 of LR749633.1, read as the reverse complement.
GCAGCAAGTGCACTTACCCACTAGACCAGCTCATTGATTTTTTTCAATTGGAAGAAAGTATTTGTCTCTGTTCTTTGCATATACATTGGGAGAGCCAAACTCTCAGCTATATGTGCACAAGAAAATAAACACTAAACCTTGGGTTCATAAAGCACAAATATGTATCTCCATCCTTATATCTCAAGGATATTATCAATTTTAATTTAACTTGGGAGCTATAGCTAAAGGTTTATATGAATCATTTTTTACTTGTTTTTTGGAGAACTCTAACTTGAATCCTGACTGCTATATTTGAGCTAAATCCTTGCAACAAAATTGCAAAAGGAATTTCCAAGTATATATGTCTACTTTTCAGAGGAGAAAATAATGTATATACACACACACACACACACATATACACACATATATAAATTTATACAATTATATATAGCATATATAAAACATAATTATTATATACTATAATTATCTTATATATATAATAATATATATCTTTAATGTATATTATTATATAGAATTATTGCTTCTTTTGGTTTATATGGAGACCAGATTTTGACTCTAGGATGTCTTTCTTAAACATCTTTCCACTTTATATTTTGAGACAGGGACTCTTATCGAACCCAGTGCTTTCCATCTTGGCTAGACTGCCTGTCTGGCCATCCATCCAGGATCTCCTCCTCTCCATTGTCCAATGCTGGGGTGACAGGTGCATACCACCATGTCTGAATTTTTAATTTAGTTGTTGGGGATCAAGACTCAATACAACAAGTCTTTTATCCACTGAGCTATCTGTCCAGCCCTAGGAAAATGTAGTTTATATAAGGACTTGTAGTGTCAAGTGGTTATGATGGTATCTTACATATTTTGTAGGCAAGTAGACAGCTACAGGTGAAGTTGAGGGTCTGAGAACCTTATGGATAAAAGCTGGCAAAGAGGATGCTCTAATGATAGAAGCTCTGGAGGTTTAACTCCAAATCTTCCAAGAATAGGGTTCTTACAATCTTCCCCATCTTGTTTGTACACCGAGTCAAACTAAGCCGAGGCAGAATGGCTAGGGAAAGATGAGTCACCACACGGACATTTTGGTACACTCTCCATGAATGAGAAATGGAGAGCTGTTTCTTTAGCAAACCCTCAGATGGAGACAGTTGTCTATGGCAAGAACCGAGGCCCCCAAACTGTCACTCTCCATGTTGCAGATCCCCAAAGAAATCACTAGCCTTCCTGACCCTGAGGCTGTGCCACCCACCAGGTGTGGTGCTCAGCATGCAGGGTGGGGGGATTGGGGGATGGGGGACTGGGGGACTGGGGGGCGCTGGAGGGGGTGTAGGGGGATAACGAAGACTCAGCTTGCTGACCAGAGCTGCCTTTTCATGTGGACAGTGCCATCTCCCTTCTTGAACCCTGAGTTCCAGGAAATGGTGGAGGCTGAGTGCTCCCCAGTTACAAGTGATGACATTGTGAACTTGGACAGCATGACTTTAGAAGGAGATTTCAACTACTCAGGTCTGTGGACCCTCTTCCACTCTAACGCCCAACAATCTGTCGATTTTGCCATAAAAACACAGGCTCCTTCTCCAACTGCTAGAGTTTCAGGCAGCTGTGTGTGTCCTCTGATTTCCATCCACACGACTGCACCTTCAGTATTAGTAGAGCTGTTGGGCTGTCCTGAAACTTGGCCAGGAGCAACAGACCAGGACTTAGAGCAAACTTAAATTTGGCAGTGACCACATTTAGGGGATTTTCACGGCTCCTGTTTTAATGTTTTGGTTTAATATTTAAGTTTATTTATTATATATGCATATATGTATATGTGTGTGGGAGGGCACTGTATGAACAACTTGCAGGAGTCTTTTCTCTTCTGTACCATAAGGGTCTTGGGGATCAAACTCATGTTGTCAGTCTAGATACAACTACCTTTATCTGCTCAGCCATCTCTCCAGCCCTATGTGTAATATTTGCAGACAGTGGTACAGAGATGATTATACAGTTTTGCACCATATTTATTTCCTATTTGTGCCTGCATATGCATTGGCATGCTTTGTTACTTGCCAGTGTGCCTGCGAATGCTCCGATGTATGTAATATGTAGTTATAATGTATATACATATTACTAGAGTCCCCAGTGTATAGTTTATAGTTTGGAAAGAAATCATCTTCCATAATTCGTCACTGCCTAGCTGTTGTAGACTGGGCCAGAACATCATTTGTTAACAGCGACAAAGCCGCACTCATAAACGCCGACATGTTACATTAATTTATAGGCACTGAGTGACTTATTAAAAGTGACGTGTGAAATATAACAGGGCTCGGCATGGATGATTAGGTTTCGGGCTTTGAATTGTTGACAAGGCAGGGGTAATGAATTGCAGGACACTGGCTACTGTGTTTCCCCCTCATTAGTCAGTATTAGCTGCATTAATAGTAATAATTGGATATATTCATCATTTAAAATGTTTTAATAAATGTTTGGACAGTATCTGATTGGAGCTGTCAAATATTACACTAGAAGGGTTTGTGACAAGAAAAACAGGACGTTATTCTTGAGGTGAGAGATTTATGAAGCTTTGGCCACCCCAGCGTTGACTGCTATCTTCCTCAGGAGTTCTGAGTTCAGAGGAGTTGGGGCTACATCCATCTGCTTCACAGACATTTCTGCCAAGAAGGCTTTGAAGGAGAACAAGAGGACATGAACAAAAAGAACCATACTTGCAATTGGGTCTTTCAGGATGGCTTTCTGAGAAGTATAGAGAACCAATTGTGGTCCAAGTTAGAGTTGAGGCTCTATGCAAGTTTCTCAGTCTTGGGAGATTCTATTTCTAAGCTACTCTATGTGACCTCTGGCCTTATTGGATCTATGGCTATGTAACGTTAATCATTAAATGAGATACTAGATGCCTAGAGAAGACTTTTAACCAACTTTTCTAACCACCCTTACTTCCCAGAATTGTTGAGGTTTGGTCTTCTGTGTCTTTTGTCTGGGAACTGAATGATCAAAGGCTGGGTTGAAACCCCAATTAGAGATTAAATATTTATGACAACAAGTATTTATTGGAGATTGGTATTTCAGCTCTGAACAGGAATAACCCTTTCTTGCCCCCAGAGAGGAGACTCCCACCAGTTTCCACATGTGTAGTACCATCTGAGGGATCAGAACACTTTCTACAATGACCAGAGACTAGATACATCTCAAGTTCATGATTAAATATGATACTAATCTTTCTCTATTAGGGAAGGCTAAGGTTCCTTCATCTGCAGCACTGTAAATTTCAATGTACATTTGTAGTGTTAGAAAAATTAACCTATTTGAGACTTTATGGTAGCCATGACCCTTTGGACTTAACACAACCCTCTTGTTTATCTTCACAGCACTCTTCCAGGTAAAAACTGCCAGCAGCCAATGAGGAGTCTGAGGCTCAGAGAGGTTGGATAATTGGCTTAAGGGTACACAGCCAGCAGTCCATAGGACTCAGATTGAGTTTGAGCAAGTTCATGTCTTAACTTCTCTGCTTCAGAATTCTGGGGGACTTACAGAGTTCTGTTATAATTCATAAAGGCTGTTGTTGACCGGCAGTGTATTTCTAAGAGTTTGGATAGAATGGAGAGCATCCTAAGGTGGTAGGAGAGGAGAGCATGTTTAAGAGAGGCACTTTGACTCCTGAGCTCTCTTCAAGTAGAAAGGAATGTCTTATTCTCTGCATCCAGACTCAGAACTGGAATTTGTGAAGTTTGGTGACAGATGGACAGAATTCTGTCCTTAAGAAGTAGGTTCCATCCAGCCCATGCTGCATGGACTGACTCGCCCATTCACCAGTCCTTGGAGCCAGTGCTCTTACTATCTATACTATCTCATGAGTGAGAAGATTGGATTTGCCCCAACAGAGTCTCTGGGAATTTTCTACATCTTTGGCAATTAAACTTTGGTTTCATGTACATTCTCATGAAACTTTGGTATCATGTATGTAAAGCATATTTAGAATGCAGTGGGGAGTGACCCAGATTATATTTAGGAAATTGTAGAGGTTATATTTATAATTATAGTTAATATTCTTCAGTTTACAAGAAGAAATCAAGATAATATCCATTTAGTATGAAGAGCTGTAAGTGCTCTTCGTGAGTATGATTTAGAACTTCCCAACATTTGAGCGTCCACAATAAACCCTGACACATGGCACAGTATCTCAGGGAGAGGTTGCCTTGGGGGCTCTTGGTAGCCTTTGTTTTGAATTCTCCATGATTTCTGAGCTGTAGACAGCATATTCTCCTTTGTTCTTTTCAGGATGAGGAAGATATAAATCTGTTTCTGTGTATATAGATATGAAAAGGCAGTTTATATCTTCAAGGCTTTATAGGTGGGAACATCAGGAAGTTTGGGAAGGGTCTCCCAAAGACGTATATGAGATGCACAAGGCCTACGGGCTGTGTGCTTGTATTGAGAGTCGTGTTTGACCAGAGGGACTAGGCAAGGCTCTCAGCCTGCAGTTGTAGGATTCTTGAAGTCTAAAGACTTCATTTGGGTCCAGAGCAGAAAAAGCTGGGAGAGAGAACACTGGAGACGTTTAGAAGAGTTTAGAGGGCTTTAGGAATTCTCAAGTGGTATTACATTTTAAAAACAGCACAATAAACCTAGATAGAGTGGTAATAGGTTTAACTCATTAGCTTGTTTGGGGTGCAGGTCATAACAGTTGCCCTTTCTGCAAAAAGTGATCATATCTAGATTTTGTTTTGTTTTGTTTTCTTTTTCTAGACAGGGTTTCTCTGTGTAGCCTTGGCTGTCCTGGAACTCTGTAGACCAGGCTGGCCTCAAACTCAGAAATCCACCTGCCTCTGCGGTTCAGGAAAACCAAATACCACCAAGACTCAGAGGCAAGCTCCCTAGAACTGAATCGTTTGAGAATATTAGTGTGATGGGGTTCTGATGTTCCCAAAGGATACTCCCATCACACCATGTCTAGGTAATTTTAAAATGATTCTCACTACATTGTCTGTCTTTTGCTTTGAATTTCCCTCTAAGCACAACCTCCTAATATAGAATCCGATTTATACTGGATGGAGTTTCTCAGGCATGAGTTAAACTTCTTTGGATTAGAGATATCCCCACACTATCTTTCTCCTCACCCTATTCTTAGCATGGTGTCTTAGTCCGTAGTGTGGTTCAGTGTGCAGCTTGCTCCACTGTGGTTATGCCATTCTGTCACTTCTGTGGTGGGCACTGGGAGAAGAGCATTGTGAAACAGCAAAGGCTTCTTTTCAGGCAGCCTGTATGTGTTGTAAATTACAACCCAAGATGATGTGTACACTTTCAGGGGTATCTACATAGTCCATGGCTGTGGGTGAAATACGCTGGACATAGGAGTAAATGTGTAAGACATGCTGATTGCTTCCCTGTGGTTAGTTTATCTTTAATAAACTTGGGTGTCTCCAAAAAACCTAAGCTATCAAAAATCCCTGCTCTGTAGGTTATAGTGAGGACTACTTTTTGGTGTTTTGTCAACTTAGTGTTATTGGATCTCAGATTACGGTGGCCTTTGCCAGAATTGTCAGGAGAAACAATTTTCTGCTCGCTCAACAGTTTGCTACTCTGAGTCAATGAATTCTGCTTTAGGCGATAATTTTAAAGAAATTCTTAGATTTGCAAATAAAATCCTACCTACAGAGACGTTCAAAAAATACTATTTATAATAGTGAAAACTTGGATGTAATCAATAATGGAAAATTGAGCGATGATGTAATAATTATACAGAGATGTCACTGAGTAAAATTAAATGACACTTGGAAGATTACTCTAGGATATAAAATTATATATGTGGTTATAAAATTCATATATACGTTTAAAAATAGAAGAAATGGGCAGTAGAGAAAGTTTTTATTTACTATTAATTAGGGAAGTTGATTTTTTATTATTGTATACACACATCTGTGCACACCTGTACCACAGCAGTGTGTCTATAGAGGTCAGAAGGCAACTTTGTGGAGTTTCTTCTCCCTTTTTATCTTTTTGTGTTTTGTGTGGCAAGTGCTCTTTTAGTAGCTGATCAATCTCACATGCCCTCAATATATATATATATATATATATATATATATATATATATATATATATATATTAGAATAAAGATATTGGCCTTCTTAGCCAGGAAAAAAATCTAAACATTATTTTAAAATATAGCATCTAAAACAGTTATGTGCATATTGGCACAGAAGGCAGCTAATGCCAAAGTCAAGCTAGACTGCCCTGGCCCTGGGAGCTTGTTAGACATCAGAGGATCATCTGTTTAGAGCAACGTTTGACTAAGCTAATTCCGGACATTTCTCTCAACCCCTGCGCTGCTGGTTTTAAGTTGCAGGAAAGATTTCTGTCTGGGGCCAATGAAAGAGAGTGCACATAAACACAGGGTTTATTTTGTCAGGGATGTTCTTGAGAGACTTCGTTCTTTACTGTTTTTTTCCCCTTTCTTTGTGGCCATTTATTTACTTAGGAAATGCTCCAGTAGACCCTCACTTGAGTGAAAAGGAGATATGTTCTCATTGAGAGGCTCAGTTGCTGATCCAGAGGGCTCTAAGAACAGACCGAGCATGAGTCTGAGACTGATTTTTTTTTTAAACATTACAGTTTTGGCTTCATGTCTGTAAATGAGTGATTTTGCTTCAAATATATTCTGAAATTCCCACCCAAAGTTTCTTTTCGGTGCTTTGCCTATGACAGAAGACATTAATAACACCTCTCTTCCCTTCTCAGTGGAGATTTTTTCTTTTTCTTTCTTTCTTTTTTTTGGCTTGCCTTTGCATGAGGCTCATGCTGACATAAGTTCTTACCCACTGCCTCCATTTCTCAAGGGACTGGAGGGCACAGGCAACAGAAAAGGGCAGCCTTGATCCTACCCATCCCTTTAGTGAGTGCAGGAGGAGAGAGGAGACTTACCGTTAAGATCTTAAATCAGACTTGGCTGTTAAAAGTTTTTGTTGAGGCTTTAGAGAAGCTAAAGCTAAAACTTAGAGTCATCCTGGAGGTTAATCTACCCGGCTCTGGAAGGCATGTCTTCTGCTGAGGAGGAACAGCTGGAGGTGAGAGGCCTGGGTTTGCATCTGTGCAGGGCACTGAGGTGAACATGAGGGCAATGATGCCAGGATTTTGGAGGCAGAAATTTATGCCTCAAGACAGATGCATTGAGAACTGGGGTTGACGGGGAAATAGAGACAGTAAGCATTTGTGCTTGTTTGTCCTGCAGAGCCTCAAGCAACTTTACATGTTTAATCCGATCTTGTAGACTGAGCAAGGGCGGCAAATTGAGGGGGAGAGGAGGCTGGGAGACTTTTATCATTCTAAATCAAAGAGAGGACTCAGTTGCATTAAAAGTACCCTGCTAAAATGGCAGCCACTCCATTATCTTTAAAAACCACGAGAAGCAACTCTTTTCCACACCATCATTTTCAAACTCTGATTGGGATCACTTTTATACTCTAGAGCCTGACTCTCGTGCCAAGCTGAGTAGGTGGCCACGGCGAAATCAACCTCCCTTGTGGGTCTTCACTGGCATGCCTGTGACCTTCTCGGTCAGTGAAATAGTATGATCAACTCGCTCGAATCTTCATTGAGACTTGGATTTGAGTTAGTTCAAGATTTCTCATAAATCATCTCTATGACATCAGAGTGAGTTAAGGGTGGCCTGGCCAATTTAGTGAGACCCTGTCTCAGAATAAAGAATGAATAGAGGGCTGGGATGCAGGTCCATGGTAGAGTACTTGCTTGCTGGTGCCTAGAATATGCAAGGTCCTAGGTATAATCCCAATACAGAAAAAAAGAAAAAAGAAAAGAAAAGAAAAAGAAAAACCAGACCCTACTAGATGCTATTCTAAGGGTTACTGTGAGGATTTAATGAGGTAATATTAGTAAAACCTTTATTAACTTACCTTGCATATAGTAAGCACCCAGTTAGCAGTGATTCAAATAAGATCAATAACAACCACGATGATCTCATTATCAGTAGATGAAATTTATTGGCAATTCATTCCTAAATATTTGCCCCATTTCTCTGTAGATCATAAAATAAAATCTTTGACCAGTGACTATTCTGTATTCTGTGATGTACGAAGAGCCTTCAAGTGTGCACTGCATAGGACACACGATTGTGTAAAGCCCGGTCCTGAGGGAAGATAGTAGCTCCTGGGCAACAAGGGATCAGGGCTATATGAGCAAAGCCCATGGGCATGTAGATGATGTTGTTGGGGTCAATGTGGTCATGGTGATCATGGTGCTCATGGTGGCTTTGGAGTAGCCTCCATTCTATTAGACGGAAGACATTCTGAGCAGAAGGAACAGTGTGTCGTAGCTTGGAAGTGGGAAATGACAAACTTAGAGAGAACAATGAGGTATTTGGCCCAAGGCTATATGAAGGCAGCGTTGGAAGAAAAAGTGAATTAGTCTTAGCCTGGAGACCCTAAGTGTTGTCCTTGAAGTTACACAGAACCTAGATCCTCACAAATCCCTTGAAGGTGTTCACAAATATGTGGAACAGCTAGATGGTACGAAGATACCATAACTATGAAATGATCCAGGCAAATACCATGAGAAAAAGATACTTATCTACCTTGAACACTTAGGTATATGGAGGAATAAGGCATTTACTCTGAATGGAGAAATCAGGAGGATCCAAAATAATTCTAGCCAGACCTAGAAGTGTGGAGAGACTTCAAGAGGCAGAGCAATGAGCTGTAGGCACAGAGAATAATTGAGCTAAAACTTGGAGGTTGAGAAGGCTACCCTCCAGGTCTGCTGTGTGTTCCCTTGGTAGAATGGGCACCACTCTTTCTCCACATCATGGGGATGGTGTCTTTTGTAGTTAGGATGGAGAAGAGTCCAGGAAAGCAGAAGTGGCAGCTGCTCTTCTTTCCTCTGTGCGGCTCAGGCAGCAGACCTTGAGGACTTTCCATTTCAGAGACTCCCAGGAGAAGGAAACAGGGCAGCCACCCATGCTCGCCACGGTCTGACTGCTTCTAACTCAGTTCCACTCTGAGCATTGCTCTGAGGAGTTTCCTTTCTTTACCAGTGAAATAGCTACCTCTACATCATGAAAATGTATGTCTAAGCCAAAGACTCTATCCTTTCTTCTGACCATCTTCCTGACTACGGTGTGGAATATGTTAATATTGAGTAAGGTACACATTGCTTTATTTTGTGTTTGGGAAACAGGGCAGCAGACATTCAGCCTCCACTAAATGTTTGTCATTTAAACCTTGGCTTTTCTGTCCCTCATACTTAGCTGCCTTAAAGCTATTTTTAAAAGGGTTCAGGAAAATGGCTTCATTGATAAAGTTCTTCCATTCAAGCACGAGAAAATGAATTCCTTCATCTCTGGCACATATAAGCTGGGTATGATGGAAATGTACCTGTAATTCTTGCACTGGGGAGGCAGAGACAGGGAGATGGCCGGAGACTGCTGGCCAGTTGATTCAAAGAGAGATGATCTCAAGAGATACGGTAGAAAATGATTAAAGAAGATACCAGACATAGACCTTTGCTCCATCAGATACACAAAGGTGCACATGTATGAACATCTACCAATTAAGAGAATAAGAAAAGAAGGGGGAGGGACAGGGTATAGGTATATAGATATATAGGTAGATGTAGATAGATAGATATAGGTATTAGCATTTGTAATCTAATAATGACTTTACTATTTAAGGGTGGGTTCATTTTGACATACACATGTCCGTGTGTGTGTGTGTGTGTGTGTGTGTGTGTGTGTGTGTGTGTGTGTTTGTGTGCGTACAAGTACAGCATCTATGAGAAGGCACCATGAGGGAGATTGGCCTCAGTTCCCTTTAAAGCAGTGTGGCCTCTCGGCTTCTGAGTTTCTTAGACACCCGAACCAAAGCTTGCTCGCCACCACACAACGCCGCTGAAGTGCCAGCGTCACATTACAATTAACAGTAATTCTGGTGGCTGTCATCACTTACTCGGAACAGAGGATCCCTAGCAAAAGCACGATGCTGTCACACCTGCTAATTCAAAGGCATTGTGTGAACTATGACAGACCTCAGAGCACTTCTTCTGCTTGTTGAAATGAATAGAGTCTGGCGACTGAAATAGAGAGGGGGATGGGGGGAAAAAAGAAGTTTTAACACATTTCTGCAGATGAGCCCAAGAAGGGTCAACTTGTGGGTGGAAAAAAAGTTGTGTTAAAGAAAGTAATTAGAGGGAGACAGAGAGCTAGAATATTAGTGCCTTTACTGAGTAAATGAGGATAAATTCTGTTAATTATGTGACTTTCCCCCGTACTAATGTGATAATAAAGTGCTCTCATTCTGGAGAAGCTTGTCACAATCCCAGCAAAGATATTGACCCTTCTACTAGTGGAGACCAAAAAAACAACTTCCAAAGCACTCTACCAAAAAGCAAGCGATCAGTGTTCAGTGCCCAGTGTCCCCCTATCTGCTAGAGAAGGCTGATACTTGTCATGATCTTAAGACTGTTGGCAAGTGGACTGTCTTAGTTGAAGTCCGGAAGCACTTAGGCCAGCTTTTCTGTTTAGTTTCAGAAGGAAGAGTTGGGAATAGTTCAAAGAGTATAAATAGTCCAAAGCCAGCTTCCAGCCCAATGATGAACAGGACCAAAAAGATTGTGTTTGGAATGTTGGTAAAATGCTGGTCTTCCAGACTTCATTCAAACCAAAATTTATGACTGTGTATGTCATTTTAGGGAAAGTAGGGATATGGAACATGGTTGTATGTTTGTAACATTCTGGTGGTGGTGGAGACAGGGCAGAGATTGGGGATATTCGTTTGGGAGAGTCAGGGGGATGCTGGGACCTTTGATATTTGACCGTGAATTCCCTGTTATGTTGGGAAGCACCCAAGAGTTAATTTAATAAGAGAGTGTTCTGGCAGCAAATACAATAGAAGAGAGAGGCTGCTGGTGTGAAGGGGGAAGGCTAGTGTGACTGTAGTGTTGTGATCTCTGAAGCAGGAAGAGAGGAAAAGAAGGTGCTGGGGTAGATTTTAGTTGACAGCGTGGAGGAGAGGGATGGTTGCTTTGGGGGCAGAAGATGGTTTTATTTGGTTCTGTTCCTTTAACTAGATAAATTTATAGAAAGTTCACTGCACAGTGTCTAAGGAATAAGAAAAAACACTATATCATTGTGTGGGTTGACTGCTGGACCTTCCCGTGGCAATGGGTATCTCCATTCACAGAGAGTCCTGCTCTAGTTCATAGGACCAGAAACAACCCTGTGCATTCAAATTACGTCTACCTCTGCCATGAACTCTCTGTGGGAAGGCAAGTTACTTAATATCTCAATGATTCAGCTGCTTTTTATCTGGAGAACTGGGGCAGAGGTGGAGAGTGGGTGAATGGTTGAGGGAGTGGGAAGCGGTTGTGAAGATTAAAATAAAGCGTGCACTAAGCATGCTACATCGCAAGTAGTAACCTCCAGTTGACAGGAGCCATGACTCTTACAAAACAGTATTCATTTCCCAAAGCCTGACACTTAGGTAAAGTATTCTACTAGTCTGCTTTGGAGCAGTCTTTTGAAGAGAAATAAAGTGACCACCACGGAAAGGCAGTCTGTGCTCTGAGTCATCTTGGCAAAGAATGAACTGTCATCACTCCAGAGTGCATACAAACTTGATCCCATAGTTCAAGGAAACCTACACAAAATCGCTCATTTTCCCAGGCTGTTTATACTTGGGAAGAGGTTGGCAACATGATTATCTTCATATGGGAAGAGTTCTCTTTACTAAAAATATTTGAAACACTTGAAGGGCTCAGGGAAATGGTTGTGGGTAGAGACTGCCTAGTGGGTGGAGCATAAACTGTAGGCACTGTGATCTTGTCATACCTGTTGGCATAATTTGAGGAAAAGGGAGCCAACAGCAGGGGCCATTCTGGAGAGAGGGGAGAAAACTCAAGAAGAGACACAGGCAGGCCTATTGCAGCTTTCCATAGACCTGGCTTTTATTTGTTTGTTTTTACAAGGCTGATGAGAATCTGAACTTAGATCCTCATGTTTTCAGGGAGAACACTTTATTGACAAAACCATCTTCCCAGTCCTTCAGTAACAACTGAGAAAAATTTTAACCTATCTGGCTATTGTTTACTCTTAAAAGATATTTATTTCAGTAAGTATTTCAGTCAGAATTTAGCATCACATCTCACTCTTAGTAAAAATGACACTGATGGGTAAAGAGAGAGGCCTCTCAAAGGAAGGGTGCAAGGTATATGGCTGGGGAGATGCTCTCTCCCCAGGGGAACTTGGGTCCTCTGAAGGAATAGTCCTAACCAACGAGCCATATCTTTGGCCCTAGTCCTTTTCTTAATAATAATAATATATATATATATATATATATATATATATATATATATATATTTTTTTTTTTTTTTTTAATTTGAAATTGGTAGAAAAAAGCCATACCACACACAGCCTTATGATTTGTTTCTTGTGGTTTAGTGTGGGTGATATAGGACTCTTCTCACAGGGTTGGGCTAGCCCCAAACTTGTTTGGAACATTGAGAAAATGTCATACTTGTCAATAGACATGCCAAGCTTCTCTTCTGTGGGGAAGCTTTGACAACACTACTTATGGAGTCAGATAGCTGGGGAGATTTGAGTTGTTCCTGTTGACAAGACATTGCTCCTCAGTTCATACAGTTTTGGGCTGTCCGTGGATCTCTGGGAAGCCTGGCTGACTCTTTGATGTTACTGGCGAAGGCTCCTTCTGACATGAGTTCCACATAATCTATTTAAAAAGCCTCCATCATTTTGAGAGTACACAGCAGTTCTGTTATGAGGAAGCAAAATGTATTTAGGTGTGTGTGTGTTAAGAATGTGGACGGTTGAGCATCCCTAATTTGAAGAATCAGAAACCCTAAAGGCTCCAAGAGGAAAAAGAATTTTGAGCCCCAACATGAGGCCACAAGAAGAAAATGCCACATATGACTCCATGTGATGGTTTAGAATCAAAACGCAGGTGCATTAAAATATTGTATTAAATTACATTCAGGCTGTGTGTAGAAGGTGTAAATGTGTATATAAAATATAAATGAGTTTCTAGTTTAGGTTTGGGTTCTGGTTTTTGAGATCTCTCATTATGTATTTGTGTCTCAAGCCTTTGTGTAAAGAGTTGTCTATCTATCTATCTATCTATCTATCTATCTATCTATCTATCATCTATCTATCTATCTATCATCTATCTATCTGCTTTATTTATGATGTATATGTTTTTAATAAATATATGTGTATTTATAATAGAGACTTAGGTGTATCATTGTGGAGTCTGAAGTTAACAAGGACTCTGTCTTTGAGCTTTTCTACTTGTATTTTCTGAGACTTTGCCTTCTGCCCTTTGTGGTCATTTGGTCGACATGTCTGCCTAACTTCACCTCAACTTTCTTGGAGGGCATTTGTGGGTGAGAGTCCTCTCTAATCCCTTTCTCCCTATCTGTCAGAGATAAAGTTGGCCCCATGAGCACTGTTATCTGCATAATAGGCCATGTTCTCTAAGGATCCTTTCCAAGGCACTGGGATTTCCAGCAACTCAGCTTCAAATCTGTCTTGGTTTAGCTGCAATAGAAGGAAAGTCATTTTTTTTTCCAAACTTCTTAAGACCTGCAGCTGGCTCAGATGGGGCCAGTCAGGCGTGACTAAACACATGTCCACCCCTAAGGCAGTCACGGAACTGAGGTCTGTGGTGTCCTGACCCAATGTGATACATTTTCTGGACCAGTGTTAGCCAAAGAATGATGCTTTTAAAATGCAAGAACTCTTGAGTGTGGGCAAAGTACTTGAAAAAGAGAATGAGGGACGGCTATTATAATAGGAGAAAAGGGACCAGGATGCAAAACCCAGTGCCTCAGAGAGGAAGGATCCCAAGAGAACACAGCCTATTGTGCAAATGGTGGCATATGCCTTTAATCCCAGCACCCAGGAAGCAGAGGCAGGCGGATCTTGAGCAATCCAGCACATAACTCTTTCTTTCTCTTTTCTTGAGAACCTTATAGACAATCGTACAGAATAACATGTGTGCACAAACTAGCACCTCACATTGGGGTATTCAAGGACATTGTGTCACCCATCCAGGGTTGATTCAGAGGACAGCAGTAGATCACGTTTAAGTCCCTTCTTCATTCAGCATTTTTACTTTAGTAAATAATAATGACCAATTTAGGTTATAGAGTGGAGGAGACTTTAGAGCTCACTCTCATCAGGGTCTCACGTTTAAACTGAGGCTGCCCCAGAGTGACACGCTGTGGGGAGGGCAAGTGACCTGTGAGCACCTGAGCACCTGCAGAAAATCTAAGTGGTGTCATTCTTCATCTGTGAGACTGCTTAATTTCATTTTCCATCAGCAACCTTATGATATCTTGAGAAGCAGAGCTTAATAAAGTGTCAGGCTCTATTTTGCATCCTGATTTCAATATGATGAATCTCTTTTTATATTTTTTTATGGAACAGAACATACAGACTTATTGGATTGTCCATAATATGAACTGGAATAATTGGGAGCTCATGAGATTACTGTCAGTACTCTGTGGGCACAATGCTTCCCTGGTCATTTTTATTTGAAGACCGGTCCCTAGCTCTAAATCCAAATTAAGGGGTCACTTGTTCATATCTGAGCCCATCCTGTGAGGCGTGTTGAAGTGCAGCGATTGTGTGCAATGGAAGCCACTGCTCAAATGAAATTAATTATCCCAGTGTGAGCCCAGCGGATGGCAGACAGTGCACGGAGATGCTGAGATTGGGAGCAGGGAGTGTGCACCTGGAAAAGTGAGTGGGAAAGTGATGGAGAATGTTGGAAGCGTGGGCAATGAGGATGGGCAATCATTTCTAAATAACTTCCAAGCTTACAAAGGCTTGGTTCTTTATCCAAGGAGGGAAGTTACTTAGAGGGAATTTCCTCTCTTTCTCCTCTTCTTCATTCCTCTTTTCTTTCTAGAAAAATGAGCTTATTCCTTTACAGCAAAATCATAATCATAATCATAATCATAATCATAGCCAGATATCATCCATCCCTGGTAATCTTGTACCCTTTCTTTTCCTGTGACACATGCTTAGGATAAGAAGGAAGGAATGACATGTCTCTTTTTACCAATCAGGGATTTGATTTAGGTTGTTGTTATTGTTGTTGTTTTTTAAATTGAAATTTCAGTGATACAAGGTGATCCGTTCATTCTTTCTCTGTACGTCTCAATTTCTGTTCACAACCTAAACATAGTGATTAGAATAGAGGACTGGAATGTTCACTGATTTCTAAAGTCTCTGAGGAAATTCTGAGGAAAACTGCTTGAGACCTCTGTAGTGAGTCTCCATAGCAATGGTGGCTGTGTGATGTGCTTGACAAGTAACATGTGATTAGTAAATACTGAACTCCGGATCAGAAGAGTGAGGAAATGAATGACCCAAGACATCAGACTGAGTGAAGACATATCAAAACATCGAGAGTTTTTAGCCACAGACTCCATGAAAGTCAGCTGAATGGCCTGTAGAATTTTGGAGAGGAAAGATCCATTCTAGTCTATTGGTAATATGGCCTTTTATCCCTTTGGGTTCCAGGTAAATGTTTTAAGAACAATGACAGGCTTAACTTAGAGATAATATGTTGAACTTTGATGTCAAGACACTATTAAGCAGGACATTTAAGGACACCAGCAAGCTCTTGCATGAATTATGCATGTATGAAACTAATAAATGGTCACAGACCGTGAGATGGATAGCTCTTAACTATGCTTGTTCGAATTAAATGGCAAATCTTAGCACACAGAGACTTTGAGAGAACCACTTATCATTTTTATTTCCTCTGTTACCCATCGCACAATGGAGAAACCTTCTCTAGGCTCAGGGGTGAATGATATGCACTTTGATTTTTACAACACTAAAATTGTCTGTTTCCTCCATGGGAGTATTGTATACACATGGAAAATTCAAAACTGCAGAAGGGGGAAAAAAGAGACAAATCAACCCCGTGTTATGATTGAGAATTAGCTGCTATTAATATTTATGTTCAATTTAAGTCAGGCATTCATTTGGTGCTCTTCAAACACAGCAGTCTTGGGTGCTGTGGGAACCAGAAGGCTCCTTTTAAGAGCCACAGAGGTGACTGTAGTTACTTCAAGAAGGGCCCCCGACAAGATGCATCTGTAGTAGTGAAGAACAATGTGACTAATTCTGCAGGAGGGGTGAGGGAAGGCTCATGGTGCAGCCCATTTTGACTGTAGCTCAAAGACAAGCAGGAGTGTGGGAAGCTGAGATAGTGTGGGAATGGAGAAGATGCCTCAGACCCAGGGATGCAGCCAACAGTAAAGGGAGGAAGGAGACTTCATGTTCAGGGCACAAGGATGCAGCTTGATGCGGAAGAAGCAAAGAATGATGCGAAGAGAAGAATAAGGGAGCAACACACCTGGAAATGTTCACTACTGACACTGTGAAGCGCTTTAGGATTTGCTGATCTGGCCCCTGCCTAACAGCCACAGCAGATTAATAGTTCATTTAAAGGTATTCATCTTCCCTTGGCACAATTACTCAAATATATTGTCCTAAGAGTCAAAGATTTTCCTGGAGAATCAAACTTACATACTTTTCTTTTGGAGAAAAGCCTTGAACTGAAATCAGTAGACTCTTAGGAGCAACTGGCACTCAGGTGAATCCAGTGTACCCTGCGTTCTCTGGACGTGAGTACGTATCTGTTAAGTGAATGAACCTGTACTTACAAAGCTTTATGAGTGTGGAAAAGAATGGGAAGCTAAGAGTTTGGGGAAAGCTGTATGTCTCAGTCACTGTGGTCTTGAACTTCTTAATCCCTCCATGGCATCTGTCACCACCACAGAAGAGAGTCATAGTGAAACTATCTGAGTCCTTAAAAGGGACAAGTGAAATGCGAACATCAGATTCTAAATGAATGGGCTTCACAATTTTAAAGACACACACATTGAACAATGAGGATAGTAAAGCCTTTCATTTTCCACCTGTGGCTTTTTGTCTGCATGAAAGACTTTCAAAGGTAGCGACTGTGAATGATGTATAGTCAAACTAAACCCTTAAGATGATGTTCGCTGACTTCCTCCAAAGATACCCAGGCTGTCTTGGTTTTGCTTTGGCCTTAATTCTCCATTTTGCTACAGTTAAATATTCCAGCCTTTTCAGCAGGGTTAAAATGCTTTTGAGGGGGGAGGTCACACATAAAGTGGTCAAGAGCGAACTTGAAACATATTAGAATTGGTAATTAGGATGACTTGAATTCAAAGTACTGGAATTTCTTACGTTGGCTTTAGCTCTAATTTTAGTTAATCTGGTGATGGTAAGGTTGTATTGCCAGATATGGTCAATGAACTACATTCCCATTAAGATAATAAGACATGTGTTTGAATATGTAATATATTTTAATTGACAATTTCCATAACATTCAACATAGTATCTGTAAAATGAGAATAGAACCAGAACTCCACAGTCCTTTGAATGAGGAAGAGAGGCGACCAAGAGAGGCGACGCACACAGCTTCACAAATGGTCTTGTGCCCACATTTTTTTTTTTATCTAAACTGGAAAGATGAAACCCTGAGGCTCTTCCATCTCACCCTGTATATCTGACTCTCTAGGAGTCATCACCGAGGCATCAAGGAAGCAGGGAAGTATATATTTTTCATCCTGGATAACACTCTACAGTGGTAACCCAAAAGTCCAAGGCTGAAAGCTACCCAACATCTGTAGATGCTCTATGTCCAATAATCACCTGTAGACCATGCTCTGTGCAGCAGAAATAGTCTATAATAAATGCTGCCTGTATCCTTCACTCAGTCCCAAGAAGGCCAAGCAAGTACTTGATTTTGCTCTCTGTGATACTCCTTCTGTATATCAAACCGTGTACACTGATTTCAAACATCCTCCCAGGGATCATTTGAACCTTTATGTACTCCGGCAAGAAAGCCTTGGTACTTAGGAGTGCTGCCAAAGGGCTTCTTTAAAAAGGTTTCTGCTTCTCTAAAGGGTATCTGCTTCTCTGTCATACAAAGGCTTGCAGGCTTGGGATTCTATCATTCTTTCTCACTTCGTGGTTAGTGAACCCTGCCAGGAGAATCAGCTGGACCGGGTCAGCAGAAGTCAGTGTTAAGCCACAGCCCCCTATGAGACAGTCACTATGAGACAGTCTTTGCCCTGGGGTCCTTGGCTGTCCTGATCCTTTTTCTACATCTGTCAGGTTTGACTCCTAGCATAAGGGCCTTATTTGCAATGGGTTCTTTTCCTTTAAACTATTTTTAAATTCTTTAATCCACTGCTATGATATTCCAACACCCATCCCTTTAAGTTCTCGCCACTAATTATGTCCTCTCACCAAAGCCAAATTCTGAGCTCTGAGGTAATGAATCCTTTTCAAAGTGATCATGTTTATCTCTTTAGGCTGCACACACTTTCCAGAAATGCCCAAGATCCAGGAAGCATCTGCCAGGGAAGGTAAACTTCTTGAAGTCAGTAGCCGATAATAGGGGCAGCCTTGTGCTCTTCCTCTGGGGCCAGAGAGATAGTGTCATGGCTTAATTTCAGTTTCTCTTCCACTGTGGGGAACAAAAAGTCCTCATGGCTTCAGGTGTGTGTGCTCGCTCACAGTCTCCTCCTTCCCTCTCTGGCCTCTGTATGTCACAGGCAGGACTATGAGGTGAGGACTAAGGCAGACAGGTCTTCAGTTACTATGGCGTCTCATTCTAGAAAAGGTCGGCCCTTTCTGAGGTTAGCCTCCTAGCCTGCCCTTGTGGCCTCACTGGGATCTTGGCTGACTTATGGGTATCATGTTTTCTCATGGATGAACTGTACCCTACAGCGTAGTCTGTGAATTAGAAGCCAGGAAGTTTTCTTTGACCTTGAAAATAGAGTTTTCTCTTTCTGTTTGGACCTGTCCTGTTTTCAAGGCAGCTGCTTCCAATGATGCTGGGGTAGGACTTCCTTCCTCAAGGAGCCCTGGAACATTTGAGAGCTACCAAGAGGGCATTTCTTGGACAGCTTCAAGCAGCGCAAGTTGTCTTGGGTTAGGGCAGGTACTAGGCATTTATATACTTTCAATTTGGGAGAATCTTAGTATTCCCGGAAATAGTTCCTTGGTAACTTCGTAGCTGGCAGCCAGAGACCAAAGCAAGCTGTCCTCCATTGAAGTAAAGGTGATAGGGCAGTCTGTCACTCCAGAAAGGTCCTTCAAATTACAACGTCTTTCCCTGTCCTCCCTCCAGATCGTGTGTGTGGGGAGCAGCTTGATCCTCACCCAGAAGGGACCCCACATTTGTTTTTACACAGCTGTTTCTTGTATCAGGCCAGAGTGCGTCCGGGAGTTCTGAATACCATTGGGAAGGACCGTCTGCCACCTCACCATCTGCGGGCATAAGTCAGGGGGAATCGCAGAGAGTCTGAAGCTGAGAACTGGGATTTTATGTCTCCGTTCAGTTCTGCTTTGACACTTCTCCCAAGACTGCACATGATGAGCACAGCTGCAAGCACACAAACGTGCTTTTTCAGACTTTGGGTGGGGAGAGGTAAAAACTCAACCTGTTCAGTCCAGATCCAGGGCACTTGGTTTGCATAACAATTAAGGCTAGGCAGGCTGTAGCTTGGAAGTTTTACCACACGTGCCCTTCAATTCTGGCGAGCTGGAGTTCTCCATCATTTAAGCCCCCGCCCTGCTCTGTGTTTGGAAAAGCTCTGTACGTCATTTGATGAAGCCTGTAGCGCTTACCGAGTACCCAGGGCTTCACTGATTTTCTTAGCCTGGACTATGCTGGCGAAATGATACTTTTCACATCTGAAACTACTAGCATCTCTTCATCTAGGCAGCATGCCCTGCTCCTGATAACAGACAGCGGCGAGCATTACTGCTTCCTCTGTGCTTAGGTTTCAGCACCCTTTAAATGCTTACTGACTTTGTAAAACACGTTTTGATGGTTTCTCCATTTTACAAATGATGAAACTGAGGCACAGAGAGATTAAATCCATTTGGTGAAGAGCACACATTTAGCTAAGCAATAAAAGTGACATGTCCAATGAAAGCCACCCAGATGTATGAGAGGAAAAGGCTTATAATTCCCATGTTTTGTTGACATCACTCAGGGTCACAGAATTACTGGTCTTGACCTATGCTTGTCTTCATCTCCAACAAAACTGTCTTGTTCAGGATACTTTGTGACTGTCTTCATTGACAGCTTTGATTTGTGTTTAAAACAGGCTCTAGATTCTATTCTGAAAATAAGTATTTACTAAACCCCACTATTTTTAAGTCCTATGGCCTCCATTATGTATCTGGAGACATGGGATGGTGTTTGTTTGATTTTTCATACACTCATGTAGGAGTCTGATTATGTTGCTTACATGATTTTCTTTCTACAGCCCACTACTTATTTTGGCTACCCATACTATGCTAGGTTCATGGATACAAGGCAGATAATGGAAACGATTGCTTGGTGAGCTAAGAAAGTATATTACCAAATCAAAAAATATGTTCTATAACACGTATTTGTTTCATTTATCTGAAACAATGGACCAATGTCCTACATCAGCCTGATCGATGAATGAGCTTACACAGGATTTTAATAGGATGTCACTTCCAGTGTTATGACTGTCCCTTTCTTGATGAACGTGTAGACTCAAAAGTTCACTGCTTGAGTGCTGGCCTCTTGTTGGGCTGGGGTGTGTGCATGGAAGGCAGTGAGGGCTCCCAGAGCCCCTGGGAGATGCAAGGGCATCCCCTTGCTCTCTGACCTTCATTTTTCTCACCTGTGAAATGGGGAGGTTAGGTTAAGGGGCGGCTTTAAGTCAGTTTGAAAGTCCTCCTGTGGTTTGAGTTGTGGACATGGCTCACGAGTAAGAGTACTTGCTGCACACCTGAAGACCAAGACCTGAGGGCAGAGCTCTTAGATCCACTTCAAAGTTTGGCCATTGCTGTCCCTGGAACTGAAATCCCCAGTACTGTGCAGGGAGCAGACAGGAGGGTTCCTGGTGTTTGCTGGCCACCCGTCCGTCTAGTGGAAAACAGTAACAAGCTTCAGGTTCCATGAGAGACCTTGTTTCAGGGGAAAAGGGAGAGTGCAGTTGAACAGGACATTAGACATCACTGGGTGCATGTACAGATGTGTGCATGTACATATGTGCATAAACCACACACATACAACATATACAACACACACACATGCCACACACATTCGATTCCTGTAATACCACGGCTAGCTCTATAGGCAATCCATAATACTAGTTTTGAACTCTATGTCCCTTATTTTTGTTGAGTCTTTGTGTATTGTATTCCAGGTGAGTTAGTTCCTTCCTGGCATGCCTATCTTAAAAGATTTCAGTGGGGGATTCAGAGAGACCCTGGGAACTTAAATGCTTTGGATAATAACCCAATTAAATAATAATGACGTTTACTCCTGTGGAAAGTTAGCTGAAAGGTGTTGGGTTTCCCACCACCGCACCATGCCACTCCTCCAAAAGAGAGCCAAGCTAAAAAGAGAGTTTGATCTCGGACTTTATGGAACTCCTCAGAACTCTGCAGTGTCAATAGCGGCTTTGTCCTGCTGAGGGTCAGGTTCCCACAGTTGGGGTAGGGCAACCATGCTCTTTCCCCCTGACGTTTTATCAAACACACAGAATGGGGCAGTTTTTTTTTAGACAAACATAATGTTTTGTGTCACAATTGCTTCCACTTTGTTAAAAGCCCCTTCGAACCAGAGACTTTCTATGTGGGGCAGCAGACTCCAGACACTCATGTCCCCGAGTTAACAGATGCCTTATCTGTTTACTTGCGTAAACCATCCTCCACGTTTGTGTGTCCTGCATCTGAGTCAGTCGCTCACTGAGGGTATTTTTAGCTCCTCCTTACTCCTTTGAGCTCCTTTTAGGAAGTGTGATCCAAAAGGGTCAGATACTTGGCCTGTTCTTAGGGGAGAACTTTGAGAGAATTCCTAAGGCCTTGGACAGGGACTGGCTTTCCCCAAAAGAACTGGCTCTTCACAGCGTCTTTGCCACATAAGGGCTTGTGTGAGGCCCTAGGCACCGGTTGACGGCTGTCTTACCCGTGACAGATGGTCAAGACTTCAATTTCAGCAAGTGATCCGATGCTGAGGGGGTAGGCAGGGGATTCTGCTAGCAGGCCAAGTGGCAGGGCAGCTTAGGCTAACAGTGATCCAGTGTGTGCCTGGCATAGCTTTAAAGGTGATCCAATGTGTGCCCGGCATAGGTTTTGTGCTAACGATGAGCTGCTGACAGGCCCCCGAGTCCTGCTCATCTTTGAGGCAGAAGATCCCTGGCTCCCTTGATGTTTTTCTCTCTGGCAAAGCCAGTGTCCTGTTTGCCTTGTCTTTCAAAACCCATTTTGGCACCAGATGGAACCCCTCACAGTGGCTAGCAGTTGTCTGAGTTCAGGATGCCAGAGGATGTGCTGACAGCTCCTTCTAACACAACCTGAATCTGGCTGTCAGGCCTGGGCTCAAATGGCTTAAACACGTACAGGCGGCAAGTATTACCAACCACAGGGAGACAGGCAGGGGGGCCCACTGGAGGGAGACTGGCAGTGATATCCCTCCCCAGCTTGTTGTTGCCTTGGGTGGGAGATGCTAATCCTGTCGTTCCCCTAGTATATATTGCTATAGTTTGGATGTGAATCCCACACTGGGAACTTTTATAAAAGCTGTGGTTTTACATCTCTCTGCACCACACAACACAAAATTTCATTGTTGTTAGAATGGAGATCATCCTTCTCTGGACCTGGGATGATTTTCATATAGAATCCAGCCCCTGCAATTTGAGAATCTCATTACCATTACCTTTAGCATAGTTGATAATGTCGGAAAGCCACATGTACTGGTTTGGTCACCTTCTGAGGCTCAGAGGAACAGGACAGAGTAAGAACCCGGTTGAATGAGGACTGATTGACCAGAAAGCTAACATGCACAGTGGCAGAGCGGATCTGGGCATGGAGGAGGCCCAGGGTGGATTCCGTTATACACAGCTGGACTGTAGCAGTGAGTCATTCATCCTAGACAGAGGTCGATAAGCTTTGGCCTCTGTGGAGAGGCCCTGGAAGTAGGGGTGAACCATTATCAGAAGCCTTCTCATTGATGGGCTTTGGGAGTTGTGTCATTCTAAATGACTTCATTTACGAAGACTCTTACACTGCTAAGTCTTATCATTTTGTTTGAAAAAGTCATTGTTTCTCTTCAATGCTCCTACATATTCCCTCCCATTCTAAGGGAGCAGCAAGGAGAACAGTTATTGTTCTAAAATGTGTGTGTAGAAGCTGTTTGAATGTGGTGTGTCTTCATGCAGTCCCTTTATGACAGAGGATCACGGGGGGCTACATTGCTGACAGACATTTTTCTCAAAACTAAGTTCAGATGGACACATCATGGAACGCTAGTTTTGCATAAGTTATTGACACCGACTTGATGGTTTTATTCTGGTGTGGCTCTAAAGTGGGGCAAAAGCTAAAGACGAAGGTATTTCTCGAAGAATTTCATTGACCAGTATTTTTATGCATTCCGTAGAGATATCTTGGCTCTAGAAATAGAAGAGTATGTAGAAAATAGATGGACATAAAAATCCTCTATTACTCCCAGATAGAAAACAGATGGAGGGATTTAATGGAGGACGACCATTATGGATGTCCTAGTGCAGACTCTCCATTATGGGCTTGTATCACTGGAGTGGTTACTTAGTGGGACCAAGTTCTGTATCCCACACATCAGGGAATTTTTGACAATTAAAATACATTCACCGATTTAAGTGGGATTTCTTTAACCCATTGGAGACTGTCATCTTTACAAAATAACAGCAACAGCAACAACAACTATAACCAAACAAAACCTGTGGCTCTCACTATAGAACTTACTCAGAAACTAGGGTGGGTAGAGAGGCAGGAAGTTCACTCACAAATAGCTTTTGTTTAAAGCATATATCTGAGAAAAAATGATGTGGCGGTACTGGAGAAGTTGGAAAGGTTTAACCATTATGTCACTCCTTCTACCCATCCCAGAGCAGCTAACTTGAACATTTTATTTTGAGATGCTAAGATTTAAAGCATTTATAGTCTCCTTGTATTTATCTAGTGTACGCTTTGCCATTCATCACCCGTGAACTTATAACACTTAAATTATATGCTGTGCTTGGGGATCATGGGAATTCTCAATTAGATCCATTTGGAACCCATGTTAAATTATGATGAAGACCTGCTCTCTGAATAAAAACACTCCCTTGGGGATTTTTGCTTCTTTTGTGAGATCTGTTGGCAGTTTCAGAGTGTTCATTTCAATGTGAAAAAAAAATGTACCCAGGGATGCAGTATCAAGACTTGTGCCTCAAATATAATATGGATCCTAATACCACCCTGAGCTTTGCAGGAAAGCCAGGAAGAAAAGAGGATGTGTAACCCGGAAGTGATTTCTGACTCTGAGTTCCTTGTTAGGATTGAAACACTGACCACGATCCTTTGTTTCTCCACAGATTCTTTCTGAAGTTTTTCCTTAAATGCAACCAAAATTGCCTAAAGAATGCAGGAAACCCACGTGACATGCGGAGATTCCAGGTGGGTCCCTTTTGCTTTTCTTCTATCTTAATCATGACTTGAATATGAAGAGATGAGGGGAAAACTTTTTTATTTATTTTTTGGCAGAAGATATGGAGGATAATTGTTTCTCTAGAGGTGAAGAGCAGGTGAGGCAGCTCTGGTCCCCAGGCATCTCTGCAATCTCAGAGTTGTTTTTGTTAGACAAAAATTGGGGCTGTACCACCTGCGCCCACTGATGAAGGCAGCTGTGTCCTTAGAGCCTCATCTTGGCTTCCTGTACGGACTCACGTGATGAGACAGACACAGACTAAGTCAACTACACAGAGAGGATGGCTTTATTTGCTAAAATTTTTCTAAGTAGAGCTTTGCTGAGGAAGAGCACCAGGAAGTGACACCAGGAAGCCCACTCTCGTTCTCTGTTGTCTCTCACAATCTCAGCAGCTGCTAGTACCAACTACAGCTTGTAAGTGGACCCTTGAGAAGCAGACCATATATACCCTCTGTTCTGCTTCAGGAATGCCCCTGTACCCCACATGTACATTTTACAAAATATCTTCCAGAGCTGCTACCGTTTAAAGCTCACTAACCTGATAGAATATGCCAAAGGGCTGAAAACCTAAAATCAAATGGAGTGACGTCTCAAACACGGGTGTTTAAAAAAATGCTAGACATAATATTACTGTAACTTCACGTGTTGAGAATCCCCTAGGACCTTGTTAAAGTAATGATTGGGATGGGAGTAGGGTGGGGCTGGAATTCTATGTTTCTAACAAGCTCCCAGGTGATGTAGAACCAGGGAACAGATCGCAAGTAGCAAAGTTAAGTCCCTGTCCTGCACTGCTCTCCGTCTCACTTGGTGGGTAAGGTATTTGCCATGTCAACCTTATGCACACGCTTGCTCAACCTGTCACAGAGACAGCTTGCTGTTGAAAGTTCACTCCTATGCCTGTTTAGTCAGCTCAAAGTGCAGTGTTCAGTGTATGAGCTCCAAAAGGTGCTTGATAAATTTCAGCTACGGGATCTCTGAAGGGAAATAAGGAAAGAGTTTCTGAGCATTGATCGTGGATGTCAATATCATAGTCTTCAAAATGATTTTTTTTAAAAAAAGAAAGTGAGACTTATTAGTCTCATTAAAGAATAAATCCAGGGGAAGGATGATATTGTCTCCTGAGATCTTAGAGAATTTCTATAAAATCATGTTAGCCTTATCACATTTAGTCTTGATAGAGCTGTATCTGGAGAATCCAATAAAGTTTTAGTTTCTTAGAAACTGTTTCCTGTCCACCTCCTGCCTTCAAATGGTGATGCTACTGTTTTCAAAGTGTCTTTTTCAGCTTATGCTGTTTGATAGCTTGCTGTGGTTTTCAGATGTATATTTCCTTTGGTCAAGTTTGGGTTAGGAACAAAGATATACAGGCAATTTGAATGAAACAAACTGTGCATAATAATCATGTCTCATGACTTTGTCATCATCTATACTATATCCCTCAGGGCCGTAGAACTGGATGGACCTTGGTCCATACTGGGGGTTGGTGCTTGAAGAATATTTATGTAGAGTTTTATATGACCTGCTTGTGAGTGTGGGTCTTAGAAATATAGTTCTGAGGCAAGACAGGAAGTCATTTTAGTATTTTCTATTTGAGCATAGGAAAAAAGGCCACCATTAGTTTATATGATAGTGTATAAATGATAAAGTTCAGCTTTGAGGGAAAATTTGAGGGATAGATTTAATTAAGCCCTTAATTTAATCTAGAACTTCTCAACTCGGGCACAGTGACTCTCTCTCTCTCTCTCTCTCTCTCTCTCTCTCTCTCTCTCTGTGTGTGTGTGTGTGGTGTTCTGTGAATTATAGGATGATCACTTATATCACAGTCATGGAATAGCAATAGAGAATAGCCCATTTCCCTTCACATGACTAATGAAGGGTCTCTAGACATTATTAGATACCATTGATAAGAAGAAGAGAAACAAAGTGACCCCTGATGGAAAGCTACTGGTTCTTCCCTACACTTGATGACCTTTGACTAAGTTCACGGTGATAGCATTGGTGCTATAGTAGCTGCATCCTTTGATTAGGAATAATTGTCTTCCTACCCAAGGTCTATACTGACCTTTAAATACACATGACTGATGTGAATGCTGGCAGTGCTCTTGCCTTTTTGACCCGCACAGAGATTCTAAATAGAAAGAGCTTTCTCCAAAGGAATAGCTACCTTGGCCACCACAGACACAAGCCCTGGATTAAGAGAAATTGTGTCTTTATCAGCCAGGACAAACTTCTTATTGGATCTTGGGTTCAACCTACTGTGTTTCCATCACCCACTCTGAACAGTGGGAACTGTGGGCTGAAGGTCTTTGAAACCTGGTTCATGGATTCAGTTTAGCTGTCTAGTTGCCCATGACCCCAGCAATGAACTCATGATCTTTCTCATTTATTTTTTTCTCTCCTTGTCAAACTGGCTTCTCTTCCTTTCTTCTCTGCCGTTGTTTATTTCTAGCTAACTTCATTAATTTCTGGTAGATGACTGTTTATACCAGTATCGTATTCAGTTAATTCCATATTCATATGTGTAGATGCTATGTCTGCCTTTACATATATCCATGGACATTGCTGTTGATGATGATGATAATGATGATGCAGAAGTAGATGAAGCTAACATTTATTGAGTGCTTATTTCATGACAGTTATACGTGAAATGTTTTACATGAATTATAGCTATTGTCAGAGTATCTCTATTGAAAACATGCAAATATGGATTATTACCATTTCAGCAAGAAAAAAGTGAGCTTAGAGCAGTAAAGGAGTTCTCTTCAAATTATACCCCTGTCAAGTGGAGGTTCAAGTCATACACTGTGACTTGGATATTATCTGATGCTTTGGGACAACAAAGAACTTATCCAGAGTCTGTTGCTAGGTACTTGGTGAGGTAAAAAGGATATCTGTGAACATTCAAAATCCATATCAACACCCTAGGAATAACTGGTAGAATCTCAGGGGAGCTTAGAAAAGTCTTCCCAAAGAGACTTCATGCATGTGGTTGCAACCTAACCCAAGTTCATGAAACAGATGGGCTACAGCCCTGAGTAGTTTTTATTTTGGGGGAAATTTGGAAATGCAGCAACTATATGACCATAACTCTCGCCTCCAATGGCAGTTTGGACCAATTCTCTCTCTCTCTCTCTCTCTCTCTCTCTCTCTCTCTCTCTCTCTCTCTTTGGTTTTTTGAGATAAGGTTTTTCTGTATAGCCCTGGCTGTCCTGAAACTCACTTTGTAGACCAGGCTGTCCTCAAACTCAGAAATACCCCTGCCTCTGCCTCCCAAGTGCTGGGATTAAAGGTGTGCACCATCACCACCCGGCTGGACCAATTCTCTAGGACAAGAAAGCCCCCTTTGTGCATTGTGATGGAGTGGGGCCACCCTGAGACATCTCAAGGATCTTGAATCTGAGGTTCCCAAATCTTAGGATCTCAGGATCCAAAAAGGGAAGGGTATGTACAAGTGCACACACACATTCCTGACATTGACTGAAGGTTCCTTACAAACAAGGGATATTTTTGTCTCTTGTTTTCATAGCAGAGACATTGAGACTCTGGTTTTATGCACTTTTAATGTCCCTATTGTCCACGAGAAGAAGTGAAAAGGGTCTCTTTGGTATGGACAACTCTGATCCACTCTTTGCATATGAGTAATATTGAAAGGCCAGTACTGACAGATGCCTCCTCCATGGTCCAAGAGATGGCATTCGTCAGCTGTCCTTGATGTGCCTTCTCTTTTGTATGTTTCCCTGATCAGTCTTATCTTCACACAATCCAGCTACTTCGTGTCTCCTCAGAAGAGCAATCAGAGACCCATGTATGTGTCCTAGGAAGACATAAGAAAGGTTGTTGATCTCCTGACGTGTGAAGACATTCTATAAGGCTGACTTAGCCTTACAGTGGCTGGCCTTCTGTTGTGTAAACAGAGACTTAATTACACAGGTCATGTCAATTAGTGTGACCTGAGTGTTCTAAAAAAATTAATCACTTTCTGAAAAGCCTGGGGAGTGTGGTAGAAGCCTTGTAGAAAACCTGGTACAATCTTCTTTATTTAAAAAAAAAATAATGGTTGTTTTCCTTTTGAAATCCCTAGGCTGCAGTTCAGGTAGCATACCTGCTTAAATACAACAGTGGATACAGGCTTCATTTAGTTGTCGTGGGTGTGGGGGAAGGGCAAAGGAATGAGAAGGGGGGCAAATTGAGGCTAGAAACAGCTCACGACACAGGGAGCAATTCAGTGTGACTAAATGAGCCCATTTCTCTAGCTTGACAGTAAAAAGATGCTAATGTTACGGGACCATGTTAAAGCCGTGTCACAGTCTGGCTTTCAACTGACAGGAGCCAGACAATTCAAGGTTCAGATTTAAATCCTGAGCCCCCTCTTTCCTTGTTGGGACTGGCAGATGAGAGCGGTGAAGGAGGAGCAAGAATTGGGCTCAAGTTGTCATCACAGTAGAAACCACAAGACTGGGAGACTGAAGTAAAATATAAATTTCTAAATTCATCTTCTCCCTTCAGCAAAGTTTTTTGATAGGCTATAACTCTGCGTCTGTCTAAAAATGCTAGATCTGTGACAACAGCATATATGAATATAGATGTAGGATATATTCTCTCGTTCATGTGTGCAAGCACTCAGCAGTATTTATTAGAATGCTAGGTGGTAAGTCTATAATGACAAATGCAAAAGATAGAGCCTTTGCTCTAATGAAACTGATATTTTGGTTGGGGTATTTTAGGGCAAGAGTCACTCCTGTAACTTATAGACCAAATAATATATCCTGGCTCACACGTAGACCAAAGAATTTCTAATGCCTCACATATAGTAGATTACATGTTGGTGGTCATGCTTTGAAGAATAGATCCCCCCTCCCTAATATTTTCAAGTCTTTTTGTCTTTATGGAGCCAGAGAGGGGTGGGGGATACATAAACATAGTTTACAATGTCTTTAGATTCTTGGCTTAGAAATAGTCCTTGTCAAACCTACTCATTTTCTATTAGCTAGTAGCCAGTCACATGGCCAGTGTGGGAGGTTTGCCAATGCCTAGTGATAAAGCAGGAAGGAGAGAAAGTAAATGTGTAAGAAATGAGTTTCCATTAGCTGTCTCAATGAAGATATGTAAAGATTAATAGTTATAAATAATGGGAAAGTGTGGTTATTGCCATAAAGAACATGAATCAGGATATTATGACAGAGGGAAAAATGTACAGAATTAGAGATGGCATCCTACCTTGAAGTGTGAGATCAGGGATGGTGGTATTGAAGGTCGGAGCTTTGTCTTAGAAGTACTACAGTCAGTTCTTCGCACCCATGGATTCTCCTTTTGCAGATTCAACTTAAGTATCTGGAAAACCATGCATATGAGCTGAACATGTATAAAACTCTTTTGGTCACTATTCCCCAAGTGCACAATATCACATAATCCTAGTATCCAATAGTCTAAGTAGAGATCCTTTAACTATATGGGATAATATAATGCTAATGCAAAATATTTTCATTTTCAAGGATCTCTGCTTTCGTGTGTGTGTGTGTGTGTGTGTGTGTGTGTGTGTAACAACTTTCCACAGAAACCAAGAGATGACTCTGTTACATCATTCTCAGAAAAGCCAGACAAGGGCCCTGAGCAGAGCAAACAACTAGAACAAACTCATTTTGTCCTGTCTAAACATTCTTCCTTCACGTCATCATTTGGATAGGGGATAAAAGAAATCATTAGGTTATTTATCTCAGATTTCCAACAACAAAAAAGTGTTTTTCTTTTCAAAACTGATTTGATACAGGTTATGGCATGAGAGGGCAAGTTTTTAAAGTGAATCATAAAATGGAGAATTTTGTTATTTTATTTAAAAAGCCATGGTCTCTTCTAATCAATATTTTATATGCTGTGATTATAGCATTCGTAAAGTACACACTCATGGTGAAGCAGAGTGCTTGAAAGTTACTTATCTAAGAAGGAAGCATTCTCCTCTCCTTTGTCCTCCCCACTGCTACTCTCTCCCCAACTTGTATCCACTGACAAACAACCCATCTTACAATGAAATTCTTTCTCAACAGAATTCTGGGAGTCTGATCTCCCTCCTCCTCCCCCTTCTCATGAAGAATAATTCCAAGATGCAGCCTGATGATTAATTATACTGAAAGCAACTCTAGTGATAGCTTCAGAAAACAAGATTAATTCATGAAACATGGTCAAACGTGGGGATTCTTCAACCTGGTCTATGAAATCATCACAGTTCTCTGGGCCAATCTGTATCTTAGCATATGCCTTGTTCTGCGCCTTGGCAGACAGTATGCATCACTAAGAAGGGATCCTTGGGGGTGGGATTTGATGAGAGGTAGATGTGCACTTAGCAGAAGTAGCTCTACATTAAGTATGGCTGCCTCAGAAGAAAATGTAAAATGCAAACAAAGGTGGTTGTGAAGTGTTTGGATGGAGCAGTGACTGCCAATGGTTGTTGTTCCGGGAGTGTGTATCGGCATAACAACTTACGGACCAAAGTTTTCTACTTTTTAACTTGGAATTTAGCAGGCTCTGGCTATTCTTCAGGCCCAATTGATCCTTTAACCTCTCTCTTCTGATGTTAGGTATTAAACTCCAAAACTAAACCAATAGGAACTAAGATCTTGAAAAGAAAAAAAAATCTAGTCGGCACTTTGTTTATTGCTACTTCTCTAGTATATGCAATAATATCTGACATACAACACACACAAGGTAGACTCAGCTCACTCCTATGATTGGTGTGTCTGTGGTTACACACTAGTGAGTGATGGGGCTTTGAATCCAATAAGGATTATCTGATCCTGGAATCCTAGCTGTTGACCAGAGTTACTGTTGCTTGTGTAGCATTTCTGCATAAACATGTCATGTTCAAGTCCACAGAAGGTACCTGACCTGTCTCTCTGTTTACTTCAATGAGTAAGCACAGAGTACCAGTGAAGTACCAGCTACACCATCAGAAGTCATCAAGAGGTATCTACACCCGCTGTGTGAGGGATGAGATTTAGCACAATCTCAGCTCGAAAGCCAGGAAGGCCAGGAGCTGACCTGGTTTCCACAGGTTTCCAACTCCTTCTGTACAGATGGGAAGTATCTGTTCCTGTCATCCTCTCCAGAGAGAATCTAACTTTGCCCTGAGCCTCCAGCCTAGATTTAATTCAGTTAGCCTCTCTCTGTCTCCAGCAGTTCCACTCTGTTACATCCTGGAGGTTCACACGTCCTCCATAATTTTTAATGACTTATTGGGGATCTCTCAACCAGATAGAAACTAGCAATCAGGCACATTTCTGAGAATATCTCATTTCTTATCAGTCAAGGATATTTTAAAGGACGAAGTTAATGAAGACCTAACTGCTGCAGACCATTTTTACGTAAATAATATTTAAGCTGTCACCAGGCACCTCAAAACCACCCATTTGTATAGGAAGAAACCAGCGAGAAAGGCACACAGGTAGACTCAAGTCAGGAATCCACACCATTGTGAGTGAGAACTCATTGAAAAGCTGGAGGATTTGCTTCAGGTTCACCTATGCTTAGAATTTGTTCTCTGGCTTTGAGGTCACTTCAAAATACCCCAGTATTGCCAAGGTGAGCAGGGCTGTAACTATAGAGGATCTGTTACCATTTTTTTTTTCCACAAGAAACTCTGTGATGATATTACTTTTCAATCTGATGGTATTTTAGAGAAAAAAAAAAACCATACTTCCTACTTTAAAATGATTCAAATGTAAAACCTGCCAGCTCAGAGATGCTCACGGGCACGGCACAAGCAGCTTTCCCATACCCTCAAACAAGGGAAGTTACCAAATAGTTGTATGCAGCCTTATTTTCAATCTATCACTTTATTTATGATTGTGGGTTGGAATGGGTATGTGCACACGGGAGCAGCAACCTGTGGAGGTGTCAGATTCCCCTGGAGCTGCAGGTGTAGATGCTGGAAACCAAACTTGGGTTCTCTGCAAGGTCAGTAATTGATCTTTACAGCTGAACCCTCTTCTCTGCCCCGGTGCAGCCTTATGTTGGATGTGTTTGGCTTTTCCTTTCGGCAGTATTGTTCCCCTTTACTCTGCTTGAGAACGCTAAGCCAGAAGCCACTCTTGAGTCTCTTGTGATTCCACTGTTACTGTGATTCCAGAGTTACTGTTTGGTCTTTGAAGTAGTTTGGTCTTTGAAGAACCATCAGACTATTTTGTACAATAATTTAAGGTTGGCAAAAATAATGACTCCATGAAAGTTCTTATATGTAGCCACAGTGTCATTGCCCTGGCTTCCCTACAGAATGATACATTGGTTGTAGAGTGCCAATGCCAGGTTGTCACCAATAACTGAAGCCCAAGGTTATGGCAGGCTTCTCTTTGCATTGTAAGTTCAAGGGATGAGGACAAACAGCACAGCTATGTATCTAACAATCCACCGTCATACAAGATAGTGTCACTGCCCTAAAATTCTGTCCTCTACCAATTGATTCATGCCTCCTGCCCCCAATCCTGGCAAGCACTGATTTTTTTTTTTAACAGTCTCCATAGCTCTGCCTTTTGCAGAATGTCATTTACTTGGAATCATACAGTATATAGCCTCTTCAGATTGGCTTTTCTCCCCCATTTGGTAATATGCATTTAAGATTCCTCCATGCCTTTTTGTGGTTTGACAGCTCATTTCTTTTTATCACTAAATGATATGCCATTGTATGGATTACTAGTTTGTTTATCCATTCACCCTTTGAAGGACATCTTGGTTGCTGATGTCTTATATTTAGTTGAAAAAAAATTTTGATGTAATTGTAGAGGCACACAGAGTTGGTATGAGTAGCATTGAGAGATTCTCATGCATTCGTTGACCAGTCTCCTTCAAGTTTTACAACAGTATAGAACAATATTAGAGCCAGAATAGGGACTTTGACAGCATCTTCCCATCTTACTCAAATCTCCCTGAATGTGCTTACACTCATTCATGTGGGGATATTTTTCAGTTCTGTAAAGTTTCATTGCAAGTATATAGGTTCACCTATCTACCATCAACACATCGAACATCTTCATATCCAAATCATGTCTCCTCCTGATTTTCAACAGTACCCAACTCCACATTCTTTCTAGGTGTCCTAATATCCTTTATTGGTAGGAGAGTGGTAACATTGGATTAGGGCCCAGCTCAGTGGCCTCATTTAATGTAATAATAAAAGTCCTATCTAGTAATCCCACCATTCCAAAGCACTGGTGACTAGAGATCCAACATATAAATTTGGTAGTGATGATAGGAAACTTTAACTCCTTTGGAACTGGCTTTTTTTGTTCACTGTGCATAATTCTTTGGAGATTAAAGCAGCTGTACCAGTGGTTTACTGCTTTTTCTTCCTGTGTAGTGTTCCATGAATTGTTGCTCAGTTACTTTTTCATTCATGTGCTTCAAGTCACTGTTTTCTCAATACCTTTGTTACTGAGCTGGGGAGATGGCTCAGTGGTCAAAGCATTTGTCCAGCAAGGAAGAGGTTGAGAGTTTAGATCTCCAGAAGCCCATTTAAATGTAGGGTGGTAGGCATGGTGGCATACCTGTGATGCCCACTGAAGAAAGCAGAGACAGAGAGAATTCCCAGAGTAAGCTGTCTGGTAAGAAAATCTCTATCTGTGAGTTCTGGGCTTGATTAAGAGACCCTGTTCCTTAATCAGTAGAAAAACTAAAGATGAGTTCAATGTCAACTGTGGGCCTCCACATGCACTGGAATACTTACTAAAACAAAAGCATGCCTGCACGCACATGCATGCCACACACACTTAAAAAAAATTAAAGAAAAAAGGAAAAGAAATACCTGGGTATTAGAGTCAGCTAATTAATGCAAAAATACAAAAAGTTGAAACCTTAGGGAAAGAAACCATGAACCAAACCAACTGTGCTAAACATTTCCTTCTACGGAGTTACCGCATGTAACTTACATAGGTAGTTTCGAAAAATAAGGCTTGTAAACTTTCAAAATTGTTTTACCAGAGTGACTAATTTATGACGAAGAAAATATGTTTTGCCATATATTATAAGCTTAAACATTGGCAGTGCTTTGACACTATGTGTGTCCTCTGGATTTATTCCAGTTTGAAAAATGCACAGGGATAGGAATTTTGAGTCCTTACATTGGTCATCATCGCTTGTTCCATGTCAGCCAGTGCTGCTGTTACTGTGATCTTCCGCCCTCCCATTTGCCATTGAGTTTAGCACCTTGTGTCTGTTTTGAAAATCTGCTCATGGGGCTGAGGTTCTGCTTCATGAATCTTAGATGATATAGTTAGGACATACAAGGTCTCTCTTGTGATAGGGAATGAAGGACAGCCTGAGAAATGAGGAGAAATTCCAATGACAGAACTTTCTAGCAATCCTGCCTGGGGAGAAACATTGGGAAAACTAGACTACTAAGCTGTCTGTTTTGTGGATTGTTTTCTAAGCAGTGAGGTTCCACTTAGTGCCAAGCTTAGAATGTAGCAGGCTAAGATGGAGATGTCTTCTAGAAAGTGAAATTATTCAATCCAGTAAGAAGGACAATTTGCTAGAGTTCTCACTTGTGTCAACTCATGTCGTGAGGATAGGTCTTTCAAACTGGGAGATGCGTAGGGCTGAGGGCGTTTATCTCTCTGTCCTCTTATTTAAAATGCCAGCTTCCTTTGAGTCCTTTTAATGAGAGTCAGGAATCTCTGTGTCAGGTAAGGTTTATCAGTCCAATGCTTGTTTGGTCTTACCTGAGAAGTGAGAAGGCTCCTTCCCTGCTGCTCTGGGGGCCAGGAGCCGCGCTTACTGCCGGATAAATTCAGCCTCACAGAATTAGCTTTAAGAATCGGAGACTGTTTTAAATACCATTGGAGTGTCAGGGACTGCGAGGCAGAAAAGGTGCATTCACCTTCAGCGGGTGGCCAAGGTTGCATCCGTGAAAGAATATAGCTATTTTGTGTGCAGTCCTTCCAAACTCTAAAGTGAAGGAGATACTAATAACAATGCCTTCTGGGATTTCTAGAGCCCAGAAAGAGTGCACTAGGTCAGTTTATGAGCTGCTGATAACACACCAAGAAACTAAAACCACAGTGTAAAGTCTCAAGAAAGCTACAGGTAGCTGCAGACCTCCCCTCTTTCTTGTTCTTCTTACAGCCTCACTTGGAGGGAAGGAGCCCAGACAGAAGCCTCAGGACCACGTAGCATAGCAACTGCATCCCTGAGGATACTGTTATAAAGAGTGATGCTCCTGCACACATTTCGTTTTTAAAAGCCCACTGATGAACACATATATATGTTTAGCCCTAAACCTGTATTTATTTCTATAGATAGAATTCAACCTACAGTTTGCCTTTGTGAATAAAAGGTCCCAAATGATTACAGAACTATTTCAGTGGAATGCTAGCCAGTAGGACATTCTGGAAGGTTTACAATGCTATATGTGTACTGCTTAGTCCACTGGCTAACAGTGCTTGAAATATGGCTACTCCAACTCAGGAATTTCAATAGCTACACCTTTGGACAGTGAAATCATAAAAATTGGAGGGGCTGGTTCCAAAAGAGTAAAATTGTAGTCACCACCATTATCCCCCCCCCCACACTCTGGGAGGTGGGATAAAAGAGGAAATATAAAAGGGTGATTGTTGAATCCAAAAGGAAATTAGTTTTCTATGTTTTTTATTGTCCTAAGTTTAAGGTGTGTTTTACAGACAAAATGTGGACGGGCTGCGGGTCCCTTTGCCTGCCTTCACCTGCCAGCAGCTGACTGATTCTGTGTTGATCGATGAGGCTTTTTTTACGATGGGGCTGTTTGCCCACCTACGATGGGCTGTTTTCAAAGTTAGCTTCGATTTAAGTTCCAGCCCCTCTTTTTCATCTCACAGATTCCTTTTAATTTACTAGTGATGCTGTGGGTGGATTTCAGAAAATACTTTGTTTAAGTCTTTCCCAAATCATTTCCAAATTGGAATGGGGGGATTACTTTGGGCTTGGGAAGTTGAGTCCTAGCTTTTTGAGGGACATATTTCCTAGTTAGTTCCTAGGATAAGCAGCACAGAGATCATCTGTTTCCCTATGGTTGTGCTTTCTGTTGAGTGACCCTGTTACACAGGTGGCTCTGTGGCCTCTCCTTACCAAGAAAAGGGAAATGTAGATAGTATAGTTTTCTTTCTTAACAGGCTTAGGGGTGTTTTTTTTTTTTGACATTTTTTATTTAATGTCAGAAGTTAGACGACAATTTCTTTAAAAAGAGAGCAGATGTTTTAAGTCTTCCAGAGCGCTGGTGTCTCACAAGTGCTTGGTGGTGTTATTACTGTCTTCTCTGAGGACAGACGTCTGGGGCAACCACTTTCCATTTCCTGACACTGCAAACAGATACTGTTTGGGATTTCCTTTTATAGCTTGTTCAGCTAACGACTCCAGTGACCACTCAATTGTGGTCTTGTAGTAAATCAACATTTCTTTGAAAGACCCAGGTCTTATGTAATTTTCAGTGTTTTTACAAAGCCATCTCCCTAACTAAAAAGTGCTTCTGTTGTCTTGATGATACTGTCATTGCATAGGGTCATTTTTTAAAAAAAATAAATAGATTGTTTTCTTTCCTTGTCCCCTCACTTTCTTCTTTTAAATTAAGCCAGGATTGATGAGGGACAAACACTGGCTTCAGACCCTGTCACACCTGGTCAGCTAGTGATGAATATACAGAGCACACATGGCCAACTACTGCATCAATCTCCGGTGTCCCTGTGTGAGTGACTTGCTCTAGATGGAATTTTGACTGACGGAAGAGAACACTCAGGGTCCGTGATAGTTTCTGAATTATCAAGTGTGCATTTTAATAAGATATTAAAATCAACTCTGGGAGCCATGTGTCCATAGTCTGTTGTTTATGGCCCGCTCTCAGGGAAAGGACACTTGACTTATTTTCCAAGGGTGCTTTTGGATGAAAACGAGGAACACTAGGATGTTAATTGTTCAAGGTAGCCATTCAGTGTTAAAAATGGACAGTTCTGGACAAGGTGGCATGTTTTACCCCTGCTCAGCAGGCAGAGAAACCATAGCATTGCCCAAGAGTCTTAGAAGCCCGCATCCTCTTAGCCAATGCAGAGAAAAGGCTGCCCCAGAAGTAAGGTGTACCAAGTTCTGTAAAGCCTTTCATCTCCTCAGAGGCCAATGCCTCTCAAACCTGAGAACAATTTAACTGAGAGTCTTTCCAAGCAACTGGGGGATTGAACAAAATAACTCAGGACTCTCCTGATTTTGCTCTGGAGGCTGGCCTCATTATAAGAGCAGATCTATTAGCGCTCTTGCCCTTGTCTTTCATTTCTCAAGTGAGGTGATTCTAATTAAATTAATCTGCATGTCAATCTATTGGTGATCAATCAAAGAGCCTGAGGTTTCCCCTATGCTGCTGGGTGCTTGTGGCTGACAGTGGCTGATAATGGAGGAAGAAATAAGCTAGCGGGCAAAGTTAATTAGTCAACATAATAGGTGGATTAACAGGGGCTGCCTGATTGCTGCTTCCCCTGTCAAAGCATGAGTTGGGAGCCAAAGCTACGATTACAGACAATTATTATATTTGGTTGTAAGAGGTCACATGAATAAACATATCTCTGTGGAGTTCAGTTTTAATCCCCCTCCCCCTTTTAATATAAGGAGATATGTAGGTCAATTCTGTTCATTGTTTTAGTCAAAGTTCTCAGAGGCACACCTTTTCCTGGACCCTTGTGGCGAGGTGCACTAGTCACCCTTAGATGTAGCCTGGGCATCTTGAGTTGGCATTGGGCCAGTTCTATGTTTTTCCCTTTTTTCTTTGAAACAGATCTAAGACCCCCTAATTTGTCAGGGTTCCTTTTTTGGGGCGGGGATGACATGAGGATAATAGCTCTGAGGGAAGTTTGGCTCTGGTTCCCCAAACTAAAACTAACATGGGACAAAAGAATAAAATGTCTGAGAAGCTTCAATAAGACCCCAGGGAGAGGAAACGCAGGCAGACCCCAGCTTCCATTCCAACCCTTTTCATTTCCCTATCTTCTTAACCCTGACACAGTCAGGAGGAGATATTTTAAAGATTTAAAAGACTTTTATTTGCATGATCTACTGTGATATCTACTTCAGTGTCTAAACTGAAGGGTAATTTAGGTGAAACACAGCTACCCTTGTGTAATGTGTATATATATATATATATATATATATATATATATATATATCTGTGCTAATAAAGGCCGCCTTGTAAAATTTATGGTTAACAGGGTACCTTTTGCTGTATAAGTATAAACTGTGCAATTTTACTTAAAACAGCATCAAAAGCGTTCCACGCTGAAGACCCACTCATCAATAGTGCCTCTTGTTAGACGTGTACGACATAAGCACCAGTTATTATGTGAAATAGCTGTGCAATTTTCTTCAGCTCCCAGCTGTTATTTATTTAACTTGCGTTTATTTCCCACCATGCTTTTATATGAAAATGCTCATTCATTTCCCTCTCCTTTCTCCAGGTCGTGGTGTCTACCACAGTCAACGTGGATGGCCATGTCCTGGCAGTCTCTGATAACATGTTTGTCCACAATAACTCCAAGCATGGGCGGAGGGCTCGGAGGCTTGACCCCTCGGAAGGTACGCCCTCTTATCTGGAACATGGTAGGCGAATCATTTTCATTGGTTGGCATTGCTACTTGTGACTGTGACTTTGTGTGATTTCTTTCCTTCACTGCACCACATTTCCTATTGTTTCAAATTTTGAGTGTCCCATTGAACACCGCTGATGCTTTTTTGGTCTTTAACTCTGGGCAATAAGATGCTGAGGATTTAGAGAAAGTGGCAAATCTTTAAGCACACTTGTTTTGGTTGCATGCTAGACTGTCTATGTTGGAATGCTAATCTCTCTCTCTCTCTCTCTCTCTCTCTCTCTCTCTCTGGGAGGAGAGAGAGAGACGTGGACCATGACCATTGTTTTGAGCTCCTATTTGACTACAAACTGAGTAAATCTGTAGGTAATAGGCAGAAAAAAAACCCACATAAACCTGCCAATGCATATTTGTGATTACTTGTTGATTTTGTTTGAAGATCAGGTTTACAGTCAAGGGCATGGTACCAAGGCTAAATGTCCTTCCTATGCCTTTAACTCACTCTGCCAACAACTCCCTCTTTATCACCATGTGACATAGCCTATTTTCTGTAGGTAGACTTTGGTCAGGGAGAAACCACTACCACTAAGGACTGTGGTGAATCAATGATACCCAGGAGAAGACTGGAGGAAAGAAACAGAAATCTGTTTCAAGGACAGGGAGTATTACTCAGAGAAAATCAGGGTGAGCTTGGGTGTCCATCTAAACAGCTCTCTGGAAGGTCTAGACTATAAGTGCATCTTTCTATAGATTCCACTGCAAGATTCCACTGCATTCAAAGCATACAACACTTCCTCGGAGCTCCCCAGATGAAACTCAACCTGATCCTCTCCCTCTTACCATGTCTCCTTAGCTAGGTCAGCAGGATCCTTTTAAGAACATTGCCATACAAATTATCCTCCCAAAGCCTGACTTTTACTGTGGCCTATGAGATATCCATGGCATAATTCATAAGGTAGAAAACTCCCGTCCCTGCCAGCATCCCAATTTAATAAACACACCCCTGTCATCATTTTTGCCTGTTTTTTTTCTACCTGTGCTTGAGGAATGCACAAACAGTACATTTCATTAATTAGCCCGATGTCATACTCTTAGAAGGTATTTTTCTCCACACCTAGTTTTATAGTCTTTCAAAAGTAAACCATCATCTTTCCAAGGCTGAGGCTTTATGTTTCATTAGTGTTGAGATGGATGGATATTACATTTTGCAGGAGGCCATTTGAAACACCTGCCCATGATTACATCCCTAGCTCCACTTCTGTACTTACAACCATTCTGGTCCTCACTTTACAGTAATGGTGCCTCCTTAATACCCTTGGAGTCACGGAAGGCAATGTATGACTATGTGTGCTTAGGTGAGAGGAAGAAGGAAAACTTGATAAATACTCAGAAGACACAGTTTGGAGAGCCTGAGTGAGGGATCAAAATGGTTGCTTTGACTCTGGCTGGTTGGTTGCAATAGGAGCCTCCTGATTTGGAGACAGGCTTAACAGTCAGCTGGAGATCTGATTCGTGGTTCATGGTTTCAGAGGAAGCTCTAACCACAGCTCTCATGCCCAGCTTCCAAATCTAGCTCCCATGCCCAGCTCCCATTTCTGCCCTTTGGAAAGAAGGAGACGGCTGGCAGGATGGATCAGTCAATAAAGCATTTACTCTAGAAAACCTGCTTTCAACCTTCAGAACCCACATTAAAAAGCCAAGCCTGATAACATGCTAATAATCACATCTCTGGGAAAACAGAGACAGGCAGATCTCAGAGACCCACAAGACAGGCAGCCTAACCTACTTTGTGAGTTTCAGACCAACAAAGAGACCTTGTCTTAAAATCAATGGAAATGGCACCAGAGAAACTATACCTAAGATTGTTCTCTGGCCAACACACACACACACACACACACACACACACACACACACACACACCACATATACCTGAAAATATACTTTCAAAGAAAATGGAATAGCCTCATGACACCATACTACTTTATTTCTGCAACCGCGATCCCAAAGTAAAAGCAACCAGCTAAGATAGATGCCTCCAAAGAGGTCAGTGACACTATTTTGCAAGGTGGTACAGAGAAAGAAGTCGCTAGCAACTCCAGATTCTATTTGCTGTCTCACTCTGGCCTCTGGCCAACCCTGGACAAGTCAGTTTAGCCCTAGGATCCCTTTTTTCCCCCTTGGTAAAATGAAGGTAGCTATCTGTTAGGGATAAAACAACAGGTTGTTTCTTGGTGATGTGGATAATGGGGGTGGGCTGGGTGAAGGCAGTGAAGACTGGCCTGGATGTCCTAGCACTACAGAATCTCTAATGGGGAGATAGGGGGCCATATGTTCCAATTTGGCAAGGAATTAAAACTGTCCTTCTTCATTACTAATAAATAATTACTATCACTTAATAACTAATGATGAATATTTAAGCATATAAGGGAGGAGAGGACACTGAGGATGTGTGCTGACCACTGAGGTCTCTCGATCAGAACATATCCAAATGTCATCTTAGCTCAACTCTTCCTGCTTTAAGAATACAGAATAATGTACAAGCTGGGGCATCATCTTATCCCCAGACTGAAGGGAAGTACTTTCCTCTGCTTTGTTTACCCATCTACAAAGAATCTTATTCAAAATGGTGGTGACATTTCAATGCAGAACAATGGCTATCTTTCACTGGAGAGGTCACTACACACTATGTCCTTCACGCCCAATCAAACCCTGACTCTACTTCCCCCAGTAGAATGAAAAGGTAGCCATGTTCAGATCTTGAATACCAACAGTGCAGCAATGCAGAAATCTGATTTTCTACAGAGTGAATAAAGTAGCCATACGTCACCACCCACTCCCTCAGTCACTTCAAGCGCATGTATAAATATCTACTCTACCAAGGGTGACTATTGAATTCTCTTGTTGGTAACGTGTGGGAGTGGACCTACATGCTAATTCATGTAGGTTTGGGGGATAATTTTTATATCTTTCCATTGAAAAAAATCCTTTTTAAAATACCTTGTTTAAGGACTAGCCCCCAATGCATGATTCTGTCACTCTGTCCTCACCACATGTTGTCACCTCTTGAGACCTGTAGAGTCTTTGTCATCCCCCATTCTGGGTCTTTTCCCTACCTCATTTACAGGTAGCTTGAATTATTTTGAGCAACATTGCACATCTCTATTTATAGCCTGTTTGTAAGCCATTGGAAGGAAAGCCCCTTTTGTGGCCAATATTTCTGCATTTCTAGGAAAGGAATCAGGAATCATGGTTTATGTGCATACACAGTCTTCCCTGGACGGCCCATGCATGCAGAACTCCGGGGCTCAGATTAATGTCTCTGGATTTCAAATATGAGGGATGACAAAGGCAGATTTATTTCCTAGAATCTTGCAGGATCCAAAGAGGTTGGAACTCGGGACACCGTAGCTCATGGTGATTGCCCCCCTCCCTCCCATTTCCCTCTCCATTCATAAATACTAAGAGTTTCTGTGGCTGGATATTTATAGGTACATTTATTGAGCTTTCTGCTTTAAGCAATGGCTTTATGGAAGATGTACAGTTGTGGAGAGAGGGAGCCTCACACGCAACTGCTCTCAGGATTCTAATTTCTACAAAAGCATAGGTTTGGGGACCAAGGGGCCTGAATGGTGTCCACTGTCAAACACTGGTATGTATGTGTGCACCTCATCTTCCAGTCCAACTGCTCAGGCAAATTTGTGGGGACTGCAGGGGAGTCCTTGAAAGGGCTTCAGGAATGCTGTCATTATCACAGTGGTTCACCTCGAGCTTCAGGTTCTATTTACTTGAATTTAAGGCCAATTGTGGCATCAGTTTCTCTCTTTCTTTTACCCTGTGGCAAGATGCTGTGTCCTCGCAGTGTTGGAGTGCAGGGGCCCTGTCAGCTTGCATGCGCTAACACTTTATTATCTAATGATCTAATATGCAACAAGGCAGAGTGCCTGTGCTCATCATCCTGACACAGAATGCCGGGAGAAGTGACTAAATTACTTTATGTGCCATTAGCGCAGGCAGCTATGGTGAACTCACCGGCAGCATTTATGCAAATGCCTGTGAATATACTCTAGTGGCTTTGTCAGGGTGCTGTCTGACAAGCAGTTTAAATGCTCATTTTTTAGGATATATATATATATATATATATATATATATATATATATATATATATATAAAATTTGGACATGCATATGTTTTTTTCCCCTTTTCTGTCCCTCTCCTATTGGAGACTCTTAGATGTCTTTCACACTATGTGACAACTAAGGAAAAAGAGAAGATTAGTGAAGTCCCCTCTGTAGAGTCTTTCCCAGGAGTGGGGTCATCTCTGCTGGTGGTATTTTTTGCATATTGGGTTTAAAAACAAAAACAAACAACAACAACAACAACCAAAAAATCAAAAAACAAAAAAACCAGCTCTTATGAGCTTGTGCAACCTCTCTTTACATTTCTAAGGAAAGAAAAACATTGATGATATTAATTGAGTTTTTCATAAAAGAACTTTTCAATAGTCCTGAGTTCTGACCCAAGGCCCTGCGTTGCTTTGTGGCTCAAATAGAGATTGAAAACGAAAACAGAAATCACATGTACTTTTTTAAAGTGATGAATATTTTTAGCCTTTGTGGTCATTGGCTATGAGTGAATTAAATTTCCCTTCAAAGCAGTTACAGAGATGAAACGGGCGAACACACCAGAATTCCAAAATAAAAGAAATCAAAATAAGAATGGGCTTTGGTTAAACTACATTTTGGAGAATAAAGAATGGTGACAGGCTCAGCGGATCATGTCCCCAGTTGTAATTACAGCTTTATAGGGACTAAAAGTGGGTCTGTGCCACCACCAGTCAGCTCTGACCTTTTGGTCCCCTCTTCCTGGCAATATGATGCTAGTCTTGTTCCTTAGTATGTAACCTTCTGAAAGACGACAGTTTTTGCTTCTGTTTCTTGCCTCAGGGTATTCAGCCTCACTGTGTCCCCTCTGCCCCGCTGTATTTAAATGTGTTGTGGACATACGGAGGAAGATGATGCAGGCTTTAAAGAATTACCCCAGATTGAGAAAAACCTGTGTGATAGAACCCTGGGGATATGTAGGAGAATTCCAGTGCCCTGAAAAGTATCTTGAAAGATCCAGTTGTCTGGCTGGAGATCTGGAGTCAGAGTCCTAACTTTGGCTTTAAGTAGTCGGGTGACTTTGGGTAGGTCCCTTTGTTTATGTGGATTTCAGTTGCTTGTATGCCCACTTAATTGGGTCATTTCTAGACTCCTTTGGAAATGTGAACTTCAGCCATCGACACTGGCCTTTCTGTAGGAGGGGGTTTTGAAGAATTCAGGCTTTTTACAAAGAACCCCATTCTCTAGATCTCGAGTGAATGAATATCAGTGAAGTGGATTTCAAACTATTTACTCATCATAAGCCACTTACTATGTAGAGTAGCATGAGGTAGACATGGCCCTTGTCATGGTGGAGTTTATTATGTAGAGGTTGGAAAGGGAGACAGTAAACAAAATTGACAACTAAATAATTATCCTAGAGCATGGAAAACTAGACAAGGGAATTGCTAGAGGTCAGGGAAAACTTTAAGGATTTCTCATTTATGGCCAAATTTGAGAGACTTTTACAAGGAAAAGGAACAGTGTGTGCAAAGATGTTTGGCTTGGGTGACTTGGAGGAATGAGAGAGTGGGAAAGCTGTTGCTCTCAGGCAAGGGGACTGGGCCAACCCTTGGTCTCCCT
The DNA here is from genome assembly GCA_902729485.2 of Mus minutoides. Taxonomy (NCBI): domain Eukaryota; kingdom Metazoa; phylum Chordata; class Mammalia; order Rodentia; family Muridae; genus Mus; species Mus minutoides. Next base: position 148,889 of record LR749633.1, on the reverse strand, counting down.
GGGGCAATTTTGAGATGGTATGCAGGGCCAACAGGACTTTGATGAACTCAGTGTCAATTATGTGGCCTTCGCCTGTCTCATGAAAGCCTGGGGCAAGATGGTTGTGGAGTTGCTTATAACTTTGCTCTCCCCTGCTGGGCCTCGGAAGCTCACCTGGGAGTTGGCTGTGCCTTGAAACTGGCTGCCTGATTACTTCTCAATCCATCAGGAGTGTGAGTGCTTGATACAGACAACCCGGCATTTTGAGAGTTCCTTTTGCAGACACTTTTGTTTTATTGTTTACTTTCTCATACATTTCATAGAAAGATTTTTCCTGTGGACTTCATTGTGAGGGCAGAGACCTTCATCTTTAGAAGGAAGGGCTGTGACATCTTTGACTTACAAGATGGATACCGCTTACCATGGCCCACTCCAAAGAAACCTAAATCACCGAGTCAGTAAAAATGAAGTAAAACAATTGAGAAAAATGTACCTTCTCAACTCAGCAATTTATCTAAAATCATAACACTAGGTAGAAGTCAACCTGGCATTTGATCCCGTGTCTTCTGAACTGTATGAAACTGACCAATGAGCCCCTCTTTTCAAGTACATAGGTAACTACTATAGTGACAAGAAAACCAGGGTTAAGGAGAAAGACATTTGCCCAGAGTCACATAGCAGGTAACTTGTGGATCTAGGCTTCAAATCCTGTTGGTACTGTCTGCATGTGTGTTAAACTAGTTTCACCTCCTATCCTGATGTAATTATTTTATTTTCCTCCACATGATTTAGGGCACTTATTTTGCTATCTTGGGTTTTCTAAAGTTAGCCCAGATCATGTACTTGTGTGTGTGTGTGTGTGTGTGTGTGTGTGTGTGTATGTGTGTGTGTGTGGCAGACATACAGAGAGAGAGAGAGAGAGAGAGAGAGAGAGAGAAAGAGAAAGAGAGATGTGTGTGTGTGTGTGTGTGCTCGCTCTCACGCACACATATAGTACATATGTGCAGGCCTCCAGGACAGTCAGCAGAGGGCATCATTATCTTTGGAACAGAATTTATAGGTAAATGGTGAGCCTCCTGATGAGAGCTGGGAACTGAACAGGAGTGCACCTGCTCTTAACTACAGAGCCACGTCTCCCGACATTGATCTCTTTCTATAACACTAGCAAGAGCACCAGGAGGTTGGTAACACCTATTCCCCTGCAGAGATGTTTGGAGTCAGCTCTCTTTAAGTCACTTGTGGATCCTATGGACTCTCTGGCATATATGAGGTGGGGAAAGTAGACCGTGAGAAAACCATGAGAGCATTTGAAAACATGTAAGACAACAGCTGTATGATTAGGAAACCTCATGCTAGGAACAATATGGAAAATTGAAGGGCTCAAAGCCTTATAAAAATTTCTTGGCCTACTAGTCAACTGTGGGAAACTTCCAGCACTTATTTGGTTGGATCTAATAAATGAGCGAACCACACTCATTTTAATAAGTTCACTGTGACATGTTAATTTGAGGGGTGGTGGTGGTGAGGTCTGTTCTTGTTTGGCCAGAGATGGCAAAACTTTTTTTATGCTATTTTGTTTGTTTGTTTGTTGTTCTGTATTTGATCAATCATGTGTCACAATTCCAATTGTGTTCATTTGTATAGTTCATTGTTCCAAGCCAGGGCCCTCCTTTGCTCTGGCTTTTCATTGGAGACTCCCTCATGCGAGAATTCAAAAGGAATCACGTAGTGGCAATATGGAAATAAACATTTCCATGTCCTGTTCCTAAGCCCCTGTTTATAATGTGGTGTGTCGGAACAGTTAGGTCTGAAGTAAAGATTCATTTGATTTAGTTATGTGGTTTTTAATGCATGTGTTTCTATATGTGGGTACTTGAGTTTGGGAGCCTGAGGAAGCTAGAGTTTCAGGCTACTCCAGAGCTGTGAGCTACCTGCTGTGAGTGCTGAGTGCTGAACTTGGGTCCTCTGCAAGAGCTGTATGTGCTCTAAACCACTGTACCATCTCTTCAGTTTCTAATTTTTCTCTTTATTTTGTCAGTTTTACTTACAGAAATTTGTTAAGATGGAGCTTGTTCTCTTGCTTTCATGCATGGCTTTGAGGATGGACTAAGAATTCTCTGGCCCTTTGTCCCCTCATCATTAAGTGGAGGTTTGGGACCGCCCTTCAAGCTCTGATGATTCTGTGAGGATGTCTCTTACCTCTTGAGGAACTATAGACACGGCTTTTTGGGGTAGCTACCCAAATGCCAAGGTGATAGTGCAGCTGAGTTAAACTCACAGGCTAGTATAGTCAAAATCTCAAGCTTCCAGTTCAGTGAGAGACTGTCTCAAGGGAATATGGCAGAAAGTGACAGAGAAAAATACCCAATGGGTATTCTGCTTGACCATTCATATGTAGGGTCATGTACACCTGAACACATACAAACACATGCCAAGATCTCATTATGCAGCCTAGGCTGGCTTGAAACTCATAATCCTTCTGCCTCTGTCCCTGAGTTGCAGGGTACAGGTATATATCCTCATGCATGACTTAAGATATCTTGCAATAGCTATAAGTTTATCTTAATCCATTAGGGAAAAAAAAAAACCACAGCTACTACTTCAAAATGATGATCTCATGAACATTAGTGTTTAGGGTAAGATCAACCTTAGAGAAAGTATTAGATGAGTAAAATAAAAATCACAACTTGATAAAATCAAGTAAGTAATTGCCTACATGGTCCTGGAATGTAGCAAAATTATGACTTAAGTTTGAAGCATGCTGTTAGAAAGGCTTTAAAGATTAAAAAAAAATAATTCACTCAATTTAATAGGAAACATGTAAGGCCCTGGGAAATATTCATTTTTATTTTTTCCCAATAAACTCTGTGGTTTTATTTTTTTCTTTGTTGTTTGTTTGTCTTTTGTTTTTTGGTTTTTTTTGTTGGTTGAAAGAAAGCTTTTTAGGTTCATTTTACCATTAAGGTAGAGTTTCTGTTCTAGAGAAATTTCTCAAAATCAAAACCTCTCTTAAGATATTGTCTCTATTTTTATTTTTAAACAAGCAATTTCTGTATGTCAGAAGGCAGAGAGGTACCCGAATCAAGAGCAAGCATCGGGCAGAGTCTGCCCAGGCAGCGCATTATGATAATGTGCACAGAACCAGCTGGACACTGAGTTAAGCTGACACTGTGTTGTCAAGGATAGCATCACCCATCAATTTCCCAGATAGGATTTGAGTTCAAATGGCAGAGAGAGCAGCAACTCTGTTGAGGCTGACGCGTGGGGGAAGGGAGGGGAAGGCAGGACAGGAACCAGCAAGGCTTAAAGGCAGGAAGTCCTGGTGCCTCCCTCCGGAAGCCGGTGCCTGCTACCTTCCGGTGGCTGCTACCTTCCCTTCTAACTTTAACATCTGTCAGAAAGCCCCACCTGGGTCCTTGCATGATTAGAGTCTTCTTCATGGGGTGGAGGTGGGATGGGGTGTGAGGGGGTATGGCTGTGTGTGGGGTTACTGATACTAATTTTAACTCCCAAGAGAATGGGGTACCAGCTGCCTGAATGGAGGCCAGCTCTGCCCAGGAAACAGGATTCTACGTGGTCTCTTATCCATGAAGGAAGCATTTTGTGGGTATAGTGGCTATTGTTTGTTTTCTTTGGTTCTTGTTCTTTGGAGACAGGGTCTCCCTGAGCCCAGGCTATGTTGCCAAAGCTGGCCTTGAACTCCGTGTTCTTCCTTCTCCCACCTCCTAGATGCCACAATCACAGGCATGAGCTGCGCAGCTTTGTAAGAGGCAGTTTGTTAGTGCAGGCTGGAAGAATCCTCAACTTTTACACCACCCACTTCAGTTCTTTCACAGTGTAAGACCATCACTTATGGCTCATTTGCTTCCGTCGTTTATCTGGTCAACAAATATTTACCGGCTCTCTGCCTACTATATTAGATAAGGGGGCAGGGGGGGCAGAGGTGAGGAAAGTCGGGGCAGGCACCAACATGATGAGGCACACAGCTATGTGTACATGCCAATTCATATGCAGGAAACAATGATAATTTGAATGATTTAAATTGGCAATGTTGATAAGGGCTGTGAAAGAGAGAAAAAAGTCAGTAGGTTGTTTGACTATTACATTGGGATAGACCATTAGACATTTGAGGGGGTGGGAAAGATGGCATAGGTCTAAGAATTGATTCTGAGAAGTGAACTTAGAAATTTTACATGTGTTAGTGTCTCTCTTTTGGTTGGACAAAGAAGTCCATTGTTTCCTTTCCAATCTTGTGATGAGTGCTACAGCTCCTGGTCCAATAGATTGTACACTACAGATTCAGGCCTGTGTCTCTAGGGATGCCGATTTTGCTGCTGGTGCATTTGGTCCAGTGATGAGTTTTTTGAAAACAAACAAACAAATAAACAAAACATTTTTAATGCTCTTAATAGCCAGGGGAGGGCAATGCAGTTATAGAATCCACTTAAAAATAAGGGAAACTGAGGCCAACTGTTAAGGAGTTGGGTGTGGCTAAATGAAGAATCAAGTTCATTTCTGCACCCTTGAAACTTCCAAGTTGCTAACACAGGGATCATGGCTACTATTCTTTCCCATTGTCAAGTCAAAGCCGCTCTCTCTGCAGAGTGGACTTCAGAAGTAGAGAGAGGCTCTTGCTATTTGAGCCCGTAATGTAAAACTTGCTCCAGTTGAAACAAATTGACGACATTACTCAAAGGCAAACTGAAAAGCCAGGTCTATGCTCAATCCCAAGGGTGAGTTACTTGGCTTGAGTGGTGATACATGGGAAGGTGCTTTTCTGGGTTAAGATAAAAACTCCTGGTATCACATCTCACTATCGGGCAACTCATCTCCAGCTCCCTGGACCAGTATTGCAACCTGAAATACTCAGTGGGCAGAAATGAAACTTTATAGAAATTGGGTGATCATCACCCTTATCAGATGAATATGACGCCATCTGCAGGATTTTAGCAACCTTATGTGTGGGGGAGGGAGCAGTCTGAGGATCGTGGGGCTTTGTAGCTTCCCTGCCAGCCTGCCCAATGCAAGTTGGCAGGACAGCAACACAGCTTTTAAGATCCTTCTGGTAGCATATGTGCAGGCCAGTCATAGCAGAAGTGCTGATGTGGGAAGCAGACCAGATAGGCACCAGGGCAGGAAGAGAAAATGAAACACCCAAGTAACATTCTCTACACCATGGGGCACACAAATAGGTCTACACCCGCCTCACACATATCTGATCACTAAACACGAAAGCAGAACTCTGCTACTAATAGATTCTTATCCCAATCTGTGCAATTGATCAATATTTTATACAAGAACACACACTCCTCTGTGGCTGGCTTATTTGAGGGTTTTAAGCAGCAAGATCCTAGCTGTTTATAACCACAACCTTTATCTGCAGTTCTAGTCCAGAATGACTTGGGAGACAGGGACAGGGAGGGGTTCAAATCTGAAGTGTCACCATACCAGGCTCTTCTATTGACTGTAGGGCAAAGTAATAAAAATGGTATGATATCCGCCTTTGTAAAACACGAGTGGGTAGCAACACAGTTTGGCTGTTATTTAGATCATTAAGATGAGCATGTGTGTTATAAAATGAAGTTTCTTTCCTCCCTTTCCTGCTTCCTCAAATCTCTTCCTCTTCCTCATAGTCCTTCACTGGTAAACCCTGCTGCTTCCCAAGTCACTAGACCAGTAGTGTCCTTTGAGGAGCTATCATGCGCAGCAAATCTATAAACTCATGCCTCAAATTTTAGCTTTGCCATTGTCCTAGAAGGTGTTTTGGATTTGGCTAGTTGGCACAACTCAATCCTTATTGGGGGGGGGGGAAGTCAGTGAAATTGTAAAATATCTTTAAGGTATTGTGAAAGGTTAATTTATTTGTTAATAGTGTTTTATACTTTTCTTCATATATTAAAATATCTCTAATGAAGATCATTAAAATACACAACATTCGGGTTTCAAACGAAAGCTGAGGGACACTGCTCTGTGCTATGTAACTTCCTCGGGGTGCTGGTATCACTTACGATAGATGTACAAATTCAGGGTGTGTTTAGTGGCCCTCATAACTTGCAACACTAGAGATGTTTCTATGCCTGGAAGCTTGGCAGCATTTTCGATGTTACTGTGTTTAAATTGGCGCCTGTGATGTTATGCAAGGATGCCATTTTTCTGAACTTGGAAATAGAAGAAGGAAATAGAGAGATTTTTACTATAGTTCATATGTGGGTCTGCGTCTTAGGGGAGAAATAACTTTACTTGGAAAGGGAATAGTAACACCCTGTAAAGTTAATAAGTATCCACCCTCTATACTGGGGACAAGGAATTACACAACTGGTATTTTATGGAACTTTGGCTGTATTTATAGGATCAAAGTGACCATTTTAGCCAAAAATGACAGACAGTTCAGATAAGCAACAAAACTAAAGGGAGGCTGGGCTTCATCAATCAAAGCAGACTTTGAAAATCTCGTTTGAATGTCTCTAAGCTGCAATTTCCTCATCCGTAGTGTAGATTATTCTACGTGAGCTTGCCCACCACTCAAAGTTAATATCAATGGTGAAGCCCTTCAAGCGCTAACCAGTGTTCAAATCATCATGCATTAAATGCCAAGTGCCGTCATCATCCATTACTGTGCAATTGGGTGCAGTTCCCATTTGCATGAGATGTGTTGGCTGGTTAGCCTGATTTTCTGCACACATGTACACACACACGCACACACACACACACACAACATTGTGCATAGGAGTATGTCTACACACAGACATTAGGTTATGCTCAAGAAGAGCAAAGGGAAGGGCAGAGAGTGACTTAATGACAAAGACAGAGACTGGTCAGAGTTTTCTAGACTCTGCTAGAAACCATCAGCTTCACGTAGAAGGTACATCTTTTCAGAAAGGAACTGTGTGGAAGCAAGCGGAAATTTTTCTGAGGAAGGAATACCAGGAACATTTCACCTGCATTTGCATTTATGCATGCCCCCATTTTGGGAGGAATCGTTTTCTTCTCCATCATTCTTATTCCCATCTCACATTTATTCCCCCTCTTACTCTGAACATCAATTAGCTCATTTAAATTCACCGCAGCCCTCATGAAGTGGGCTTTTAAAAATAATTATTATCCCCAATTAAAATGGCAGAAGCTTGGAGTTAGGAAAAGGGATTTGCACCCAGAGGTAAAAGAGCGAAACTGGCCAAGGAGCTGTGAGGGTCCCTGTATCCACAGGCAGTGTTGCATCTGAGCCCAGAGCTACCTCTAGGGTAGGATAGGGGAAGTCAACCATACTCAAAAGGCGAAAACTGGCATCCATTCATTTAGCTTTGGGGAGTAAACAGAATTTGAACACCAATTATTGTGTTGTAGAAATGAATTGGAAAAGACAAACGTCTTGGCTTTTCTTCTCACGGTTCTGGCAGGATAGTTCAGATCCTGAATAGTCCTGCAGGAAGTTTAATCAGTACTGCATAAAGCTTACACAGAGATGGAATTCCCACTCCACATCATGTGCAGATAAGTTTGATGATCCACATTTCTGTCCTTGTGACGTCACAGATCATCACCACGGAAACATCTGTGCTGTAACAAATGCTGGCTTGCAGCACCACTGGGCATGTTAGGGAGGGGAGGAAACTGGTTCACCACGATAAGGCTCCCAGTCATGAAAGTTCACTCCAACTCTCCTTTGCCGTGGCAGCTGTACCTGTGGAGAGAAATACAAACATTGAGTTATTTGCAAAAGCGCAAACCATGGCCCATTGGTTATTATTAAAGGTTGGGCAAGGTTGAAATGCAGTTCAAGTACAAAACAAGGGTTCCTTAAAAAGTCACTATCTATGCTCCCTTGCATAATGACAGTGGAAATCCTTCAGGGCACTTCTGCCCCACTGCTTGTACAAAAGCTGTATGCGTACATCAGGAGACATGTTCAGGAGTTCAGCCGGGCTCTCGGAGCAGAGGTGAAGCACCAGAATGGCCATGGTAGGCTTTCCAGGCTTGTTTGATGAGTCAGTCACCGCAGAAATGAACTGCTGAGAATTAAGTGCTGACTTGGGGAGGAGTCATATACTGTGTGCACTGGTGGATTGTGGGTGAGAATCTAGCCTTTAGTCCTATGTAGGCTTGGGCTATGGTTTGCATAATACTTTGAATTAGCAAGAGGGTGGTAGATAAGGGTCACGGGAACACATTAAAATGACATGTGCATTTGCAAATTCCCCAGTGAGTTTTATTACTTCTTATACTAACTTTAGTTGGAATTTAGTTAGAATTCTGTTGCTGACAAAAATAAGATTTTATAGAAAGATCTAGATGCAAATTCTTTTTATAAACTAAAGAACGGGTAGTCCAAGGCCCATATACTCAAAGAGCAGCAGTTATATCTACTTCAACAGTGTTATTTTCCTGTCGAATTAACTCCCTGCCTACTCTTGTGAGGACTTGCTTTGTAGTCCTTTGTGGCAGAATTTGAAGGTATCACTCCTAGCAGATCTCCTGGAATATGTAGGGTACCTCATAACTGGCAGTTATGGCTAACAGTTATAGGCTTGATTATCTGAATGTGGTCCCAAGATTTGTTCTGTCCAATAGATGAGAAAGTTCTACCACTATGCTGTCCATGAGCTTTTACCTCTGGTAATATAATTAATATGTGTAAGTAAAGGAATTTTCATAGTAATTAAACATTGAATAAGTTATTTGTGGATAGTGGCTCCCACAACTGGGCTCAACAGGTTAAATAATGGGATTGAATTACAGTTAACTAGCCCCATTGATGATAAAATATGAGGGCTAAACTCTGAGCCTATGCATGCACACATATCCTTGTTATGAGAGTAGATTGTGTGTGTGTGTGTTTATGGCTATGGCGGGGGCGGGGGGGGGGGGAGATTCACAGATTAGAGCCATCTACTTCCAGAATGGGAACCACCCTCATCACCTGGCTAAAATGTTTGTAAGTTGAAGGGATCAGAGAGTGTTTCAGGAGGCATCTATCCATACGTTCTAGCAACATACTAACATCTGGTTAGGAAGTTCCATTGTTCTCTGCCATCTAAGCTGCTCAGTGAAGGCAACTACTTAGACCCAACAGCTATGCCCATATCTGGAAAGGCTAACTTATTTGATGGTCTGCCATGTGCACCCACCACATGGTGTGGAGTCACTGTGAAAGGGTGGATGGGATGTCCACAGATGGGTGCTAGAGTGGGTGGGATGTCCACAGATGGGTGCTAGAGTGGATGGGATGTCCACAGATGGGTGCTAGAGTGGATGGGATGTCCACAGATGGGTGCTATATTACTATGGGGCTCCTCCTTCCTCCATAGCAGTTATTGTCTCTCACAGTTCTCTTCACAAACATACATAGAAACACATGTACTGACCATGTGTCTGTAAAAACTGATGAGAAAGCCTCTAAAAGAGCCTTCACTCATGCAACATAGCCATATATTCGTCCCAGGTGTAGCTGGGACGTTTCTCATTGTCCCTCTTCTCTAGGTTCTTTGTCGTTGAGGCAGAGGTAGTAACTCTGGACCCACTCCAGGCATTGCCTTTTGGTGGGCCCCTGGCTGCTACCCTGAATGCTCCCATAATCCAACCTGTCCAGTTGAAAGTATTTGAGGGTATATGCGGGGAGCACCAACCGATCAGCTCTGTTTATTCAAGATGGATATATAAACTGCAGCCTCCCCCAAGCCTTATCCTAACAACAACAACAACAACAACAACAACAACAACAACAACAACGTTTTCCAAGAAACATACAAAGCATAACAGAAATGACAGTGAGAATAGTTTCAGCTAATTGGTTTTAAAATGACTAATACTAACCCTCTTGTGGTGGGGGTTGGGGAGTAAAGCCCAGGTGTCTGTCTTCTGCCTGAGGCATCCATTCAGAAACATACATCATCTGTATATATCTCATTTTTGTTGCAAAGTTATCATACTTATCTTCCTGTTCTGCTTTTTCAGGCAAATGTCACCATCCATATCTAGACTGACAGTACATTAAATAAACCCTCAAATTCAGTAAGGAGAGGAAAACTTGGGACAAAAAAACAAAGAGTAGATTTGAAATGCTTTTAAGCTTTTTAGCACATTTTTTCGTGTGAACCAAGCCAGATCCACGTAATGTCAAATCACACGCAACACATCTCTCCTTTCCCTGAACCCTGAGAGTCCTGCTCCCAGACACAGGGAGCTGAAAATTCATATTCAACTGAGGAGAGGCAAGCCTTGGTGAACAGATGGAGCGGAGTTCAGCATAAAGGTTTAATCCTATCAGACCGATTCCTGTATGGCCATCTGGATAATCCCACACACACATTCACGTCCCGTTGAAAATATGACTCCAGCCAAGATTAATGTCATAGATTTTCCACTGGACATGTTCATATTTGACTTTATGATTTTCCCAGCCCAGGAAGATTGCTTGTGAATAAAGGCTAGTGTACTCCTTGAAGAAGTGGTTACATGATTTTATTGTTGTTGTTCAATCTGGAAATGGTTTTCTTAACATTGGGTGTTTGTTTGTGGGGATGGTTTCCAGTCCTTTGCCTCCCTGACTCTCCTTCCTCAGACTGTCCATACAGCAGGTTAATTAGGAGAAGAGGGGCAAAATCATTGTGTGCAGAAAAGTTTCCCTTGTTGGAAAGAAGAAATTATTTACTCATGGTGTCATCAGAGGCAAGCAGTTTCACTACTGCTTCGACAAATAGCACAATCAGAGCCATGAATTATTCATCCTGCGGGTTTGCCTACCCTCCATTCCTGTTTCCCCATATTACTTAGCGATGGAGTGGCTGACAATCATAGAACAAGGGGAGGAGAGAGAACGCTCATGGCGACATTTGCCTTTCACTGTTTCACAATTAGAGTTAGGTGCATTTTAATTCCCAGTCACATGTGCAATGCAAGTTGGAACTGAATGTATTCAGCTCTCCTCCAGTCACAAAATTCTGAGCTTCTGCTTGTATTTAACAAACAATTTTTGTATATTATGAAACAATGCTATGTTGCCTGTCATTAAATCCAAAAGCCTTCAACAATCTTTCAAGTGCAATTTAGAAGTTATAGGCACATCAAAATGTCAAGATTTTTTTTCACCACAGCTAAATTGTTTAAACATCCCCGAAGAGTGAAAGTGAACAGAGTTCTGGTTCTTGAAGAGACAGACTCAGAAATTCAGAAGCAGTTGCCCTAGAATGTTCCAGAATCCAGTTGTGACCACACTTATGGCCTTCTCTTGCTCAGGCGCTGCTGTGCTCACTGATGACACTTGGAACTTCAAAAGAAATAGGAAAGCAGAAAATTAAGTAGGAGGTGGATAGGTGGTGGGCTAGGTCTGTGATTGGCATCACTTGGGCCAAGTGGAGGATAACCGCTTCCTGCCTTTATAGGAACAGTCTTTGGAGCAATGTTTCCACCTAGTGACTGGGAGGTTTTCCCTTTCCTCCTTTTTCAGAGCCATTAATGCTGTCAGAGTAAAGGTTTTTTTTTTTTTTCTGCCAGATGAAGTCACTTTGGGATAAAGGATGCAAAGCGCTTAAAAGTCTCAGTTTCCTCATGGAATATTTAATAGGTTTAATTGCGTCTGGTATTGAGAAATCTCTATATCATGGCTTACATTTCCCTTTAAAGTGACAAACACCACACACGCGCACAGAGAGAGAGAGAGAGAGAGAGAAGAGAGAGAGACAGAGACAGAGACAGAGACAGAGACAGAGAGAGGAGAGACTCATATATAAAATACTGTAATTCTTTGCAAAGCAACATCTAGATATTTTGCTAGACAAAGCAATAAATGCAGATCAATAGCAAAATGAAACACACTCTAATAAGTGATAAGATACTTAACTACACAGTGCAATTGCAGAGGACCATAAAGAAAAGCAGAACCAGCCTCCTGTAACTCCTCAGAGCTGCATGTGTTGCTGCTGTAGCTTTCGTGACAGGGCTGTCACACCTAGTCACTTCCTAATAGAATTTGTTTCTTGTGAATTGGGGGGTTGGCACCTGTAGTGGTGTTGGCATTCTGCACCTGGAACTGCTCCCCCATGGATGGTAGATGTCTGATGTAGTGTTGTAGCGGCTACGAGTTTCTCAGGCACACGGTCGGAGGACAGTTGGTCCAATAACAGATCCTGTGTATGGTGAAGACAGAGATGGCTAGCCTTCCAACTAGTGGCAAATCCTCTTGTCTTTAACTGCTTGTTTGGAAACAAAGGAAGACTTGGGGAAAAAAAATAATCATTTCACTCAAAAAAGTAGCAGGACAGATTATTGCGACTACTCACTGGGTTAAAATAGGGCTCCTCCATGGCCCAAGAACTTCTGGAATGGGTTACTCACAAACACAGCATCACTCAATCCAGCAGATAAACAGGAGAGAGTTATTATGAGCAGACAAAGGAGCTCAGTTCAGACTGGCAAGATGATTCATCAGGTAGAGGTGCTTGTGGCCAAGACTTAGAGGCCCAAGTTTGATTATGAGTGGCCCATGTGGTGGAGGGAAAGAACTGATCCCCTCACGTCCTGTCAGGCTGATTCCCCCTATGGCCACCTCTTCCCTCTATATGCATACCCAGACATGCATATGCCCCCATGAACAAATAGACTGGCAAAAAATGTTAAAAATTAAATTAAAATAGTCCAGATTAAAGGTTTTGCGTTTTCTGCCAAGCATCAACCATTAGAACATTAACAGTAAAGATATTTCATATGAAACAGTTCTGATACATTTCCTAATGAGCATTCATTTCAGACAAATGTCTTTAAGAACAAACACAAACAATGACAACTCACTTTACTTTGGGATGTTCTGGCATCAAGCCTACCTATCCAGTCCATTCAGCTAACACATTAGCAAGTAGCTAGACTAAAACACTTAGGAAGGTTTTACAAGAAAACTCAAGAGAAACTCTATATAATAAAAATAGACAAACTCTAAATGTTGAGCACACAGTATTAAAGAAATGAACTCCAGTTAACAGGAGGCCAATGATGATAATAATAATGAATGATTATGGCAGAAACTAGTGTACAATATATCTCATACAGGCCAGCACTTCCTGTGAATTTTGTGTCAAATCTGTGAGGTTTCAACCTCTGGAACCTACAACAGTCTCCATGGAGCAAGTGACTGTACTAACTGGTAACAGTAGAATGATAGAATCCATGTTAGATGAGTTGTTGGTCTTCACTAAGATACCAATAAAAGCTGGTGCCACGCTTGCCACCTCCTTTGGGAGCCTGCTTTTTAGAACTGCTTGTTCATAGAGGGTTGGTTGGTGGAATGTTAGAAGAAAGAATCTGGTATGTCTCATTCATAGACCAGAGAGCAACTTTGTACCCAATTCCCAGTGAATACCGTTAAGAGACATAGACTGTGATTCGAAACTTCCTAAATTTGTAAGTTTTGCCAACTGATAGAGTGTTGTTTGCCCATGGTATACAATGAGGGAAAAGGAGGGTGCAGAGCCACACAACACATCTCCACTGAGGCTTCTGGCATGGGGCAAAAGTGGCAGCCAAACACTCATTTTAGAAACAAGGTCTGATAGACCTTGAGCCTGGGTCATCGTTATGGCTGCCCTAATAAGTGAGGCATCGGTCAGAACACAGAGATCTCAGAGGCAAAAACAAGAGCAGCTCCCAGGACCCTGCTGATAGGCATGCACACCACTAATTCATCTCAATGGGCAGGCACCTCTGAGCTCAATTAACCCTTATTCTCAAGGCCACCCATAAACCCTGAGGTAAACACGGCTCTCCAGCCCCTGGCTTTCTATCAATGAAATAGGTCATTTCTACTGGAGGCCGAGCTTGTAAATTCACCTTGCTGGTCAAGAGCTCAGTGCATCTGGTTGCAAGCAGGCAGGCCAGGCATCATGTAGCATTGATTCTGGAAGCCAGACAGTTTTCAACTGCTGAGGGCATCTGTGGTTTCCTCTGCCTTCTGAGGTGATTTGAAGAGAATATACATGTTCTGGAAGTGGAAGAGTTGATCAGGAATGTCCCCAGTGCAATTGTCTACACACACGTTCCTTACTGGAAGCTGAATGATCTCTCTCTATTTCCTCTTTTTTTTTTTTTAATTCTTCCTTTTCTTTTTCTTTTCACAGCAGCTATTGTTCAAAAGCAAATTGGAAATCTGGTAATTAGGCCCTGACTCACGGTGTAGTATTAAAGTCCTGAGCCAAAGTTCAACACCCTGAAATGAAATTTAAACCAATTAATCTGTTAGATTTTTATCGCTTGTCCGTGTTTTCTCAGCAATTCCCCCAGCACGTGGCCTTTGATCAACTCTCATACAAACGCTAAAATGTGTGCCTGCTGCTAGCAAGACGGAATGACATTAACATGGTCCTCATAAAACAATCAGAGCGGAGAGGCCCTCAAACAGGCAGGGCATAGTAATATTTAATAAAAGCGCACACATAATCTTCAGAATTAGCATTTTGTGCCTTGCAGTACCTTTGGGAGAAGATCTTTTATTTGTGGAGTGATCATTATAACAAAGAGGCGCTACCTAATAATTCCCACTTTAATTCTGCAATGTGCCAGGAGCATTTCAGAACCATTATGCTAAACTGGTGGGGTAATCATGTTATTGTCACAGTTTGAAGGAAGGAAAATCTCGACTTTGGTGGCTGGTGAGGGGTGGGAGAGGCATTAGAGAAAAGAAGGGGGAAAACTTTTATTTTTAATGAAATTTAGAACCAGCAATGGGTCTGTTGCCCTTGTGGACAGAGTGTGAAAATGTGCGGCTGGAAAGGAGTCTTTCATTAATTAAACCATGAACTTTTTTTTCTGGTTTTTTAAAAAAAAGCAGTCCTGCTTTCAAATCTGCTCCTCCACTCCCCATTGCATAATGGTTTTTTTTTTGAGAAAGAATGCTATCGATTATCGCGGCTTGTTATTGAACTTCTGTAAATCGCCTCAATTGTGAATTCTGCTGAATCCAGCTAGGGTGAGTGCTAACATGGTGAACTCTTTCTCTGCCTCTGTGACTAAATGGCATCAAGGCAAGTGAGGATATAGCTGCTGGAAGGATCGGCCAGCATCCTTAGACAACTTGCCAGTGGGATGGAGGAGAGACCTAGCCACCCAGCTGATGTGAGGTGCTTGGCTGGATTCTTTTTAGTATTGATTTGCTTTAAGAAGTATAAATATCATCACATGTCCTGCTTCACTGAATTCTTTACTCATATATTACCATAATATATGCTTAGTGGGTGGAAAAGCCTCAAGCCATATAAACGTTAATAGAGTAAAAATTAGTAGCCTTCTTCTCCTGTCAAACCCAATCTAGTCATGCTCCCTTTTCCTAAGGACCCACTGTGGACAACTGATGTGTATCCTGTCTTCTAGACCTTTGTCTAGAATGCCTGGTCACATGTAACCTGGAATTACACACACACACACACACACACACACACACACACACACACACACACTCATGCACATAAAGGCTCACTAGATATAATTTTTCAAATTATTTGGAACACTTTTTTATTAGTTCATAATGTTACCTCTCAAGATTTTCTCTCTGAAATCCAGAAAGCTAGTATGGACATTGGTTCCTTACTCTTAATGCTCAATGTTCTTTTCTCTGGCTTCTGAACAGCTGTTCCTAGTGTTTGAAAGCATGGCCACGTTCCTTAAGTTCAAGTGTTTCTGAGTGTGTGTGTATATATATATATATATATATATATACATCCATACACTCTACACTCTCATTATCCCTCCCGTCCAAGCCCCCCACATCCACATCCACCCAGACCCCACCCCCCACAAACACACACATATAGAACTTTGTACTTTATAAATAATAAGTGGATAAACAAGGACCGGAGTCAGGTATAAAGTCATCAGGTCTTGACCACGGGATTATCAAACCCCTCCCAGAGACAGATTTCTCTTGGATGCTCCAGTATGTTTTTCCATGTCCTTTTATGCTATGGTGAGAAGTTTGGAAGAGACATCAATTATCTGAACACTTCTGTCTGTATTGCAAACATATAAAATAAAAACAGAAACCCCAAGGTTAATAGATGCCAACATGAAGATCATTTTGCATTCTGCATGGGCAAACACAGGTCCAGCATTTAATAACAACACTGGAGTCCTTGTTTTTCAACTAGATGGGGTTCTAACATCCAGTTTGTCTAAGCCAATATCTAATATTTACCCAAGGCATCCAGAGAGAGACAGCAACATCTTATTTATGGGACCTTAGCACCTAAGTATATTGACTTATAAGTCAATTTTTAAAAATTGGGTGATATTAACAAAATGTTTTCAAAATGGTTGTATATTATGAATGTTGCATAGTTGTTAACAGTAGCTTATCTGTTTTAGAAACAACTTGAAATCCTACATTGTATTATATCATTGCCTCAGAAACACTTAACTGTGTGTGTCAACCTTTTAGTTTTCAAGAAAATTTTTGTGTAAGAAAGAGTCCCGTGCCCTTGAGACACAGATCCCCACCCCCACCATCCCATGTAGCAAAAATTGGACAAGAATACAGTCCAGTCACAGATCCTTTATATGTTCTTGATTAATTGCTTTGTTTGGGGCTAAAATGCAGGAAAGTAAATACCCAAGCTGCCCCGTTTCAGCTACAGATGCGTTCCTGTGAGTTCAGCCAACACCACATATTTGGTTTGGATGTTTTCAGACTTCTCTGTGCAAGGTTTTGAGGATGAATTTGAATGAGGACCAAGGCCGTCCTACTTGTTTATGTGGTGGCACGTGAACACTGGTCCCTCTGGGATTCACATAATGTTTTCTTTGCTTATTGCAGAAGTTAAAACAGGAGACTCTGCCAAATTTGACAAAGTCCAATACTAATTATTATTATTTTCCCAGCACTTCCCCCTCACATTTAGAATTAACTGCTGTTCTCCTTGGCCACAGCATTTGGGAAGTCCGCCTTGAATACTTAACGTTCCTTAAAGAGGACAGTCTCCCCTCTCTTCTTGCTCAGTATCTGGCTTGCTTTCCAGCCTTGTTGAAGGTGTTATCTGTGGCAGTAATCACTGTCGGAGCACCAGCATGGTGCTGATGGGTTAAAGATCCTTTGGGGTGTCCAGGTTCCTTCAGAGAGGTTTCAGAGTCACAATCCTTGGCATCCCACAATTCTTAGCATCCCATGTGCGCTAGTGAGTCTGTCCAGAGTACTCAATGCTCATGAGAACCATCTCCAGTCCGCTTGCAGTGACAAACTTTGTAAATTATTTCCCACCTCCAAAGGCCATTTGCAGTAAAAAGAGGAGAGATACAAGATCTTGGAAAAAGTCAGCCCTAGGGTTTTATGCCCAGGAAAAACAACACAGCCAAGGTCATAAAGACAGCCTGTGTTTCAGCCAGGCCGCAGCCATTTGTCTGCATAACGCACCTCAAGTGACCTGCAACTTTGGATAATAAAATGGGACCCATGACATGTACTTGAAAATAATTGCAATGATTTTTGGTGAGAGTTGTTGCTATGTTAATGCTGCAGAGAGAAAAGCACGGAGCAAGAATCTTTCCTGCTCCAGCCTCCTTCTCACCCTGTTAGCTTTCCATTGGACAGGAATGTTCACCCAAGAGTGTTGCAATTCCAACTTCTTGAAATGCATTCAGCTTTGAAGCAATTCTATAAGGCTTCCACAGCATTCTAAGCTCTAGCATTGTTCAGTTTGCCTTCTGTGTTAAATTTCCCACGCTTTCGAGGGAGATTCGGATGAAATACTATATGCATCTCAATAGAAACAATGACAAGGATGTCTTTAAGAACGAAAGTTGCTCCCCAGGATTCTGGTCCTTATGTGGC
This sequence comes from Mus minutoides, assembly GCA_902729485.2. Classification (NCBI taxonomy): domain Eukaryota; kingdom Metazoa; phylum Chordata; class Mammalia; order Rodentia; family Muridae; genus Mus; species Mus minutoides. The sequence continues at coordinate 131,110 of LR749633.1, read as the reverse complement.
TAGGAAATGCTGAGATCTGGAGGGACTTTCTGTTAGTGAAAAGATGAAAGTTTTTTTTTTCTTTTTCTCAAGTCTCCCATCATTAAAGTTTGGTTCTAACAGCAGACTCCTTCTCTTTTTCATGCGTGTTGAAAAGCAGCTACTCCCTGTATCAAAGCCATCAGCCCGAGTGAAGGATGGACGACGGGAGGCGCGACTGTGATCATCATAGGGGACAATTTCTTTGATGGGTTACAGGTCATATTCGGTACCATGCTGGTCTGGAGTGAGGTAGGTGTTGTCTGAATATTAATATCTAATAGCTTGGTCTAGTTGCAGACACTGTCTATACGTGAATTTCTAATAGAATATGTAGGATTTAGTGGAACTACTCTGGGTGGCCCTCCTCTAGTCCCTAGAACTTTGGAAACTAGAAAAGATGAACTGAGTTTCCCAGGAGGCAAATTCTTGCTGTTGGTATCACTTCCATCTAACCCATGAGCACCACCAGAGCGTTCTGTTTGATGGTTTGTCCTCTCGGTGTTGCCACAGGGTGAAGGTCCTTTTGTATAATGGCAAATGGAAAGAAGATACAAGGCTATGAAATATATAGAAAAAGCTATTCAAACTGCAGCAAGTCAATTATGTGTGGATATTCCATAGATGGGATCTACTGCGATTGGAGCTTCAGAGTCTCCTATTCATATGGTAGTCTTAACACAGGGAGCTCCTGACTTACTGACTTAGTGACTCTCATCCAGAGTGAGTCACCCGGAGACACTGAAGAGCCCAGGGGTTTTCCACAGTAGGAGCATACAGCTTTTTAGGTACTTTATAGTGTGACTCCCACCACGTGACCATCGCTGTTCTGTGTGTTCAGTGCTTTCAGCATGGTGATCTGACCTGGATGACATGCCTGGCAAACCATTAGCATTTGTTTGCAACCTCAGAACAAGAGTATCATGATTTCAGGAGGTCATAAACAGACTCCTTTGTTATCTGGATTTGGAGCTTAGGTATCTTATGCAGAACATTCAAAGTCCTCAGTTTTCTCAAAGTATAAAATCAAAGCGGAGTCGGGACTACAGGAGACCACAGAGGTCACTCCATCCTACTTGCTTACCAAGTAGTACTACCTGTTCTGTTTTATGGCGTCCTGGGATCTAAGCAGCAGTGTGCTCAGCACTTGAGAGATTGTAACACCCTTCTATGTGGACTATAACCAGCAAGCTCTTGGATGTAGTTTTCTTGTTAAGTACCTTCAACCTTGGAGATAAATAGTCATTCAACTGAGAGTAGTGACCCCGTGGGTTCAGAAGGACCAATGTGTTTATATCCACACAAAGAAGTGAGGGTCAGCCTTGGAGTGGGAAGCAAGCTTTTCGACTTCCGATTCTACTTGTCTTAGCAGGTGCCACCACTTGGCTCTTCTAGATGCTCTATCCATTTTCTTCTTGGAGGGACCACAGGAATGAGCTGAGAGTTGGCTGTAACAGTCGTTCATGTTTTCCTGACTAACAGACCAAAGTGGATCTTGTCCATTTTAAAGCTATCCACACCAGCAGCCACCCGCTTGATGGGCAGTCACCCTTGCCAGCATGCTGCGCAGACTTGGTAGTTTAATGCTCTGGCCAGAGCATTAAAGCTCTTATAAAACTGAATCAGAATCAGGCTTCTTGGCCCATCCAACTAACTGTTATCTAAGCTAGAACATTCTGGGCAAGAAAAGTGTACTAAACCTGTCCCTGCCAACTGTACTCCATTTTCCCTGGAAGCATCAGGGACCACATGAGAAGGATCATCTCCACGGTTTATTTTGTTGCCTGCTGGTGTCCTCATCTGGGTGGGAACAGTGGCCCATACAAGGCTTTTCTAGGTTTTGAGAGCCACACCTTCAATATTTCAATCACTTTTTTTTAATGGTTTATCTAGACAGATAGGGATGGGAAAGAATAAACTCAAGGTGCTTCCTTGATGTGTGTGTCATGCAAATCAGACAAGGACTGGGGTAGGAATCAGAACGGGCATCAAGTGTCATGGGCTTGACAAAAGACAGTTGATTCAACGCACCCTGAAGAATCTTGTACCTATTCCAGCCCAAGGAGACTCTCTCTACCTTAGGTTAGCATCTAACCTAGGCTAACCAGATTGCTTCAAAAGATCTGTCTCCATATAATGAATTTAATAGAACACACGAGAAGGAGCATCCACAGAGGCAGAACATCTACTCTCTTCCCTCCCTGGGTCCCTACTGCCACTGCCAAGTGGGAACCTGAGTCTTGCTTCACATTGCTTCAGGCAAGGTGGCCTACAGGAAGACAGCATCAGGGCATCTGCTGGTTCTTTGCTCTTCTCCTCCTTTGAAGTATCCTAAGGAGCTGTGTCTTAAGTTAGGAGTTCTGTCTTGGTAAAATCTCATATTGTGATCTCTAGGAGGATTTAGCAGATATCCTTGTAGAACTAACAAGGTCACATAGCCAGATAGTGTAAGACATCAGAACTGATCCATAAAGTGTAGATGTCCTATTACCAAGAACAAATACAATCTGGGCAAGGGAACAATAAAAGAAAGTGGAAATTCAGGGGGAAAGGTACAGAATAAGCCAAGATACCATAGCAGAGAGTCATAGTGAGAGCCAGGATAGAGGTGATAATGGCAGATAATTATAAAATTTAAACAAAAGATAGTGAAGCAAACATGAGATCACGTGGCCATCTTTTGGTTTTGATGGGGCAAAATAACTCATCAGTCAAGTTCAAAGCCATTTTGTCAGGGCTTGGTTTGGATAGGATCAGAGCGGAATAGTGTAAGATCTATGAAAAGAGCTCTAGGAAAATGTACTTTAGCTGGCATTCTTGGAGCCCCTACTTCCAGCCAGGCAGCATGCCAGGTGTTTGTGATGGCTGTCATGCAAGCCAAGCTGCACACGGTGCTGGTCTCTTTCAGGGACAGGAGCTGGAGCTTAGGGAACAGCTAGTAAGTTGGTTTGCTACTAAGTTTTCCAGAGATAAGGAAGGGCATTCTCAGGTTCACACAGGAACTCTCAGGTTCACTTGTGGAGGTCAACCTCACAATGATTTTTGCTTTATCCTGGACCATGATCCTCATCTGAAGGTCTCATCTCCCAAGAGTTGTGTCCCCTCCTCCCTACTTGCCAGCACTGCTCCATGCTGGGGATGTCCCTATCAGTACTGTCACTTTTGCCAGTCTTATAGAAGTGACATGTACACTCTCAAAGAGAAAAGAGGGAGACTCTTTGCTTTCTAGCTGTGTATGTTCTGTTTGGAGTCATTAACTTCTATGAAGAATTTATCCTTTTGAAAGCAATGACCTATGCCATAACCAAGGAGTAAGATAACTTACCAGCTTGGGCTTCTTCTCTTGAAATGAGTCCCTGTTTATCCAATGTCTTAATTCCTAACCATATGATTGGTGGGCATGCCATCTGTAAAATCCAGTTCATATCATCTGAAGTAATTTTTTAAAAATTCTTTTTCTCCATTTCCCTGACTCCATAGCCTGGATGGAGCACTGAGGCAGGTGAGCCAGGACAAGCAGATAGTGATGTAGATTAGCAGTTGATGCTATTATGCACAGTCTTTTTTTAAGCTGAAGAATTAAAATAAAAGAAGAAGGAAGGAAGGAAGGAAGGAAAGAAAGAAAGAAAGAAAGAAAGAAAGAAAGAAAGAAAGAAAGAAAGAGGCAGAGAAAATAGGACCAGAGTAATTTACCCTCACTGTGCTCTCCCCCCCAACCACATCATCTTTTGTAAATGAGTAGTTTAGCTTGGCTCCCTGCTATCCCTTGAGGGTTGGGAGAGAGAGAGAGAGAGAGAGAGAGAGAGAGAGAGAGAGAGAGAGGTAGGTGGCACTCCATGGGTGCCTCCTGTGTGCGCTCACCCTTACAGGACTCTCCTGATTACATTTTTCCATCCTTTTGTTCTTTTTTTTTTCTTTGCTTGTTTCTTGCCCTTTTCCCTATCCTCCCTTTCACTTGATTATTTTACTGGTATTCTTAAGGTTGTCTTCCCTACTCCCAATTACTTAGAAGAAAATGCATTGTGTTGTTTTATGTCTAAATTGAAGAAAACCACCAGGGTTGATGAGAGCTAATGTTGAATGTGGAGGTCTGTTTTTTTTTTTTTTTTTAAACTTGACCAGAAATGGACTTGATGCTTTGCTTTACCAGTCACATGGCTGTGGAGCAGGGAGGGGCCTGTGCTACTGTTCTCTACAGATCATCATCCTTTCAGTATCTCTTCTGAATTCCTTCAATTTTGAAACAATGAGTAGCAGTTGGCTTTCCTGCTGGCTGTCTAACACTGGGAGAGGTACCACAGGCAATTAAAGTCAGACTTTGTGGGATCTGGTGTTTTACTTGGAAAGACAACTTGCTCCCATGAAACAAATTAGAGAGTTGCATAACATTTATATAATCTAGTATTAAATTTGTGGCTTGCAATTCATGGCAAGGTTCTAGAAGACAGAGGGAACAGAGGCGTAAGAAGGAGATGATTCTGAAAACCAATCAAGTCCCAGTTATGTTTGGATGGTTCTGTGGTGGATATTTTAGGCTGTCGAGATCCTTTTATTCAATCACAGAAATAACAAGAAGGAGGAACTTTAAGGTACTTAATTGGCCTATTTTGTTTGTTTGTTTTATTTTGAGTGCAACCTTAGGATTGGCGGGCAAGAATGAGTGTGGGAATGGAGGGTGGGGGTGGGGATGGGGCAGACTATATTTCAAACAATGGCTTAGATTTAGAGTCAAAACTGGGCAGTAACTCTAGTCTTATTGCTCAGAAAATAGGGATTTATTCAGTGTTGGTGACTGGGCCTCAGTTTCCCCATTTGGAAAGGAAGATTCTATGTTGTATCTTTTTTAAAGCCAGTTGTAGCACGGTTCCCTAGAACAACCCCACTAGAGCCCAAAGTGGACAGAGATGCAGGCAGGAGGGACCTGACTTCCTTTCCTNCCTTCCACACACAGCAGTACACAGACACCATGCCCATTTGCAAAATAATTCTTAGAACATCATAGAAACTGTTTAGTCACAACATTGACTTTTCCTATTGCTGCATATCCAGTTAGTTCTCTCTCTCTCTCTCTCTCTCTCTCTCTCTCTCTCTCTCTCAATTCCTCAGTCTCTAGTATTTGCTCCAAACAAGAAATATATACCAAGGTATCTTCCAACATCTTCCAGGTAGCTACCTGAAATGCCAGCTTCTAGAGATATTAATAGATGCCCCATGCCAGATGAGAGAATAAAATTCTTTTTACCCCATTGACATTGGTCAATATTAAGTGAAACATTCAACTTATCCTTGGATAACTGGTGAGACCCCATCATACCCAGAGTCCTTAGGATGTCAACAGGTCTCAAGCTTCTATAACTCCAGAGCGATTCTTCCTAGGGATTACCTTACAGGAGAGATATTATCTATGGGTGACATGTATTTGATTTTATGATAATGAAGTCAAGTTAGGAAATTCAGTGGTGAGAGTGATGGGGGATGGAGAGATGTGAGAAAAATCGCCTAAAATATTTGCAGAGTATTATCCAGAGTGGACCTGGAATGCTCTGGGCCATAGTTCTTTAATGCTACAAGGCTTTGAACAGACTTTCTCTCATACTCTGCATCTGGTTTTAGTCAGTGTGCACTTGGCGTTAGACGCCATGTGATTTTGTAGGACAGCTCTATTTAAAGATTGGTGGTGCCCTCGGCTCAGGCTGGAGAAGCCAACACTCCAGAGCTATATGAACCAATTAGCCTCACACATGCTCTTCTCGTCAGCCAGAGCAAGGGTATTGTTTGAACCTAGTTCCTGGAGATGAAGTCAGAGGAGGCTGCCAGTGGGGAGAGGGGGACTTTGGGTGGATAGAATTAGGTAAATGGCAGTTTGCAGGACCTGGGAAGCAATTCTGCAACTTGAAACCCCAACCTGGAAATGGAGGGTTTAATAGCACTGTAATGCTTTTTATCTGTCCGCACTGTCTGCTCTCCTCTACATGCAAAGCAGAGAGGAATGGCTATCATGAAAACAGAATTTGCTTCCTGATGATGGATATTCAGGAACGTTTGGCAATGACACATGTATATAATCTGCTGTAAGTTTCCCAGGACACTTTGTCCAGCCTTGAATTTTACTGGACTTCATGGAGAGTTACAAAGCCTTCAGGAATGTGTCTCAGACACAAAGTACAGCCTTCTTACTTTGAGAGGAAGAGAAGTCTCTGGAGTGGAAATATGACTTGTCTTGGGAGCGTGTGAGCATCTCCATGCTGAGGTTACAGCGCAGCTTCCCTGAAACCCAGCTTTATCCCATTCACCTTCGGGTCATATCTCATTTTCTCACAATTTCCCCTAAAGTCTGAATATACTTTCATGAGTGTGTCAAGCTTTCCCAACTTGGTACACTTTATCTCAGCATGCTAGTGACTACCCACATCACATTGCAAATGAAATCAATTCAACTAAGTTTAAAAAAAAAAAAAGAACTGAAGACATATTGGGAAGACAGTATCTCAACAATATCTCTTGAAATTTCATAATAAAGGATATATAAAATAAGTATATGATTAAAGGTAAATACTTGCATTAATTCTGTTAAGTACAATTAAGACCTGAAGATACAGATAGAATTCAAAGTTGATTTAATGTGTGGATTTTAAATAAGTGATAGAGATCTAATTTCCTCTCATATATTTTTTGCTTCAAATACTGTATTTCTTTAGCATATACCCATTGAACACTCAGAAGTATAAACAGATAGAATTTAAAGTTGATTTAATGTGTCGATTTTAATCCATCCCTCCCTCCCTCCTCCCTCCCTCCCTCCCTCNCCACAGCCCATGCTCCTCTGGGTTCTGAAAGCAATGCTTAGAGTCTCCCCGGATAGTTCCTCTCATGGCCGCCTTCATACACTTCTCTCTGCCTTGCACTCACCTCGCTTTAATTCAAAGTTGATAACGTGTGCAACTTAACATAATTGGCAGCCGTTGAATTTTCCTAAATTTGTGCTTCAGAGCCTATATTGATGTAATGTATTAACTACCTATTATATGGAAGAGACACGATACAGAATTATGCGTTTTATTTGTGTGGACTAGTTACATTAAACTTGGAGAACAGTTTTCAAGCCCTGGTAATTTTATGGGGAATCATTTCTAAATGAGCCAGTGTCTTTTTTTTTTTTTTTAAAGATAGAAATAGTTTAAGGGTTGAAATGAAGGATCTTCCCTCTCCCTTGAAGGTGATGTCCTTGTAAAATTCAGCTCAACCCCTCATGGAGACTCACACAAAGCCCCGAATATCAGCAGTGTTATGTTTGGTGAATGTCATTAATTAATTCACTCATTCCATACACTTATTCCAGTCCTCAGCAATTGTTTTATCTGACGAGGCATCAATCACTACGATATAGATGTAACTTAGTTTTCATTTCACGTGATGTTCAGATATAGTTGTAGTGTGATATATATGTACACAAATATCTTAACAGCAGTTAACTGGAAATGATGAAGGTTGAACAGTAGGAACGGGAGCTCATTTTGAGGTGTTGACATGGGTACTTATGTTACTTATAGGTAGTCGATCCAGTACCCCACATGGAACTAGGGCCTTCCCAAAGCCCTCTAACCTCCCAGCTGCTTATTTGCAAAGCCGGGTTTGAACTCAAGTCCGTCTGAGTCCTGAGCTTTAATTCAAAGTTGATAACGTGTGCAGTTTAACATAATTAGCAGCCGTCGAATTTTCCTAAATTTGTGCTTCGAAGCCTATATTGATGTAATGTATTAACTACCTATTATATGGAGGAGACACGATACAGAATTATGCGTTTTATTTGTGTGGACTAGTTACATCTCCCAGTCTTCTGATAACATAACAAAACTCACAATTCAGAGAAATAATGTCAAAGCAATGTTACCACCACAGAGTGTTAGGACGGAATCTTATGGAGGGGGAGGTGGGGAAGGGATGCTGTTGATTTCCCAGGTGCTGCTCACAAGCAGGACGCTGGAGCCAGGATGTTAGGAGCAGGCTCAGTGATAGAGGAAAGGACAGCCTTGTATGCAGGGTGGAACCGGAAAGCTTAAAAAGCAGACACTGAACCTTGTTACTGGGCACCACATTGATGACTATTCATAAGCATGGTGGCTCAACTCTGAGTCACTAAGAAAGAGCTGGCAGCCAAGCTTAATAAATCCTGCTAAAAACAGCAGGATGTGCAGAATGTGTCCTCGAAAGACTTCAGGCCGGTGTAAGGCCACCACATCCAAAGAGGTTCCGCTTCAATTTTCTCTAGAGTCTACTTATCTCTCACTCTGAAGGGGCGTGCAAAATAACACATTACTGAATATATGTGTAAATACCAGTGGATCGATATGCAAATATGAACTACATCACATGCATATTAGTTGATTCTGTATCTTAATGCTGTGGTATTCTGTATACCTTTGAAGGACCTGAAACCCGTCTTGGTGGAGACCTCTTGGTGAAAGGAAGATTCGTTCCCTGTCAGTATTTTGCCTTTCACTGTGGGGCTGCTCCCTCACCCCCTTTCCTCATCCCACAAGCAGAGTTTCCCTGTAAACTCTGAACTTTGAGAAGAAGTATTTGCCCCTTTCTAGTAATACACCTCGCCTTCCTTTTTGTTAGGCTTTAATTTTGAAGCAGGAGCACAGAAGCAGGAGTACATGCTAGTCAGGAGCCACAGTCGGAGGGTCTGAATATCGCTCCTTGTGTTTCTTAGAGCCGGGGTGGGCTGCACTGTGAGCCTCCATCAGACCTTTGCTCGGCAGCTCTTCTCTAGCTCCCAGACTGTCAGGATGCCGTGAAGCCCAGCTGGCCTGAGATCTGCATCCTGGGAAGGGAACTGGAGGAGGTTTATTTAAACAACAACTTACAAAATAAATAAATAAATAAATAAATAAATAAATAAATAAATAAATAAGCCCACAAAGGCAGGGGCAGTTGAAGCACAGCATGTTTATTTTAGTTTCTTTCTTCCCAATCTGTTATTTTGGAAATTGATCTCATTGCTGCTCTGTTTTGAGACAATTAACTACATTGATTGAGGGTCACGGTCAACTTCCTGGTCCAAGGAACCTGGCAGTGGATTCTTTTGGAATGCTTAATGATACCAGGAGGTTTGTGGTGGCCAAGTCAAAAGCCTTTTGTTTTTATTTTTGTTTATTTATTTATTTATTTTTTTTAGGAAAAAGAATTTTGAATGGAGTGGGATTGGTTTTTTTCTTCTGTTTTCTTTGGGCAGTTCTGGGATTGAACCCAGACCCTCAAACATGCTAGGAAATTGCTCTACCCTCGGCTACACCCCTAGCCCCGATCATTTCTTTTCTGAGCACTTACACAGAAGTTTATTCAGTCTGTAACTTACTTTTGAGGGCTATTTAATGGCATCTTGGTATTTGGTCACTTCAGTGTTTGATGAGTAGCTCATGAGAGCTAACTTAATCCAAGGTCTGTCTGACTCCCGGGAACCCAGTGAAAGCAAAACAGATCAAGGATATATCTTCATGGAGCTGAAGGGACACAGAAAACAGCTAAAAACAACACTCTGTGGGCCTCTAGTCCCTATCTGTATCTGTGTCTATATTAAGAAAAATTTTAGACAGCATTCAGAAACATCACTGGCTACTCCAAAGCTAGGGTGAAGTCCCCCATGGAATTTAATTCCTGAGACTTGAGTTTCAAATGTCTCTTTACCAAGTTCATCTTTAGGGATTCATGAGATATTACCTCTTTTGCTAAACATTGGTTTTTAGCTGTTTTTTGAAAGGAATAAAGAAAACCAGAATGCCCTCTCTCTCCATCTCCCCATCTCCCCCTCTCTTCTCCCCCTTTCTCTCCCTTTCCCCCTCTTCCTCCCTTCCTCCTTCCCTTTATTCCCTGAGAGATCAAATTCTGATGACCCAACAGGCATTTTTTTGGAATGAAAGACCTCAGTTCCTGAGAGAAGTCTGATTAGGTAGGAACAACCCAAAATACATGGATGAGCCCACGAGGCGCATGTGGAAGTCGAACTGTACTGCTCTCATTAAGTCTCTCTCTCTCTCTCTTTCTTTCTTTCTTTCTTTCTTTCTTTCTTTCTTTCTTTCTTTCTTTCTTTCTAATGGTGTGTGTGTGTGTGTGTGTGTGTGTGTGTGTGTGTGTGTGTGTGTGTGTGTCTTAGTATAACTTGTGGCAGTTGATCCTCTATTTTCAATCATGTGGGTCTCAGGAAATTGAACGTGGGTCACCAGACTTAGCAGCAAGCACCTTTATCCCTTGAGCCATTTTTCTAGCCCTGAATTTTAGATATATCTCCAAATGTCATTCCTGGTTACACAAAGACCAATGCTCCAGAAAGAAAGAACAACAAGTCAGTTTCTCTGGCTACTGGCACTCATATCTCTTTGGAGCTCCTAAGGTGGGTTTGGTCTCAAAGCTTTAATTACGCGTTGTGTTAGAGCTTCCTTATTTAAGTGTCTGTTCCATGCCCATCACTCAGCACCCCCTGCCTATCTCAAAAGAGATGGGTATTATCATTCTAATTGAGAAGGAGGGAGAATGCTGTGCAAATTATTAATACATAAATTAAAAAATTAATCTAGAAGGCGCTTTAGCATCCCTGGAGAAGCACAACCCAAAACACAAAACATATTTAATATTATTCTGAGCTCCCACAGAGAAGATCCAAGCTCCTGTAGCCTATGATTCAAGTGGTAAACTGAGGCATGGATTGTGGCAATTGCAGAGCCCAGAGTCTGTGTTCAAAGCTCTCTATTGTAATTGAGAGGGGTTTTTTTTTCCTCATGATTAGTGTTAATTAGTTTTCCGTAGAACAATAACAAACTGCCCCTTCCCTTTTCTCTATCCCGCTGAGTCTTCTTTTAGACTTGATTTTTTTTTTTAATTTTTTACTTTTACTTGACTTTCTAATGTGGCAGATAGTTAGCTCAGGGTTGTGAAGCTGGTGAGGAGAACTTGACATTGTGTGTGTGTGTGTGTGTGTGTGTGTGTGTGTGTGTGTGTGTGTGTGGTGTGTGTGTGTGTGTGTGTGTGTGTGTGTGTGTGTGTGTGGTGTGTGTGTGGTGTGTGTGTGTGTGTGTGTGTGTGTGTGTGGTATATGTGTGTGTTCTAGTTCTCTTTTTGCACATGGCTCAGCACTTCGAATTGCTTTTCTTTTATATAAAGCCAGTGGCTAGAGAACACACATGTAGGCTGCTGGTGGAGTTGCTTCTGAGCTCTGCTGGGGAGCTGTTCTCAGCTTAGCTTCACAGGGAGAACAGTTGGAAGGTAAAGGAGGTACTAGGGATGCAATTGATGTTTTCAAAGGCAGAGAGAGGGTATAAAGTCCAGAAATTATTGTAAAATGATAAGCAGTCTAGAAAGAGAGGACAGTTGTGGCATGATGATGACAGCCATTAGTCAGGGGAGCTTGCTGCTTCTAATTGGTTTGGTTTCTAAACCTTTCTGAAATTCACTCTCCTTACCTATGAACCACCTAATAGCCATACCTGCCCCCTGAAGTCTATCGGGCTCAAATCCCTGAAAGAGCTTAGACTAGTGCTGAGCGCACCGTGAGAAGGCCATAACAGGTCAGTGTTGCTTAAGTCATCACCTTCATTATTGAGTACAAGGGAGCTATAGAGAGCACATGCTGTTGTTCCCCAGAGGAGATAGCTCTCTCAAAGACACGCCTTCCCCCAGGACTCTACAACCTGTTTTTCTTAACACTGCAACTGTTCATGGATCATGCTTCTCTGCTCCTAGTGTCCTTCGGATGCTACAAGAGACCACACACAGACCCATGCTTCCTCTCTGGCCTTCCCGACTTTGCAGGTGGTTTCTTCAGACTACTGTTTCCAGATGCAGCTGCTCAGTCTACTCCGGTCTTCTCTGCTCTCTCCCCTGTTTCTGTCACAAGGAGCCCTATTTGTCCACCTCCACATCTGGATATCTCTCTGTCTCTGTCTCTGTCTCTGTCTCTGTCTCTGTCTCTCTCTCTCTCTCTCTCTCAGAGGCATCTTTGCCAGCCATAGTTTGTGATGAACCTGTGTCTTTTGGGCCCACACCACAGGCCTCTTCTGGCTCTGCTATCTGAGTCTGAAGTAAACAAACACTCATATAGGCAGCTGGAAAGGACCATATTTTTGCTTCCTGGTGGCTGGGAAGTCTTTCCAGGCCATGAAGAGTCAGTCCATGAGTCTTCCATCTTCATACAGTCCCTAATGGTTTCTCTTGACTGTAATGTGCATGCATATTTGTTGTTGAAGGGTTGGAGAAAATAGAAAGTCAGAGGAAATTGAACTTCACCAAAGAACACTTAACCAAAGGGCTACTTCTGTTAACCTTTGGAGCTTTCCTCTGTGCAGTTATACATCTAATACATAGTACTCCAAACTGGCATTCTTCTACTTTTAATTTTGATAATAGTTTCCCACAGTAGTTTATTTATAGTATTACTTCCTGTGAAAGCAGAGGGATAAGCACACATATACACAAGGAAGATAAATAAAGCACATCTAAAGTTGTGTAAGTTTAGGAATAAACACTCTTTTAGTATAGATATTTTATTATTACTGTCTTAACTTCTTTTCATTTTAGATTTATTTTTATTTTGACTTGTGTGCTTGTGTGTGTGTGTGCATATGCATGTGTGTACATGTGTGTGCAGTACCCCAAGAGAAAGGAAGAGGGCATAAGATCCTCTGAAGCTGGATTGATTTAAAAGCAGTCGTAGGCCACCCAAGGACTTTGTTCTCTAGAAGAACAGCAAGTAGTTTTAACAACTAAGCCATTCCTCAAACTCTTTAATACCTTAAAATATTTGCTTCATTTCTTATTGAAGACAAAAATGTTGAGCAGTCTTCCTTTTCCTTACCACATAAAAACAATCTAGACAGCAGCCCATGCTCCTGTTGGGATATAAGTGCAAAGCTAGTCAGGTTGTCATTTTGATAGTAACTTATTTGGGGAATGTTCTAATTATTACTGGGTTAAGAAGAATGGATTTCTGTAAGGATAATTGTGCCTACTGGAGTCAAACATTTAGTAGAGTTATGAGCCCATTTACACATGAATTTATTTCAGGAATGTTTAGGATATTATGTATGGAAGACATTCATTTAGTAATATATTTTTAGATTTGTTTAATTTTACTTTTTGTGTATGAGTGTATTACCTACATGTATATATGTATACCATGGGTATACCTGGTACCTATGGAGGTTAGAAAAAAGACATAGAATCCTCTAGAACTGGAATTACATATGGCCTCCATATGGGTGTTGGATACTGTAAACTGAACCCAAGTCCTCTGTAAGAGCACCTAGTGTACTGTTAACATCTGAGCCATCTCTCCTGACTCTCCTTAGAATAGACATGAGGATTCAAGAGTTTCTCCTGATCTCACAAACTGTTCAGTAGAAGAACGATAAACAGGAAATTCTTGATGGCACACAGTTAATAGGTTTCTAGGAATCATATCGCGAATGTTGTAATCATCTGAATTCCTACAAAGAGGCCGACCACTCTGACTTTGGTTGACTGCATAGAGAACTGTGGTCAGGAAGTCAGAGGGGAGCCAAGCATGGGTAGGCAAAGAAGGGTCTGGACCTGGTTTGCCTCTTGCTCTCTATACAGTATTAAACCTGATCTCCTTGTTTCTATGCCTGTAGATTATAAGTGCAGATTAGAAGCACAGAGGACAAAAGCACAGGCTAAATCAGAACTCGTTTCAAGTGCTTAGCTGTGTGGAAGCATTTTAGGGTTGGGGGACAGCACTTCATACTTCAGCAGTCACACAGTGTTTTAATGTATTACAGCAAGACGTAAGTAAGACAGGTGACTTCAAACATGATCTTGGTTTATCAAAGTTAAGTTACATTGCATGTTTTCCATGATTCAGACAACATTCAAAGCATTTTTTGGAAGGGTTTCAATGTGAATAGAATATTTTTCCCATTTTTTTCTATTTGTTGAGAACTTCATACATGTACACAATGTATTTTGATTATATTTAGAGACTCTGCAACTTACACCTAGAGATCCCTCTCCCAACTTCATATTCTTCATTTTGTCTCTCTCTCTCTCTCTCTTGTTTTTTTTTTCTGAGTCTAATTAGTGCCAACCCTGTATACATGGGTGGGGCCATTGGCTGGAGCATGGTCCTCCTACCAGGGGCCACATCTATAAAGAATATTGATTCTTCCTCTACTAGGAGCCATTAGCTCTCCAGCTAGAGGTTGATGTGGTGTTTCCTGAGCCTTGGCAGGGGGCAGTGAGATCCAGATGTACCATTTATAGCTGATCCCTCCACAGATTTGTTCTCTGCACCTTGACCAGTGTAGTTTCCATATGAATCGAAGTCCCTTTCACAAAGACGCATTTTTTTAATGAAGGCTGAGAACTGTGCTCACCAATGGGCAAATAGAGGCACATATTTAGAAGGTAGCTTGATACTCTGTCCATTTAGTAGGTTGTCCTCTAGAGCCCAGGAGCTCCCCAGCCTAGTGTAAAATTTCAAGGCAATATCATTGGTGCTTTTTGTGAGTAAGCCCTTAGCTTTCCAGAAAACATGCACCAGGGCAATAGACTTGGTATTCAGAGTTGCCTTATGGCATGGTCTTAGTGCAATATTTCTTTGTGACTCTCAGTTTCTAGCCAGTAAGCTCAGACTTCCTGTGTATTTGAGAGAAGAGGATGAAGCATGTCTGAGCCCTAAGATGACTTGAGCCCAGTGGTTTCTCTTATGTTTCCAGGAACATTTAGCAGCATTAGTTGTGGATTTCAGCATGAACAATTTTCTCATCCTTCTGCCTGTCGCAAGGTGCTAAGACAGTTTCCTTTGGTGGCATCCAGGGGCTGGATATGGTTTCTTATCATCTCACCCACGATTCTTGGGCAAAACACTTCAACTCCGTGGCTTTCACTTTTAAGTAAAATCTCCTTCTACACTGTTGCCATCCAACAGTATAAACATAAGCTAGCATTGACTCATTAGAGACTGCCCATAGAGGATATTCCAGCTACTGTCTGTGTGTTCAGTCCATGCTTCCGTGTTTAGCTGTTTGGGCCATTGCTGGCTTCACAGAGAGATCCCTTAGGACGCAGTTCTGTCACAGGTCAAGCAGTCAAATGCCAGGGATGCTCCTTCTCCTCCTCCTCCTCCTCCTCCTCCTCCTCCTCCTCCTCCTCGTCCTCTTCTTCTTCTTCTTCTTCTTCTTCTTCTTCTTCTTCTTCTTCTTCTTCTTTCTCAAAGATCTAGATAATGCCCATTTTATGACCATTAATAACATTTTCTTTATATAAAATGAGGTAAGAGTAATAAAAAATAAATTCTGCTTTATAGTCTAATTTGATTGCCAATAGCGTTCAGAAATGAACTTCCTCACTGTGCATGTCCTGCTACGTAGAGGCAGGCTAAGCCGCTAGCAGCCCTCTCCCCAACCTTCATTTCTCTTTCCTGGAGAGTCTTTAGTTCATCCAGAGCCCTAAGCTATTCCAGGGAGGCAGATCCTTTGCTCTCCCCTTTAAAATGCTTTGATTGCACCTCTGGTAGTTAACGTGCCAAATGGTCTTCTGGACTTTCATATGTGTGTTCTGCAGCTAATTAGAATGCCCGGGCCTACTGTTTCCTACCTCTGTGCTCTCCACGTGTTTAAGAGCTCAGTTAAAACACCAGGCCCATACCCTCTGGAAAGGCATGGCAAAGCTCTACTCTGATTTGGGCATCTGTTCCAAACAGGTTTTCCAAAGGATATCCTGTAGGAGATAAACCATTTCATTAGGCCAGGTTCCCTTTCCTAGCCAGGGAAGTACAGGGCCTGCTGTGAAGGGAAACCCAGATAATGCTATTGTGGCTGTAAGCAGAGCATTGTAAATGTTGTCGGCATCTTTTCCACAGGTTCCATCCAGACGGTGTCCACTGACAGGTTAATGACGTGTTTTAGAGCTCTGTTTATAGAGAGCTACGGTAGGGCGGCTGGGACATGAGTCCTGTACATATTCCAATGACCCTTCCTCCTTCCATGTCTCCTGCAGTTGATAACTCCTCACGCCATCCGCGTTCAGACACCTCCTCGGCACATCCCCGGTGTGGTGGAAGTCACACTGTCGTACAAATCCAAGCAGTTCTGCAAAGGGACACCAGGCAGATTCATCTACACAGGTAAGCGTGCCTGCAGATGGGAACCACAGAGCTCTGTTGACTTTATGAGATGTTTTCCTTGATCTTGTGCATGTGTTTGTGGGTTTAACCTTGTTTCTGTTAAGACCGATTTTTTTTTTTCATTTCAACAAGTACAGGACCGAAGAAATTGCTTTGATTATTATTACTAAAAGTTTATGGAGATGTAATACTTAAAGCTGATGGAGATGTAATTAATGGTTTTGCATGTTGAAAGAATTGGTTGCCTACTTAGAGAAATAGAGAGCAGGACTATATTAGACGGGACCAAGGTCTCTCTCTCTAGTAGATTGGCCAGCTTGTTGTTGGAGTTTGCTTATGGAGGCAGGGTTGAACTTTGATGAACAGTGCTGCTTTCTTCTAGCCTGCCACAGCACTTGAATTAAACACATTTGGTAGTTTTCATAGTTATTCTGGGTCGTGCTCTCTGCCCCAGTAAGCTGCATTTTGTCTGCCCCACCCCCAACAGCATTGGCACAGGGACGTGCCTTGCGGTAAGCAGCTAGGGTTACAGGGTGCATCTGAAATCCCTCCTAACAGGCCCAGCCAATCAGGCAGGGACCTGGGCTGGCAGGATGTAGAAATATATGTAATAGGCTAAGCAAACACCCAGGGATCTCATCGTCGAATTCAGCATCTGCTATGGAAGGGGTGGGCAGACTCTTTCTTACATGCTCAAAGGTGAGGTGTAGGCTGATCACTGGTGGCGTGGTAGATTTGAGGGCCCTTGGCTTCACATGACCTGGCTAGCTCCATTCATGAGCCAATCACTGCTTTTCTTCCCTATTTGTTATTAAGGGTCTGCTAGGCCTCTCCATGCAGATGGGAAGTTGCTTTCACACAGAGGGATCTGGAGCACAGAAGAAGTGGTTCTGTTAGCACATCCTAATTAAACCACATAATCCAATGCGCAGGCTTCATTTTTTGCTCCAACATTCTACCTCAAAGCATCTTCCCCTATAATTTTATACTCTGAAGCAAACCAAGCATGCTTTATAGTCACCCTGTCTCTCTCACAAAGTGACGACTCACCACCAACAGACAGAGACCGACAGACAGAAAGACAAACAAACAAACAAACAAACAAACCAAGTTAATATATTTTGACCCTCGGAAATGCCTCCCAGCCCTTTAAACAAAATACAGGGTTGGTGCCTGCTTGCCGATTAGTTTTAGTTAATTGAAAATTATAGGATTGACCCAAGAGGAAAATTTTGTTTGCACTCCAATCACTTTTACAAATTAAGGAAAATTACCACAATTTTGTTTAGCTCAGGTTTCACACTGAGTTCATGAAATTAGCTCAGCCATCCCAACAAAGTCAGCACTTTGTTAGTGAGCGCTTGGAAAAAAAAAGTCTATCTGGAGTTTTGTGGTATATACAAACGAAGCATAGAGAAAGCTATGATGCTTTATAGAAGTGGGTCGAGTGTTTTTAATTAGGCTCATTGGTTCAGCATAAGTTTTGAAGAACAATCAAAATAGCGGATTAGCTGTTTCTTTTAAATCTAGGGTTTCTTGCCATTCATTTTCCCATGAGAACTTGCAGATAGCACTGTAAGTTTTTTTTTTTTCTTCTCTTTTCTTTCTATTTTTTTTTTTTAAAACAAGCCTCATTATGGGTTCACAGGAAAAGGACCAATTGAAATTTCTGATACTGTAACATTCCCCACCGTCATTCCAAGGGGATGGGAGCTTTTCACAGTGTTCCTTGCTGGACTCGCTGTTCTGGAACATATTACAAAACCACAGAGGCCAAATGTTTTCTCTGAGGAGTTTGGACTCTGTTTTTGGCTGAAAATATTTAGGCCTCACTGGTTGCTTATTTACTCTGCTATTAAGAATAAGAAAGAGAAAAGAAGAAGAGAAGAAAAGGAAAACGTTGGTGGGGCTGGAGGCATCAGAAGCAGTCAGCCGTGGCTTCCGCTTTGGTGACAATGTCCTTGCTCAGTACTGCTCCCTTTTGTGGTCAAGTCTCATTTAGAAGAAATTATTGTTAATCAGTGTTTAGTAAAATATACCCTAGAGCCAAATG
Source organism: Mus minutoides (assembly GCA_902729485.2). Classification (NCBI taxonomy): domain Eukaryota; kingdom Metazoa; phylum Chordata; class Mammalia; order Rodentia; family Muridae; genus Mus; species Mus minutoides. The sequence continues at coordinate 112,901 of LR749633.1, read as the reverse complement.
GCCTTTTTTTTTTTTTTAAATCACTGCCATTACATAAATTCTCAAACAAACGTAACAAAGTATCCCTGCAAAAACCAAAACAAAACAAAACAAAAAACCAAACAAACAAACAACCCCAAGAGATTGACTGATCCACCATTATTTAAGATTTTCTAAAGCATTCAAAAATTGCTACCAATTTAAGAAATCACTTCTTGGGAAAGCTGTATCAGACTGGAATTAAGATCAAAGATAAAAACAGCATTTCTGCAAGCCAAGGGAAGGAATTCTGGAGGAATGTGTGTTGATATGTTCATTTGTGAGAATCTAAATAAGAGCGGAAAGAATTTATGTCTTCAGCTGTGGGCGACTGACAAGAAGATGCCACTCGTAATGTATCCTAGGAAGAAATCTAGCCTCTTCTTGTGTTTGAAAAGTAGAAATCGAGAGAAATGAGGACAAAGACTCCTTGTCTATCCATCGTTACAGTGACATCACGTGGTTTTAACTAGGAAACTTCTGAGCCTCCTGGTCACTGACATGTGGCTTGTCCTCGTGGTGGGCCCTCAGTCATGGCTAGCCTCCCAGCTCCTGGGCCTTACGCAGTTCACCTCTGTGCTTGTCACTCTTTACAAGTGAAGGTGTAGAGAAGGGGCCTCAGTGCCTGTATGTTCTTTGTATCCAAACAACTGCTTAGGGCATTGTGCTCGTGCAGGCCCCTCTCCAGGCCACTCCCAGAAGTTCACACCTCATCTTTAACATCCATACTACTTCAAGATGTGAGGCTTGCCTTTCTGCATTGGCAAACAAATCTTGTTTCTTAATGGAATGTCACTGGAATTTTTCCCTTAAAAAGAAACTAGAGAGTATCACAGAACTGAAGAATAACACCCCAATTAAGACACGCCCACTGCTTTCAGAGGGATTAGGACAGAGTTTGGATATAGAAATGTGAAAGGCTCTAAAAATCTACTTTAAGCAAAACCAGAAAAATAAAACCATAAAGGAACACCCTGGTCTAGTTGATGCAATTAAAAACCCACTTTTTAGAGGAAGTAGTCCGATTAAACATGGACTGAAAGCTGACCCCAATCTTTTAAGGATGCTGGATGCAACTCTTTGTCACTGGTCCTCAGACTCGAGTGTTCCTATTCACTAGATGTATGATGCTCTTGCCTTTGCCCAATCAGAGTCCTGGAGAAGAATGAGTCCTGATTTAAACAGAACACAGAAGCACCAACAGCACCTGCCAGATCAAACTTTATTGTGTTTCCTTGGTCTTCTGCAAATGTGACAGCAGGGCTGACTTTACGTTTTACAGGTTTCTAAATGAAAGAAACTAAAACCTCCTCTCATCCTAGGGTTGTTTTCAGAGTCCTACCAGCTTGTATCTGGTCAGTCAGTCCAGGTAGATGAAGTACGAGATCACAGGACTCACCAGATCTCATTGACTGTAGGTCTCCCCAATATCTTCATGCACCCCCTTGTTTGTATGTTTCCTTTCTACAGCCATTCATTCTCTAATCTAGCTGCTTCCTTTTGGAGCATGAGTGGTCCTGCTAAGGCGTCCATGAACTTGGACGCTAAGAAGAATTCCTTAGGAGCTGTTTAGCTGTTTCTTTACAATCCTTACGACTGGGTTTTCTAATAACAAGGGGCCACACCTGAAGGAAGTGCTTTGCTTTCATTCTGGTAATTTCTTCATGGGAAAGGGTTCCATGCCCAGGGAAAATCAGCAAGTAAGCAAATAAAAATTAAAATAAAGAAGGACCACGGGATAACATATGACCAACTTCACCCCGTGTATCAGGGCTGTACTTAAAGTCATATTCCTTCCCTACAGGTTGGGGAGAGCCCTGATGATTGGCTGGTTAAGCAACCTATCAGAACCTTTCTACCAACTGCAGTCCCATTCTAACCATGTTCACTTGACTGTGGCCCCTGTAAGAGCCAATCCAAATAGCTTATTAATTAGGGAATGAAGCTGCTTCCTGAACTACTTCCTGTTTGTACTTCTCACTGGCACCGCAGAGCATGTAGTTCTGCCCGCAGGATGGGCCTTGTGGGGAACATAAGTTCTGCAGCTCTTAATGACTGTTGATTTCCTTTTTATTTTTCTCTCCTGATCATATTTGTTTTAATCCTCCCCTCTCTCCCCCCACCTTTCCCCCTCCTCTTTTCCCTCTGTCTGTTTCCTTTTTTAATTGCCAGTAATACAGAGCCGCATAAGGATTGGGTGCTTCCATTTAAGGCAATAGATATAGATTGAGCTCTCAGCTTTGCCATTTACTGGAGAAGCTATTCTTGAGATCTTCATATCACGACTCTGAACTCCCTCGTTTTTATAAGAAGAGAAGGATAACTTGCTAGGGTTGTTTTTAGAATCAGAGAAAGGTGTAACATCCAGAAAGAAGCCAGGTTCTAGCATTGGCATTAAACTGTGGCTATTGTCTTTAGTCATCCATTCTTAAAAAAAATTATTATTTTCTGTGTATGAGGATTTTGTCTCCATGTGTGTATGTGCACCATGTGCACTCTCAGTGTCAATGGCGTACAGGCAAGAACATCAAATCTTCTGAAACTGGACTTACAGATAGTTGCAAGCTGCCATGTGGGTGCTGGGAGCTGAACCTGGGTCCTCTGCAAGAGCATAAATCTCTGAACTGCTGAGCAGTTGATGACACCCACCCATTGATTTTTGAGTCCCCTTTTGAGAGCAAACATTTCACATCTTGTTTACTATCATCCTCATCTTCCCAGCAATCTAAAATTTGCCTTTAAGGGTTTTTAGTAACAGAATCATAGTCACCAGGATATTGAAGCAGCAACAGATGGAAAAGGCAATGTGTGGATAATCATGGTAACAAGAAACTGATTTTTAAATAATTATCCCACTTTCTGTTGTCACAACAAAGCCTAGACTGAGTGCTTATAAAGAAAATAGGATTATTTAACTCACAGTTTTGGAGGTTGGAAGTCTAAGACCAAATGTTCCCATCTTTTTGGCCTCTGGAAATGACCTCATGAGCTGCCTCACACCATGGTGGATGGCGTTGTAGAGTAGGCCTAGGTCAGAGTGGTCACGAGTCGGGAGACTGACAGCTGGGGAATTCAGGTGTGTACTCTCCGTAGAGACCTACTCTCATGAGAACCGAGCAGGAGCGTACATGGAGTACGTTCATTCCTCCCAAGGTCAGCACATCCAATAGCCTAATCACATTAATCATATTCCTTTAGGCTCCACTTCTTAATGCTGCCACATTGGGCACCCAGTATCTAGAGCATGGACTCTTGGAGGCCAGACCATGGCTTGGATAGAAATATTTTGATTATCAGTCTTTGGTACTGATTTTTTCCCCCAAGAAAAACACATGGGTTTGCTCTTCTTCTCCCCTGCAAATTCCCCCTCTCTTCTTCAGGACAGTGTAACATGGGCATAGCCCATCACCAACCTCCCTCAGGGGCACAGGCTAGAGTTAACTTCAACTCCAGGCTCAAGACAGTTCAGCCCATAAACCTCTGAGCTTGCCTTCTCCCCCACAGAGCTTCCCCTACAAAATGAGAGCTGCCCCCTTGGGGCCAAAAAAATAATTTTCTCTAAGCAGGAGGCAGAGAATTAGAACAGGAAGAATCTCCTGTTCTTTAAGCCTTTTCAAATGTGGATTCATTGCTTCCCGAATCTCCTGAAAAAACCACCATCTTATCATTACCCTGTAGAAACTGTCCCCGTTGGCTCGCTAGATATAAGCTGCCAGGTAACCTCTTTGTCTGGCCGTTCATGGTCCACTCAGCTTTGCCACAGTTTTCTCAGCTCCTTATTATGCCTCAAACTCTGCATTTACCTTATGTACAAGCACATGCAAGATTTAGGTACAGTTCTAATTCTGTTCCTCTGATAGTATTCTTACGACTGCAAGGGAGTGGACAGCGATGGCTGAGACAGAGGCCTGTAGTATAGCTCAGGTTCTGCACTTACCTTACCGAGAGACTTAGGATAGATTCTTACGTGCACTAGCCTCATCTTCTTTTCATTGTAAAATGGAGTAGTTGGAGTAGGTAAGCTTGATATTCCCCACAGCTGATCTTAGTTGACAGATTTTCTGACATTCCATCTCTCTTGTGCCATGCAATTTAACCACTCCCTCATCATAACTTCACACAACTCACGGCTCTTTTTTTTTCTATTGTTTGTGGATAAGACAGAAATGGAAATAGATCCACTAACTTGATAAAGGAGGAGATAGCCTTCCTCAGTCTTAGTGCCTTTGTAAGCTGGCTGAAGCAACTTGACTTAGTATCTCGGGTGGTTTTGATAGGTGCTTCCTGATAATTGATTAATATATTGCCCAGGATCAATGGGTCCTCATTGATTGCTGTAATCTGGATGACATGGGCTGTAAATAGAATCTGTTAATTAAGAATCTATCCCTCTGCGCTTGACGTTTTCATGTGTAGAATACCATAGTTGGGGTTTCTGATAAGGGAAAAATGGGCTTAGATCTGTGGAATAAATAGCTTTCGTTTCCTCACCTGTAAAATGAAGACATTTTAATGGTATTTGTGTTTAAAGAGTAAATAGGTCAGGCAGGTAATGTAGTTCCGATGGTGCCTGCTCTGGTTGGAGTGTTGTCTAAAAATAAACTCAGAATGTAAAGAGCAGATAGTAAGAATGTTGTTTCTGTTTAAAAGAAAAATCCAAACAACTGGTCATTGGAGCTTTCTTTGATTAACAGTATGTGCATTTCAGCTTTCTCTGGCATGTAGACACTGTTTCTTCCTAGACACAGAGTTGGACTAAGAATATCTGGGTTTAGTTATGATTTCCCCATGTCTTCCATTTATTACAAGCATGTTTGTAGATTCCTGTCTATTGTAGGTGTGCTAAACCAGTTCTAGGCAATGCCCTAAAACATAGTTGAGCCAAAGCAGACAGGGCCTCTGCTTTCATTGATCTTATGTCCCAGAGCAAATATGGATGTTCCTAAGTCTGTTATGTTAAACCTTGGAAATACCCAGAAAAATAAGAACAGGGTTTCAGATAAGCACATAAGAAAAGGAACCTTAAAAAGTCAGAGATTGTTCCCTCCTAGAAAAGACGGATGAGCTGAGATTTTAAGCATGACCAAGCATCAACACAGGGATTGGTGCAGTGTGGTAGGCTTCTGAGCAGAGAGAATGATCCAGAGATGGAGTTATTTAAGCAGACACTGAATGCAAGCCACAAAGAATAGTTGATACTTATCTTTAGAACCAAAGGCAGTTTCCAGAGTTCTTGAAATGGCAGTTGGCTGTGACATTTGTACTTTATGAGACCCCCTAGAAGGAAGGACTACAGACAAGGATGGGAGTTGGAAGTCTTTCTCAAAGGTCTATGAAGTCACCAAGGAAAGCTGTCTGGAGGCTTGGGTTTAGGTGATTACCAGTGGAGATAGGGTGCACCAGAGGGTTCCAGAGTTGAGGAGTAGAAAGGTAGGGTAGGTATGAAGTGAGGGAGACCAGAGGACTTAAATTGAGCAGATTTTCTTTTCTCCAAGCTTCATGATGGTGGGACTCTGACTTTGCTGTGTTTCCCAAGGGTTTTGTAAGATTCAGTGAAAGGGTGAGTCCAAAGATGCTTTCTGCAGGGCGATAGCCTACTACAGACTTACTCGTTGTGGAAGATCACAGGCCTAAGCAGCCGTTCACAAAGAATGGAGACAAGAATGGAGGCAAGAACAGACTTGCTTGCTTGTGTTTGCTTGCTTGCTTGAGTCCACCCCCTCTTCTTCTTCCCTCTCCCCTACCTTCTCTACATCCGATGGTTTTCACTTTGGATTCAGCTGCAAGAGAGTATAATGGAAGCCTCCCTGTGCTTCTCCACCAGTGCTGTCCTGATTAGAAAGGACTCAATATGAAAGAAAAGTTTGGAGGTGGCTGCTTGTCCCCATGCCTTAAAAACATGACTCTGAGAGAGTCATGTGTTTTTTCATATAAAAAGAAGGAATTCAGTGTGGAAAGAATGTTTATTCCCTTTGTTTTGGTGCGAAAAGTAAACCCCCAACCCTCTTCCCCACCAAAGGGAAGATTTATTCTCACAAAATGTGATTTCCCCCTCTCTGATCTTATATGTGTTGGTAATTCAGAATCTGCTGGCATCTGTACAGTTAAACCCTGTGGGTACCATAATGGGCACGACAACCGCCATCTGTAAAAGTAACCATTGTACTTCAGTGACATCTATGAAATGAAAGCTGTTTCTTCAAAGAATAAAGCCAGTCCAAAGGAAGCACATTATTTTGCATATTTTATGTATATACTCTCCAAGAAATATGACCCTTATTTCCTCTTTGGAGTGGAGTGTAATCAGGACATGAGTAGCTAGTGTAACTGGATCATTAAAAGGAATATTTTCCCTGACATTAGAGGTCTAAATGGCCACAAGGCCTCATATACAACCTTGGCTTTTTCCTGTCTCCTCAGAGTTAATAAGTGATAAGGCCAGTAGAGAGATAAATCACAGAAATCCCTGTCCAAAGAAAACATATTGACTATAGCCAAGCAAATAACAGACCATAACCAACGGTCCCATTCATCATTCATGTAATAGGGACATGAAGTATTTCCTACCCACAAAACCGTATAGAAAGAAAAGGCAGACAGGCCTGTGCCCGGATCTGAGGCATGTGATTTGGTTATTAAAGGACATGAACTATTTGTCACATGGCTTTAATCTTTAAGACGTGTTGCCATTTCTAAACTATAAATTGCTGGTAAAGGATTAGAGAGCTATTAACAGCGAATGCAGGAGCTATGCTTCCTATGGGTTCTTAGGGCTATAATGCAATATGAGAAGGTCTTGGTAGCTAATCTTTTTAGTGTGATATAACATGATTTGGTTTTCAAAGCCAGTAAAGCATTTGGTTGGAAGTATTCAAGGTTGCTTTTATTTTATTTTTATTTTAATTTTTTTCAAACTCAGGACAGTGATAAATTAAGCCTTCAGCTTTTAAAGTACGTATCTGGAAATCTCTCCTAAGATATTGGGATGGGTGGGGGAAAGGGTAACTTTATTCCTGTTTGTCTTCTCATAAGATTTATTCCCACTGCTCACAGAGCCCTATTTTCTGTTCTGCTTTTCCATATTTGCAGCGCTGATCCCCTGTTTATTGTTCAAGCTAAGGATGAGAGGGGCGCCCACTAGAGCATTAAACCTGTTTTTTTTTTTTTCTTTATTGCAAAACACTACATGCTTATGTTAGATAATTTAGAAAGCACCAATTAAAAGTAAGTAAACTAATATTAAAATTGACCACAATTCTCCCAGCCCTTTAAGCATGAACACTCTATAAAAGTGAGCCAGTAATATTATTTTAATGACATAGATCTTGTTGTCTTTTTTCCCCTGAGAATGTCTACCTCATTCCAAAAATATTTTAGATAATAATAAGTGAGATTTGTTTTGTTTTGACATTTAGCGATGCATCACAAAGATCATGGTGTTATGAATTTAAAACAATTTCTAATCTTTGATAATCATTTCATGCTTCACTGCAACTTCCCAAGATACATCCGAATCTCTATTAGAAACATCCTGATCTTCCTATTAAAGTCAGACAGCTTGAGTTTGTGTTCTAGTTTCTTTTTGTTTTTTAAAGGTTTATTTATTATTATTCATTAGTACACTGTAGCTGTCTTCAGATGCACCAGAAGAGGGTGTCAGATCTCATAATGGGTGGTTGTGGGCCACCATGTGGTTTCTGGGATTTGAACTCAGGACCTTTGGAAGAGCAGTCAGTGCTCTTAACCACTTAGCCATCTCACCAGCCCCTGTGGTCTAGTTTCTTTTTGTTTTTGAAAAATCTACAGAACAAGATCAATAGTCCTATACTTTGACGGGGGCGTGAATAGGAGATGTAAAGATGCAGAGATTGACATATGGGCTGGGATTCATCAATGAGAGAGTATGAGCTTCAAGGGCCCACTGTCCTTGGAGGTCGGGACCAGCTCCCCAAAGCATGCAATTACAACATGAAGCTTTCTGGGTAAAACCTGGATGACCCCAGGGTCAGGAAATTCTGGACACTGCCCTTGGCTGTGTCAAGTAGGACTGTACTTTTTGAAGAATAAGTGGAAGCCATCTGAACCCTTCAAGCATGCTGGCAATATCTGTCCAGAACTGGAGCCCTAGACAGGTTGAGGACGGTCCCTCCTACCATCTCCCCAGGAACCTCAGCATCCGTGGGCAGAATGGGAAGCTCTTCTCTCCTCTGCTCATTTCCCACACTCCCATGGCTGTTTGCTTTCATCTCGTTGTTCTTTCCTATTCCATATTTCACCAATAACTTTTCCTTATTAGCTAAATCTTCCTTCTCTCTGTGACACTCAATGTACACACAACACACCTGCCTAGCCCACCATCTAAAGTCTGCGTTAGTCAGGTTTCATTTTTAGCCCACTTATAAGACGAGGAGACTGGTAGAGGCAAGGCAATTCCCTGGAGGCTTATTCAGGCTTGTAGTGGAGGAAGGATTCAGATGCCATTGAGGGATACCCAGCTGGGCACTGAGGAAATCCCCAAGGAAGCCACTGACCCTTGTCAGTGTGTGCAGTCTCCCAATTCCCTGAAACCGGGCTGCTGAAGAGGGAAGAACACTGCTGTTTTTAGAAAGTATGTGCCTTCAATATTTTAAGTGACTTATATCATGGTGAACACATTGTAAAGTCATATAGATGAGTTGGAATTACAGAAAAAAATACCATCACCTTTTATCCCACCCCTGTGAGATAATCACTGTTAGTATTTTTTTTTTGAGTGCTATTATTTTCTATATGTACTCATAAGTGTTTTCTCAGAGAGAATAAGAAATATTTTTGTAATGTTATATCCTGTTTTATAGTTTAAGTCCCAACACAAAGAGGTCTACTATAAGTTCTACTATTCCTTGAATATATTTTAGTGGATATATTGTAGTCTATTTTATGGCTGATCCATTATTTACTTAATCATTCTCTTATTATTGGAGAGCACACTTGTTGTTTTTAATAGAACATTTACATAATATTTTTCTTGATGACAGTATGATGCTGAATACCAAGTATTTTCTACTTTCCTAGTGAAAATTGACATGTATGAGATTTACTAATTCCAATAACTATGATGAAGTGTCTACTTACACTACTTCACATATTTATGGTACATTTTACAAATCAAACACTGTACAGTGTTTATGGACATAACCTTTTCTCATATTAGGATTTCTACTCTTGTTCATATTATCTATGTGACCTTTGCCATTATTATTTTTAATATAAAAGTCAAAGTCATTTGTTGTTCAAAATAACAGGTTTCAGAAACAGATACATTAGCCCATAATCGCTGGACTCAGAAGACTAAAGCAATAAGATCAAAGCACAAGGCCAGCCTGGGCTACATAGCACACCCTATCTTAAAAAAAAAAAAAAAAGAGGATATGCCCTGTCATTCCACATGCATATTTTTACACTGTCTCCATTTGTTCCCCTCCATACTGGTCTTCTTCATATTCCATGATGGTTCCCCTTCTACTTTTGCATCTTTAAAAGAAAGAAATTAAGAGAGAGAGAGAGAGAGAGAGAGAGAGAGAGAGAGAGAATTGTGAAGAGGGTGTGTAAGTCCATGGGATTATCAGTCTTTATGCTCTCTTCCATCGTTGTCTTTGAGGACATGGTTCTCTCTGAATCTGTGTACTGTATTATCACTGGAAGCTTTGTCACTGAACATGCAGCCATTTGCTATTTTTTGAATTTCCAAACATATGCCCTCTCAACAGTGTTTTAGACGGCCCTCCGAAGGCTTTATTTGGCTATGGCTGTAGCTCAGTGGTAGAGAGCATGTCTAGCACTCAGAAGGACCCAGGTTCAGTTACCCATATCATCAGACAGATAGATCATCCAGTCAACAAAATAAAATTAGAAAAAAGAAAGTTTGTAAGGAACTAAAGAAGCAAGAGGTCAGTTTTAATAGAAATAACTATTAAAGGTATATTAATTTCCTAGTCCAGGTTCTTGTCATGACTGACTTTCTTACCCATGAGGCATTTCATGACCTTGCTTAAAGATAATATATTTGAGGAACATGCTTCAAGTATATAATGAAGGTATTTTTGGAGGAGGATCTATCTCTTTGTATTAACATCAGCTCATTGGTACCGTTTCCCTTTGTTGAATCATCTGCTATATGCAATTCTGGTTATGAACTGAGGGCTCTAAACCACACCATATTTCCAGTGTTTTCAACTCAAATAAGGTCTGTACTCCCTCTTCTGTGGGCCCCATTACTCGGGACACTGAAAGTGCAGGTGGTTAACATGTATAAAGCCCAAGACTTTCTATACCATCTCTTGATGGTGAGAGGCAGCACAGGGGCTGCCTAAATCATGAGCAGAAACAACAAGAGAAGAGTCCATTTCCCTTTCTGCCTCCTGCTCTTTGACCTCACATATGTAACCAAGCATCTTCTTCCTGTTTGCGTCAACCATGCTTAACCTCACATCATGGCGGAAGGGCCGGCCTGCTGGACTGAGCTGCCTGGCATTAGCTCTAGTGGTGAGTGTCAGTCAGTATGGATTTAGATCTTTGTTTAAGGCCAGAAAGATTTTCAGATTTAAATATCAATACAGAGAATGACCTCTACCATTGTTACACACACACACACACACACACACACACACACCACTTCCTAAACTTCTGACTGACTTTTAGAAGAGCTTCCAAGGCCAGGTTGACTTCTACAAGATCTGGGAGTTCTGCGTGGGTGGCTGTCAGCTATCTCAGGGATGCTTGTTGGTCTTGTACCTTGGGGATTCTTGAAGATGATTAGAAAACACACTGTATCTTGCCCAGCTTTGCTCAGAAGTTCTAAGGGGATCATTGAAACACTTAGAATTTTCACATAATAAAATGACAAACAAATGTCCTTGGACTTGTCAGGACTTTTCAGTGGCCACAGGACAAGCCTAGCCACTGAAGCCCTGTGTGTCGCAGCACTCTTTGTCTTATATGGGCAAAGAGATATAAACAAATTTAAACACAGAGCCATAATGAAGTTGTTCCCTCACCGGGCTTTAGGTCACCTGATGACGGGTTTGGCATAGGATCTATATCCTCCCAAGTTGATTGCTGTTCATTGGCTCAGATTTACACCCACATCTGCTTTACACTGGTTCGGCACTACCCTTTACTTTGGATATAATACACTAATTAGAAAGAAGCTTCTAGACTCTCGGGCAACTTCCGCAAGTATGGGCACTTTGGCTACAGCTTGTGTTTTGACCTTATTTTTAGCACTTATGCCAACTAATATGACCTTGATGGTCTGCGTAGGTGCGGCTCCTGTCTCTCAGTGGCATATAAACTCTAGGAAGGAGGTTCTCATCTCTCTTACTCACTGACATGATCTCAATGCCTAGCACAGAACAGGGCACAGCGAGCATTAAGCAAATCAGTGGATGGATGAAGGCATGAACGGAAAGCAAAAATGTACTCATAGATGTACGGAATGGAAGCCTGCAGGATGACCCATTTGGCCAAGTGGCTGAGTGCTTGAGAGAAGGTGTGAACTAGGCTTACAGATATTATAGACTTAGGGAAAGTCACTCAGCTGGATGGTTTTGCTATCCCACTCCCTGTTCCCTGCCTACCAGCTGTGAACATACCTTGATGTTATGCATACCCGGCAGAGTAGACTTATTTGGTTATTGAGAAACTGGTCCAATCTCTTGAAACTTTTCTAATCAATCTGAGACACCTGTTTCCTCATCTTCAAAACAAGGGCGTAACAAAGCTGTTAGACTCATGAACTTTCTGTGGCTTGTGGTTAGCTTCACAAGACTTGTATTAGGTTAGGTCCATCAACATTTCATCATGATGAAGGAGGGGGTCCGCGAAACCCACTCCTTCCTGAGAGACTATTGTCATTTGGGAGAGGAAAAGTCATCTTATTCATTTATTAGTAGTAATGTAATCATCGATGGGTTATTCTTGCTCTGTTGACTCACCTCCCCACTCACACTTGGACAAGTAGCTAATTATCCTGAATGGACCATGCACAAAAGGGAGATGCGAACACAGGAGAAAAACATGCTGCAGAGGAGGTCAGTATGAGAGGAGGTGTAGAGGATGGAATGGATCTCTAGGTGAAAATGGCAAAAAAAATTTCATAACATAAGCATATGACAGTGTCAAACAATAAAACAATATATTTTTAAAGAGAAAGAATCTGCAAGAACATACTTCAGTAAAGCTGAGTTCTAGAGACGGAAAACTCCCCAGAGACCACCTGGACCAATCCTGGTACTTTGCAATAGAGACTCAGAGTAGGGAAAACCCCTCCCAAACTCATACAGGATTGATCTGAGTACAGGAGGAAAGCAAATGGTATACAGCTTGGATTGCTGTTTTGTCAATGGATTCTTAAATATTCAAATAGCTCACATCATCAGTTTGCTGAATGCATATTAGACTCATTCAAACACCACCACTGTGGCTATTGAACAGCTGCTCTTTAATATTTTAAGCATACCAGTCTTTGAGCAAATTCTCAGGGAAAGCTTGGTTGGAGTCCTATGAATACTTGACTTGGGGGCATTTTAATATGTGATATTTGAGGAAAGGATGTTATAGACTGTCCCTTTCTAATCTGTTTCCATCCTTCTTTCTCAACTGACAAATGAAAGGGGGACTTTTCTTCACTCTTTGGTAAATCAACGTTCTATGGAAGAACCCAGTGTCATTTTCACTGTGGTCTAGTCACTCAGGCCAAGAGTGTTTCTTTCACCCTGACATCATTTTCTCAAACCTTATTCAGGGAGGGTTTTGAGGGAGCCTTCCTGAGCTTCCCATCCCAGCTGTGTTCTCTTAATCAAAGGCTCACTAAGACCAGTGGTATTCCTACTGGGCCAGGACCTCTGTGAACCCTCTATCTTACCATTAAGTCTCTGTCTTCCAGTTGATACCAAGGAGGCAAGACGCCATAGCCTTTGTTGTGTATAGTGGTTTTCATGGACCCTAAGTCAGAGTCGTGGGGTGATGAGAAAAATATTTGAGTATGATGATAATCAGACCTAAGACATAAACCATCCTTGGAAGATATTCCCATGTGTGCAAGCTCAGTGGGTTGTTCCTGTTATTTATGAATGTCCAGACAGCCAGTGGGAGGCTGAGTATGAGTGAGACTATGGCCCTTTGGTTGGCTTTGCTGCAGTTAGTGCTAAGGATGGCATTACTTTATCAGTTGCATATCCCAAATGCATTAATACAAACAAAGAAAAAAACCCAAACCAATAACCAAGGTTGTACAAGAGATTTTTGATTTCTGCTTTAAACTTTATTAGAGGCTTCTACTAGAATTCAAATAAAAGAAAATATTATTTAAGGAAATTGTGTTCAGTTGTTAGTAAAAAAAAAAAAAGAGAAAACAATGACCAGTTGTCCATGGATGCTCAGTGTAATGAGTAAAATGTAAAATATATTCCTTCCAATTTCCCAACAGCATCTAATTAAGGGTAGCTCATTTAAAAACAGACCTAATTTAATTCACTAATATAAGTGTTCAATTAAAGTTGTTCCCACTGCTTTCTTCTCAGAATGCCTATGCCTAGTCTTACATATGATGCATTCATAGTATGGAGTGTTCTAAGGGTTCAAGTGGTAATGAAAGTGCTCTCAAGACTTCATAATTGCCCAAATTAAATAATATGCATGTAAATGGAGATTTGAGTGTAAATGTGCTTCCTGCGATGCTGTAAGAAAATGAGACCCTAGATCCCAGGATTTCTCAGCCAATCAGAATGAAGTCCTTGTCATTTTATTCTATACCACTCAGAATAGTTTATTATATTATTAAATACATGTAACAAGAAGTACATTGTTGTTTAAGACTCATTGATTTAAACAGAACTGTTCTTATAAAGTTCCATAGGCTTTTACATAAAAGAGAAGAGCTCATATAAAATTATAAAGCTTTAATATAATATAACAGCCTATATTATAAAAGTCCCATTTTTTAAAGAACCTACCAAAAATTTTTAATGATTTTATTAGAATGGCTGTTTGTGAATTCTGGAGTGTCATGTCTAATTAAACTTAATGGATTTAAGCGTGTCTTTAATGGGATCTACAGCTTAACTCACCAGTATTATATTCCGGAGCCTTCTGCCTTTACAATGATTTTTACTTTATTCTTATTTTGAGTGGTATTAAAAAGAAATGAAAGCCTACGATTCTGCCTCATCTTCCAATGGGTATAGTGAAGAGTACAGTGCTTATTATAAAGTTAATGTGAATTACCATGTAATTGCCAGTGACTGCACTGAAATGATTATTTAGTCACCACTAAGAATTCTCTGCCAAATAACATACATTATTTCATAGGAGACATAGAATTCGCTCCTCATCCCGGAACTCACAGAGGGGAGCATAGTCAGTGGAATGGAGGCACTGCCGATGTTCACGTCTAAATAATCAAACTTGGGGCAAACCAACAGCAGCCTAGGATATGAGTTTATCGGATCTGATTTGCTGATGGTTAAACGCTCAGGAGCAGAGCCAATTAAACCTCTCCAAGAGAAGGATCTCTTTTGTGAGAAATGATTTAAGGGAATTGCATTGGCCCTGGAACTGGAGGGGAGCAAAAGCACTAGGGATAAAATTTCAGATGCACAGTGCTGAGTGCCCCACCTCCCTTTGTTTTGTTGTTTTGTTTTGTTTTTTAGCTTTGTGCTGTTTGGGCAGCTGCTGTTTTATGGTCTGGATGTGCACTTCTATTTTGCAAGCTGAAGGTTATGTTAAACTTTTCTCTGTGAAAATTTCTCCCCCTTTAGCTATTGATTATGATGGTGCCTTTAAATGAAGCCTTGTGTCTAACTAAAAGAGTAACACAAAAACAAAAACAAAAAAACCATGTCAGGACATTCTGTTCCTCTCAGATATTGCATCTTATTTAGTGTACCGGAATTCCCAGTTTAAAGTAATGACAAAATTTATGGAGAAACGGATAAAAAAGGTTGTAAAATATCGATTTGGGGAAAATAATAACACAACTCATCTATAATAAGAAGAAAAATGAAGCAATAATTCAGGGGGTATCGAGCGGCTTGCTGCTGGCAGTATTGATCCAGCCCTTTACGGCATCGGATCGTACCTGAGATTGCCCTGAAAGAAAGAAGAGCATTCCTTCGCTCATTAGTTCTCAGATACCATCGCCTTGTTACATGAGTCCTGCAGAGCCAGAATTGTTGCAGCTGGGAGAATGGGACCCGCAGTAATAATAAATAAATAAATAAATAAATAAATAAATAAATAAATAGCTCAGAAATCTATATTGCCTTAAAGCCACTGTGCCTGGTCTTAACACATGGGATCCGGGGTTTATAAACTCCTCCTTACTTTGGAGCAGCTAATGACAGCTCCTATGCTATGTAGTTCATTGAGGGCCCAAGGAGATCTTCATCTTATATAATGGGGTCCTGTGTTTGGAAGGAATTCCTATCTCTGCTGAGGGATTCCTCATCTAATGTATTTCTTGTTATGTTACTAAACTGAAAACAGTACATTTCTGCTGCTCTGGGCCATGGAAAGTACTGCCCTTTGATTCCATGAGTTACTGTTTAATGTTTGAAGACACATCCTTTTGAAAGAGCTAGGAATATTACTTCTCAGAAAGTCTTTGCATATGTGTTTGTGTTCATCCATTGTGAATTTGTGGTCTGCAGTAACCATACGTTTCTAAATTTATCATTAGTTGTTGAGGCCTTGAGAGACGAATCAACTTGGTGGTGTGGTGTACAGTCTTGAAAGGAAGCCTCCAGAGGCAAACGACATTCTGCCATTCAAGAGTTCTAAGTTCTTTCTAAATTATAGAATTACCTGACATGCCGTGCTGAGGAAATGGGAATGTCTGGGTCTCCCATTCTTGTTATTTTGGAGGGAAAGTGTGTAATAATATACAAATTCCAACTCAATAAGACACTTCTGAGTGCTTCTCTTAGAGTCTCTTAGAGGCTTGTAAGTACTCTGCAGGGTAAGACTGTTGTCCTCAGGCTACCCATGTTCTAGAAAGAAAAGCACAGGAAAGGAAGGCATGGCATATGATCAGAGAATCAAACAGTCAGCTTGGAGATCACTTGGAGACCAGAGGCATAGATCTGGTTCTGAGCATCCTGGGATGCAGGCTCATCTAACAGCCTCCTGCACACATTACAATAAATAGTACAGTAGATGCTTGCATAGCATTTTGAGCCTATATCCCATTTCCCAGGTAAATAAGCTTTTTTTTCCCCCAAGCCTGCCTGGACTCTTCTCTAGTGCTGAAGAAATGCTGTCATTTACCCAGAAGCCTTGCTCTCCTTGTCCCATCCCCCAGCTGCTCCATGATTATTATCTAGAAACATGAGCCCCACCAGCTGCCTATGTTCTCTGCAGATCAAGCTCCCTGAAATTTCAATAAGCATCGATCCATGCCATTGTACCAGATCCTTGAAACTATTTCAATAATATTTGTTTCTGTTTCTAACTCTAAATGAGGGAGGGGGAAGACCTAAATTTTCCAAAGAAGTAGAGGGTGATGCCCGGTGTCAATAAAGGTAGATGGAAGGGGACGGATGGAGAAGCAGAGAGAATAAGACATCTAACCATCAAGACTAACTCCCCAAATAGCTTTCAATAAAGTACAAAGCACACACACCCCTTCTCTATCCGCATAGTAAGATTGAAAGTCATCGCTGAGTCCTAAACTGTAGATATTGAAATCATGAGATGTATGGTACATTTAGCAGAGACGTTGGTGAAGTGCAGAAGTCATTTTAACTTTGTCTTTTAATTTTAAAGATTTATTGGCTGCAAGGCAAGGGAATATTTATAAGCATTCTTAGGTATTCACAAAACATGTCGTTGCCAAACAGTGTGGAGAATGGAAAGAAATCATCATTACGAAGCCGGATGATTCAGGAAATGTGGCTATAAATACAGGAGTGACAACATATTATCTCAGCCTCTTCCAGCTCCATTTTTTTTGAGTCATGATTATTGAGTGTGGCACTGTGGAAAGGCTGCTGAGTCTGTTTGGAACTAGAAGAATTTCGGTTTTAAAGGAGGAACCAGGCACAATGTTTGGCAAGTTCCAATACAATGAGCAGTGTCAAGGCATCCCAGCTTGAGTAAATATATGTTGTATAATTTGCTTCTATCTTTTTCATTTCTTATAATGAAAGGAAAGTGGCAAGCAACAAGAAAGCAATTAATTGCAACAATGGTTGCTTAGCTCCCGTAGTGCCTGAATTAAAAAGAACATTAAGATTGCTTTTCTAATAGCTCATTTTTTAAACCATTGGTGTTTTATACATGGCAGATGCATCTGAATTGTTTTACAATACAGTTTTTTTTTCTCCCTTATTGGCAAACAGATTGTCAACGTGAACTTTTGACCATCCTTTTGGTTGTTTCCCCTTGTTATCCCAACTTCACAAAGACAAGTGTCATATCATAGTTAATCTATCAGAAGCCTTCTGTATGAGAGGATGCTGGCAATTTGAGTCAGGCTGTTTATTGAAAAGTAAACTTAGAGACTGTCATTGTAATCTCAGGAATATATTCAGCGTACAGCCTTGCACCAAATAGACACCATATAAACAAGGAGGTAAAAGGTGATTCCAGCGCACTGTGCTCCTGGCTAGGTGGGTGGACATTTTAAAGTTCTACTTTCTTGTCAAAGTAATGAGACAGGCATATCTTCTTCACTCTCATGACAGCTGTTGAATAGATTCTAGGGATAAATAACTTAGCTCAGATCGTTGGCTGCTAGGAGAGGGGCAGATTTTCTTTCTTTTTTTGAGGAATGTGGGCCCTCAAACTTTCATACTTTCACCATTCCTCAGTGGATGGCCCCACCACCCACACCCAATCATATATGCAGCACTAGTTGGGTTAACAAAAACAGAGGACATGAAGTCGGGAAGAAGTTAGGGGAGGGAGGTCACTTTTTGGAGTAAGGGGGAGAGATATATTGTGTGCTTATAAAAATTTCCCCCAAATTAGTGAAAATATGTACTAACAAAGGATTTAACCCGATACAGGCAAAGGGCATTTCAGGGCTTGAGAAATGGTGGCCTAATCATTAAGTGTTCTCCATCCTTCCCATTCTGTAAAGCGGTTCCCTGGCAGTATTCATTCTCTGCTTCACCAACATGTTTCTCCTTGAGATTACTACAGTGTCTGACGTAGTGGATGCCCCGCACCCCTCAAATGTTTGTGGAGTAAGCAATGTCCCAATACGTATTAATGGATGAGGCCATAATCACTGCTAAGACTCTCAAGGCCTTTCCTCTGTGCCACACTTAGTCTTAAGCATGCAACATATTTCCAAACATCTGCTCTCAAGAGACTGTGAGACAAGTGCTGTTACCCTCACCTTATAAATGAAGGAACAGAGTCAGGGAGAAGTTCTATGTTTGTTTTAGGTCATAGAATTAAGAAGGGAAAAAAACCAGGATCTGTGCCAACTGGCCTCAGAGTTGTGACTTTGGGCTCTCATTAATCACACACAATGGTAGAAGAGAAGTTGTTTGTGCCTTAGCCATTCATTAATTCATCCATTCATTCACTCTCTCATTCAATCATTCATGCATTCAATGTGAATTATTCACTCTCCATGTGTTGATTAACTGGTGATACTATGTATATGATGGGCATATTCCCTACCAACATAGAAATTACAGTCTAAACTGACCCCTTAGTCAATTCATCCCAGACTTTCTTTCATGACTCATACAATGAGGGATAGTTATAAGCTGGGTTTATTCCATAGACAAAAACTGCATACAAAAATGCAAGGAGAATTTAAGGGAAGGCCCAAAGAGAATTGAGGTGACATTGTTTTGGCTATTATGAGGTACCCGGATACATTTCACTTTCCTGTTGTGAGTATAGGATACATGTGTATACCACATGTTTCCAGTAGCCCCGGAAGCCACCAAAGCCCCTTCCTGCTTCCAAATTCTGTGAACAGATGTGTGGTCTTGCCATCTGAACCATATCACTGACATCTGGGTCCTGGTGAGCCAAACACTGTTCCTGTTCCATTCCAAACTTAGGACCAACTTATACAGGGGGACTCAGCCCATGAAGGGAGGCAGGGTATCAGGAAAGAGCCTCTTTCTCTTCTCAGCCATCTTGGTTAGAAGTCACTAGATGGAGGTGACACTAACTTTGTGTTTTATATCTGATGTTTCCATTTCAAGTTTCCGGGAATTAGTGTCCATCTGTAAAACATGCTGCAGGATTTCCTAAGTTTCACATGCATACCATTGACAGTATTCTACTTTTCCGAATGGACAGGTCTCTTCATCATTTCATTCATTCATTCATTCATTCATTCATTCATTCATTCACCTGTGTCTTTATTGACCAAAACTTTAGTAAGGGATAAAGAACACACAGCTGGAAGGCTAGAGTTTGCCTAATAGACACAATGTTTGGAAAGGAGTACAAAGCCTAGTAATGAATGTTGAAGGGGCCAATTGATGGATGTGTGAAAAAAAAAGGTTAAGGGTTAGAAACCGTTATGGTTTTACTTCAAGAGATTACTTTTAATTGGGAATGTATTCAAGTATAGTATTCCAAGTTATCCTTGAAGAATGAAAAAAAAACTGAATCAAAACTAATTTGTCTCATCAGGATCTAGTGACTTTATAAAACTACCATTGACTTAGAATCTCCCAGTTTCATCTGCTTTTGCTCAGGGTCATAGTCAAGATGACTGATTATCCTGGAAAGGGCTCTGTAACCTATCTCATAAACAGAACAAAACACATCACACTTGGTCAGAAAGCAGGCCAAATCCTCCCTCTCCAGAGGCTGGGAAAGTTGAGCTGCGGTTGAAATTTGGCTGCAAAGAAAGAAACAGTCAGAATGAGGGCTTAAATTTGGGAGGCTCAAGGGAGAGTGGGTGGTATGTACCTACCTTGAGGGCCCAGGATTCCAGAAGCATGCTAGGACATGGGCTCACTCCAAAGCTTATCAAAGCAGGCTCTTAAGCTCTGACAACTCTTAAAGTGCTATAGATGTTTAGCCAACTCAGAAATTTCAGGAATATCTGATTTTTTACACTTTGCTTCCAAAGGTTTATCCACACTATTCTGTGTAGAATTCTAGGTGATCTGTTACTAAACCCTGGTTTGAGAACCTGGGTGTTTGGGTTCACTTCTGCAGATGAATTGTGTACCAAAGTCCCTTATAAGTCCTCTGCCACCTCTGCAGATCCCTGCCCCATCATCGGCCTGCACAGCTGTCCACTATTGACCTGTCCCCTCCCCTAAGCATTGAACTGGGTCCCTTATAGGCCTCAGTACTTTAAAATAAATGTCTATAGAAATTTCATGTCTATTATGTATCTATCTCAAAATCTTCTGAGGTCCCTGCCCTTCTCTTTGCTTGTAGATAGCTGTTTGACTGATCCTAATAATAGTTGACAATAAAGTGAATTTCCCCAAAACATAAACAACTCTGTTACTTTCTTGAGTTTCATTCTTTGCCATTTATTTAATGCCAACATATGCTAAGTATGGCCACCCAGTGTAACAAACAGTAAAGATGACACAGAGAGGCTGTGTTGCCAGTACAACACAAATTTAAGTGAAGTAGCACTCTGCGGTGGAAGTCTTTGTAGATGCCTGGAGTTAGATGGTTCAGACTAAGAGTCCAGGAAACCAGACCAATGGAAGGCTGCTTACCCTATCGGTTGAGAGTTGAGAGGGGAAAGGATTGGATTGAGTCTGATTTTTCTGATTTCTCTCTAATTATTGAGGTCCATCCTCTATAAATGGGCACTAAGCAGGCTTTCTAACAAAACCAATACATTTGTTTATCCAAAAAGTATATACAGTAAGAAGTTATGAGAAAAATTCCATTCTATCCATTCACCCCCTCTTCATTATCTCTTGTCAAAAAAAAAAAAAAAAAAACCCAAAAAACTGTTCTTCGGGATTTCAGAAGCCACAGGCTGTGACCCTGATGTCAGTGTCTGCACTTGTCCCAGGTCCCTTTCCCCCTTCATCCCCACATGAGCTATGAGGATACTTGGGTATTTTTCTTTTTATTCTCTTAAGATGGAAAACCCTGAAGATTGGCTCAATATTGAGTAAGAAAAAATATTTGAAACTGAAACTCCATGCACAGAAGTGAATGGAATCTCCTTTCTTCACCCAGTGTCTTCCACACATTTTGGTTTTGTAGAGAGCAATGAGGCACTTGGAGAAGTGAGTCAAATATTTCCTGCTCCTTGGCAGGTGGAGCTGACATTTTTGATCTGATGTGACGGGTTTAGAAATGAGCCTAGTGGACGTGGGTGGCGTAGGTTTAGAGGGCTTTTGTGGGGCCCATTTTGAAAGAATATATTGAACCAAAAGAAAAGAATACTCCATCTAACCACGTGCTTTCTTCTCAGTCTGTGTAGCAGAGGGTTGCAGACTCTTGATGTTTCTGAGTATTTTGAAACAAGGCCCTCCTCTTCTCTTGCTACCATACAGTTTTTTGTACAGGTGACTACTGTGGACAGCGAATGCAGAACTCAGTTGAAGTCATTGCCTGATGGGACAGCTAATGTGGTCGCAGAAGGAAGCAAACAGCCTTTCAGTGATACCACATAGTTACTGATGTTCGCATGGTTAAAGTCAGCGTTTCTGTGTGAACAGAGGAAATTGCCTCATGTTAATCCCTGTGCCTTCAAAAGACATTTGGGATGTGGGACTCCTGCTAGGGTTTCATGCAGTAATATATAAAATATGCACTTGACCAAGAGTTTGCAGTTTTGACTAATGGGATTATTAGCCAATGAGTAATATGCTAAGTTTGCCAAGTCTAAGTTTATGGCTGGACCTTTGAAAGCCAGAACTCTGTGTTCTGATAGTTATAGGCGTTCTATTCTTGCAAGTTCAACCATGATTAGAAAAAAAATACTAGGGAGTTATTATTTTTGATCAGAAAACGTAGAGTAGTAAGGGATTTTTTTGTTTGTTTCTTTATTTGCTTGTTTTACTAACTACAAATGTTAACATTTTGGAAGGATTCTTAGAGCATGTTAGGGAGTAAACATTTTTGGAAGTAGAACATTTGAGAAGGGTCAGTGGTATAATTAAATAATGTAATTTGATCACAAGAGAAACAACTTTGATGAAGTAGTTTATTACTTGCATAATTTTTCTTACCAAACACAGAGTGCACTGCAAGGAGACACAATATCCAATCCAATGTTTGGCACACACACACACAAAAAAACACCTGGCTGACTGATTTCATTGTTTGCTTTCCAGCTAGTGTGCTTGGTGTGGTAGAGACACTTTGTGGGTTTCCTGTCTTTAACAGGCTGGTCGCTGCAGATGACTACCTTGGAAAAAACATGATCTAACGCTGAGATGACAGCCAGGTCTCAGCAGAAGGATACAATTTCTTTAGAATATATATGTGTATATATACACATATATATTCTATGCACTTATATATGTATATATGTGTGTATATGTTTACACATGTATATATATATATATACACACACACATATATATGTATATATATATATATTCATATATCTTGACAATTCTGTAATTCTGTTGCTTTGTTCTGTTTTTAGCTGTGTGTTTAAATAATTTTAGGAATAATTGTTTTTAATTGTCTTTCACTGTCGGCAGCACAGTTGAGAGTAAGATGAAGAAATCATGAGGTCCTGCCGCCTTTTCTTATTCAGACACATCCTGCTACGTCTGTGTGAGGGTTGTCAGCGTCTACCCCAGTTTCATGCACCCTTTTCCCGCTGGCCTTTTCCGCAGACACAAAGGGCAGCTCAGCTTGATGGTGTTACTATGCTCTTGGACTGCTTACATCATGCTTAGATTTCTCTTTTTTAAAGACTATGTCTCTCTACCATGGGTCATGAGTTCCATTTTGGGGAGGCATCGCTCTTAAACTTGGTGCTTTATTTTTCTCACAGCATTGAGCGAGTGGAAACAAACTCCAACTCCTAATTCACTTTAAAGAACATGACCCCCCCCCCCTTTTTTTTCCTATTTTCTTGTTAAAACCAAATTGTGTGCAATTTGTAAGAAATTGAAACCACATTTTTTTTTCACTTTTAACTTTCCAAAATTAAAATTTATGGGGGGAAAAGAAGCAATAAAGTGCTTACAATCTGGTCATCTATAATTATCTGCGTGGGTTGCACGCACTTGAGGAAAGTGACTTGGAGACCCTATCAAGGTTTTACAACCGTGGGACACTGGGCTTCTCACCAGTCCCCCAGTCCCCCAGGTGTTGGAGCCAAGATTTACCTCCAGAAAAGGCTAAAGGTTACACTACACCTTCAAACATGTAGTGTGCGAAGAGGCCCTCCTGAGTGCTCACAACATAACTAGGCAGGATCTCAACAGTTGTTTTCCCTGTTGTTCGGTAACGACTTTTGTTACAGTGACATTTACCATGTAGACCAATTCTATTCCAACTTCTGCACTTGATGTCAGCTTTTGTAACGTTCTTGTCACGCTCTACCTGGCCGTGGAAACCACAGAGACAGTTGCATGAACTGCTTGTTTCTGGTTGCTGCTGCTACTGTTTTGGATTCTGAGTTCAGGACTCTCTTCCTCCCAACCGTTCCTATGAAAAGTTCTAGAAGACATTCAAAGTCTGAGATATGATTTGTTTCCTTCTTGGAGGAAAAACATGTTTATACTTATCTGCTCTTTTGATATGGACATTATCGGTTCCACATTAACAACAGTTGAATTTTCTAGTCTGAAAGCATTGATATTTCAGCATTAGTTTTTTGATATTATTGTTGTTGTTGCTTGAAATTTTTGGTTTGGTTTGGGTTGTTTGTTTGTTTGTTTCACTTTTGGTTTTGTTTTAGAAGTCTCCCTGGCTGCCCTGGAACTTGTTATGTAGACCAGCCTATTCTCTAATTCACAGATATCCTCCTGCCTCTGTTTGTGGAGTGTTGGGGTTAAAGGAATATATCACTCTACTTAACAATGACAAATGTATCAAACCATGGCTCCCTTGTGGTAATATGTCTAGATATGGATGTTATGAAGTCATTCATTCAATTCATTCATTCCCTTCTCCTACTGAGTAAATATTTATGGAATATCTACTTGGTTTTATGTCTTAGATGAGACTCTAAATATAGAGTACTAAATACAATGTTACAAGTAATACTTGCGCTTAGCAACTAAGCCACTGAACCTTAGTGTTACCGTCATCATTATATGGCAGCAGGATGGATATGTGGAGCCTTACCAGGTGCCTGGCAGTACCAGTCCTAAATAATGACTTAGTTTCACCAGCAAATGACAGCCATGCTCGAGAAAAGCCTCTCCGACCACTTAGAGAAGGGCAAAGATTTGACATGTATTCTGACCATATTTGGCTCTTCGTTATAACTACTTCTGACCAATGCACTCAGATTCATAGGATTCATTTAACAACAACGTCAGTACTTATGTGCTGTCTGCTTCTAAGTGTTTCCAAATGCATAAGTACTGCCCTGATGCTACAGATAAGGAGAAGGAGGCAAGAAGGGTTGAGTCATTTGCCAAGTATTTGGATAGTGTGACTACAGGAGCCACTATCTGCCAGTGTGACCCTAGAATCTACCCTCAAATCCTAACATTATTTCCAACTACTTCAAGATTTCCATAAGCTTGCAGCTCCTTTGAAAGTGAGATGCCCCCAGTCCCACACTGGGCACGCGGCAGGAGTATGCATGAGACTCTCTAGCTTGCTAACAGGCAGTTCCCACTAATGCTCTGGCCCAGGACTCCTTGGCTGGAGAATGCCCTCGGGGTCTCACAAGCCAGGGGTAAGAAGAGAGCCGGCTAAGCCTGCTAGTGAGCCCAAGTGGTCCTCTCACACATCTCTGGGCAATTTGTTCAAGGAAATAACAATCATTTCCATTTCAAAACACTATTCACAAAATAACATGTGCTAATTATGTAGAAAAACAGGGCAAACAAACAAACAAATAAACACACACACCCTAAAAAAAAAACAAGAGAGGATAAGAGGTTACAAACTCACCCAGTACTTATCATCCAGTAATGGTAATGTCTCCCTGGACTTCTCTGTTATTTTTCTATGTATTACAAACACAGGCAAACATTTTTGTTTTGTTTTGTTTTGCATCTACAACTATATTGTACTGAGTGTCTGTTCACACATGCAGTTTCATATTCTGCTTTATTTAGTATACCCCTTTCCTTACACACTAAGTCTTTTCCATAGCACGGCATTGAAGAGAAGCATAATTTCACACAGTGTAGACTTACTGTATTCTGCCACCAGCTACTGCTAAGTAGTTAAGCCCATCTTTCACATATAACTGCATTATGATGCGCTGTGTGCTTCCTTTTCTAACTTGATGCTTTAATAACCATTGCAATTTCCTACAACTAAATTGTTCTAAAACATTTGAACACTTAAATTTTTTCCTAAATAATTCTTTTTTTTTTTTTTGAGGGAGGTAGATGCCTTTCAAATAAAACATATTTGAAATAATTTTATTTTCTATTATCATAGTATTTGTACCATAAAGTAATGTCATAAAGTATAGAACAGTAGAAATAAAATATGCCCACATGTATACAGGAACTCACAATTAGCGCACAAAATTATATCTAGCCATAAAGTAAGCATGCTAAGGCCCTGGTATTTATATTAATACAGCCGGCCATACTTGTTAATGTATAAGTGTTTAATCTATCAGTGCCCCCTCTTTTTTTATCACCCAACTGCAAACTGGGTTTATTTTAGATAATTACCTTCAGTACTAAATGTATATTATCTGCCCAGTTAGGAAATAGATTGGAGGGAATTCAGAAATCAATAGTAATAAAGTAAACAGAGAGAATAGAATCTATTTCCGCTCTTACTATTTATTTGAATGTACTCTTCTAGAGACAGGGACCCTGTCTAATGGATGTTGGACAGAGGACCACAAATATACTCTGCTGGGAGCAGCTCTCCTTTAAGAATTGATCGCTGTTTCAGTAAATATCCTATTGCTTGAATATTAAAATGGCAGGTGCTTGTGGATGATCTGGCTTCTGCTGTGTTCAGAATTGATTTCAGTTTCTCTTCAGTGTTTATACATCTAGCCCTCTGTGTGGCTACTTTCGGCTCACCCTCTCTCTGGCCTTCATAAAGCGAATTTTTGACAGCAGATTGATGTTAGATTCACTGATGTTATGCTAACCACAATCTCATTGTCCAAAGGGAAATAAAATCCACTGTCCCATATTGCTGACAATAAAGGAAGCCCTCTATAAAGTGTCAGAGTTGGTGCCATCATGAGGAAAGATAATTTAATTCTCAAATTGGGACATGTCTATGGCTACTCCTTTAGCACAAACATGGGAGAGTTAGTTTCTCTTGCCCAGGCTAAGAATATTCCAGTGGGCTAATGAAATTCAGAAAGGTGGCATTCCCAGGCTCCCACAATCAAGAACATATTTCTGTCACACAGAGGAAACTCATAACCTGTGCTCTTCGGTGTGTGCTTGGTTTCCTCCTGTAATTGTTATTAGTTCCCCCAATCCTAAACTGTATCAGCGTTTACTGGTGTATGTCACAGCTTAGGCATCGCTAGGAGGTTCACTCACTGTAGACCGGTCCGTCTGGTGTTTGAATGGCCTGATTTGGTTCATTCATCATTGAAGTCTCAAGGCCAGGCTCACGGTGAATCAGGGAACTCCTTCGGTGCTTCTGGAATTAGAGACCTTTTCGGATTTGAAGTTTTGGCTAAGGGAAACACAGCGAGATGCTGAGTTTATTTCCAGAGCACCCAGGAGATCGGCAGAGATTGCTCTGCATGTACCAATATGCTTCCTCCTGCCATTTTCCTAATACTTGGTGACCATGGTTAAAAAGTTTCAACAGGAGCCACGTAGTTCTGTGTGTAAGCATTTACATCCACTTGCCCGTTACAAAGTCGAGTCATACATGATGTCTTCATCATGTGAGCTGCCGAGTCACACACCCTTCTAATTTTCAGAGGCCATGAGCTCAGTGGGAGCTTGCGCTTGGCATCCTTCTGCTTCCGGACTCTTGCTTCTGTTGGCCGCTAAACTAGGCTGGCTTCCACAGTCACGGGCCAGGCAATGGGCAGGAATCGACAGGAATCCTCTGGGTGCGCACCTCAGATTCCCACTTAGGTCCTTCTGTTGGGCGGGGGGGTGGGGGTGGTGGAAAGTGAAACCTCATAACAGCCCTGGTATTTCAGGAGAGAACTTTGCGCTTTGTTGTCCCCCACCCCCACCCCGAAGCCTATCCCTACCCCACCCCCACCTCCATCATTCTGTGGCCATTTCACATCCACCAGGCTGTATTCGCAAGCCCGGTCTTTTCCTCAGAGGGCACATCTAAAGCCTGATTAACTGGCAGGATGGTGTTATTTGTGATTCCCGTGCAAGATGCCTCTCAGCCCTGATTGGGAGGATGTCAATTTTGCAAGGACAGCAGTATTTGTAGCATTTGCTGTGGCTTAGCCCCTGAGTGCTAGTTTGCTTGGGAAGGACGAATGCTTAATATGCCCACTTCTTCCCTCTCTTGTCCCCTCTGTGTTCCTGCTGAATCTCCCTTTCTAAGCATGGCCCTGAGACTGTTGCCCTTGGACCAGCCATTGAGAAGAGAAGATGCTCCAGTGCAAATGGGACATTAATGGTGAATCTGGAAGATAGCTAACTGATATGTGCATTCAATTAAGATGAGTTTTTCACTTAAAGACTCCCCAGGAAGGGCAGCTTTCCCCTCAATTCTGGGCCATGAGCAGTTAATGAAGAAAGCCTATCAGAATTCCACCCATGTTTCCCGAGGCTTCCTTGGTCCCATATAATTTTCAAGTTACTTTGATGAAGGAGAACTTGCAAGGTGAGATTAAACAAGCAGGAAGGTGATAATGGGGGAGTACGTGTCGTTTCTCATCTTTTTTTATGGGTGACATCACCAGGCACCTGACAAATTTGTGTGTGTGTGTGTGTGTGTGTGTGTGTGTGTGTGTGCTCCAGTCAGATCCATTTGGGCAGGTTTGCCTTTTAAAAGTGTCTTACTAAATGCTAGTCTCTGTTTAGCACAGGGAGATACCAGCTCCTGTCTTCTGCATTGAATCCAGCTCTGCTCGTTAGAGGCATCTTTTATGGTTTGTCTTCTATGTTAGTCTAATGGAGAGACATCATTATCTACACCCAAAGAGACAGAGAGGGAAAATGGGAAAGGAAAGCTCAGAGCCGGCCAGATATTTCAGGGGAAGAGTCTTGCTTTTTGTTGCCCCTCTCCCCACTTCCACCCAGTACTACATGGGGCAGATGAAGGGTGAGGGTAGGTGGGCAGAGGAGACAGACTGTCTGTATTAACATCACCATTTAGGTCTCACTGGAGTGAAGCCTGGTCAGGATCCATCTGTCCTCTGCCACTCTTGGACACGTACCTAGAAAGACAGTGATGACCACAGTAGAGGCTGCCCATAGCTAGCTAGCAATCCTCGGTTGAAGCTCTCTAGTGCTTGGCATGCAGTCTCGGGCACACAGTTAACTATAGTGTGCAAATGTGTTAGAGGCTCCTGTTCTTATCCCAGCTCCACTGTGAGGACTTTGGTAAAGCCAGAGATGTTTTTAATTTCAGCAGTGTGGGCACAATAGCCTTTAAAGGATATGTAGGCAATGGTTAAAAACAATGTAAAGGCCAGGCCTGGTGGGACTGTGATGACAGTGAGGAGGGCAAGGAGACAAGTGAGGAGGGCAAGGAGGGCAAGGCAGAAGAGCTACAAGCTTGCCTGACCTACGGACTGAGTTCATGGCCTGCTCAGGCAACCTGGTGAGATCCTGTCTCAAAACAAACAAACAAACAAACAAAAAACAAATAAATAAAAGGAGGGCCACAGATGTTGCTCAGTGCTTGGCCAGCTTAATCAAAGCCCTGGGTTCAATGGCTAGGACATTTCAAAACAAAACAAGCAACAAACAAACAAACAAACAATAAGATAGAAGCACTTGAAAACTCCAAGAGACAGCTCCAGGGTACTGGCTGGGCTCCGGAGCCTTGGCTGTTCACCCTTGCAGATGTATCCTTTCTATAAAGTGGCGGAGGCCATCTGGTTTGGAAAGTGTCAACAACTGTAGAAGATAGCCTGTGTCTGAAGGGCAGCACTGGAACTCATTTTCAGCCGAAGCAGTTACGTCATGCCTCTGCTCAGTCTTTGCATCTGTAAAATGAGCATCTGTGCTAGTTTGATCCCTATAGCTGTACTACAGACCACCATGACCCAAAAACCTGGAAAGGAAGGAGTCTGTTTGGCTTCCGTGTGCCAATTACAGGCCATCCTTGAGAGAGCCAGGGTAGGAGATCAAGGCTAGCACTGTTGCAGAGCGCGGATGGACACTACTTATTGGCTTCCTTCCCCTGGCTTGCTCAGTTTGCTTCCTTATACCACTCAGGACCTCCTGCCCATAATACTCCATAGAACTTGCCTACAGGGCAATCTGATGGTCCTTCTCTAAATTGAGATTCCCTCTTCACAGATGGCTCTAGCTTGTTTCAAGTTGAAAACAACAACCACCAACCCTGCTTACTTCTTACGACACTAAAAAAATAAAAGAAAGAAAAACAAACCAACAAACAAATACAACACAACAGAACTGGTCTTTTTCATTTACAACCTGGCTTCTGTGGAGGACTGTTTTCGGAGCTGGGTTGTGGTCAGACTGCTAACTCCTGTCCCATCTTGCACTTGGGCTCCCCAAGCTTGCCGTTTTTTTTTTTTTTTTCTCTCTAGGCAGAAGGCTTTCTGCTGCAGTACAGTCCTGCTGTTGACTGAATGCCTTTGGCTTTGCTTCTATCTGTGTGACTGCATCAGGATAAAGTCCTTAAAGATGTAAAAGCATGCATTTGTATCTAAAAGTTGTTTGAATAGCTTTCTGAAGGGCTGTAAAGGACTGCAGTATGCTTGAATTTTTTTCTTTGTCCTTAAAGGGTGACAGTACCCATTGTCCCAATATAATCATAAAAATTTTCCATTTAGGAATAGGTCAGCAGTTTATCAGGCCGATCTCTGCCCCTGCAGATATGTCTCAGGCCCCTGGAAAAGGTCTGTAAGGGGATCTGGAACATTGGCCTCAGGCAAATTTAGTCCCATGGATAGGGCTAAAGATGTACTTTTCATTTCATATACATCGTCTACCTTCCAATGAGGGTTGGCAGACAGGAACAGGAGAGTGGAAAGAAGGTCGCTTCCCCGTGCTTCTGTTTGTTATGCTACTTAAGCAGGCCCATGACAACCATCATTAGAGGGAACGGGAAGCTGCTGCTGCTGCTGCTGCTGCTGCTCCTTGGTATTTTCCATCTCTAATACCAATGATAGGACTGAGCTGGGAGAACCCTTAGTAGGACCTAGGACTTCTTCCTCCTCCTCTTCTCCCCACTTTCCTTCCTCCCTCCCTTTCCTCTCCCCCCTTTTCCCTCTCTTTCACAGTTTTATACATGGGGTCTGTTTATGTGGCTCTAGCTGGTCTGCAAGTATCTTTGTA
The DNA here is from genome assembly GCA_902729485.2 of Mus minutoides. Lineage (NCBI taxonomy): Eukaryota > Metazoa > Chordata > Mammalia > Rodentia > Muridae > Mus > Mus minutoides. Next base: position 82,350 of record LR749633.1, on the reverse strand, counting down.
GTCCAGCCAGCCTTAAGCTTGTGGTGAGACTCCTGCCTGTCTCCAAACTGCTGGGATTGTAAGTATCCACTACCATACCTGGCTAGATGGCATACATTAAGGCTGAAAACACTGATGTCACTGGTGTGGCCCTTGGGATAAAGGGACCCACGTGGGATAAAAAGGACACTAGAAATGATTTCTGCAGCTCTGGGGACTCCTTCAGATCATTCCTAAGACCTGAATTAAGGTCTGCCTTTAAATATTTTATATTTTATATTTTATTTGTCTATTCATAGATGGTAATGTTTCTTCAGAAAGTTCATAGCCTGTCTTTATTAGCCATCAGTGTACAAGAATTCCTACTCGAGTGGAGATTCAAGTTTACACCATTTAAACTTGTATTGTTAACAACTGGCCTGCCAATACTTTATCTTGACTCCTCTCCTATACCACCCTGCTATACAGTCTGTTCATGATTCCTTAGAGTCATTTACAATTCTTCCACAGGCTGATCCTTGAGACATGAACAGAAAGTTACATAACACTGGCAATCACCAAAGCAAAATTAGTAGTTAATCTTGATACCTTAAGGTATGAGCTGTTCCAGGCCATCTTTAAAAGTTATTGGCATAGCTGGGCAGTGGTGGCACATGCCTTTAATCCCAGCACTTGGGAAGCAGAGGCAGGCGGATTTTTCGAGGCCAGCCTGGTCTACAGAGTGAGTTCCAGGACAACCAGGGCTACACAGAGAAACTCTGTCTTGAAAAACCAAAAAGAAGAAAAAAGAAAAAGAAAAAGTTATTGGCATAATGCTAGTTGGGTATTGGGTATACCCCACCCCCACACACACCTCCACAGAGAAGTCTCTTTAACACCTTGGATAACCAGAGAAAGGATCTCAGCCTCAGTGTGGTCGAGTTGGTTTCTACTGTGACTTACAATGTCACTTGCTCACAGGTCAGCAACAGGAGGTCTCTGTCCTTCACCTCTTTCTAAATAGTCTAGTTTACACTCAAGCTCATCCCATCAATCCCTTCTTTTTTCTACATCTTAGAGAACAAATTATATCCACATTGTGATTTCTCATCCAAGCAGTTTCTGGACCATTTTTCTTTGGGGTCTAATGAGAATCTGAAAGTCTTTATATCAGGAATTTAGTGATAGCTCTGGCCTCTCTGGCTCTTAAGGCTTGCTATTGGCATTAATTGGATAATTGATTATTATTATTTTTAAGTCGATACAGGATACCAATGGTCTTCTGTTCTGCCTACTTGGCTCAGGTGTGAGAATTCATACCTTCCCTTTTTGCTGAAGGTCAAGACCAGTGTCAAATTTACAGCAAACCCACTTACTGTGCTTGGCATTGCCTTTGGACTTTTATCACCACAGTAGGTATAACCTGACCAACAAGTAATTACACCATTATTTTTTATGTGGTGCTTTATTGCTTGCTTTTCAAAATTGGTTTTCAGCATCTCATGAGGGGTTATTACGGAAGTGGCCCCATACCCATTGCCCACACAGTAACTGTTACTCCAAAACCAGTCAATTGCTTAACTAAACACCTATTGATTAGCCTACACCGGGGACCAATATTAAGACCACCAAGGTCCAAAGTGGAAATTAAATTCTGGTTACATGTATATTATTTTTGTTAATATGCTGGGGCAAGAAGGCTTCATTCCTTCATGGATCCCAGGAACCAGTATAGGATAGGTAGAAGAAGTTATCAGGATGAGTCAAGTGTACATTTTTCTATGTCATAAAAGACAGAAATCAAGTATGGAAGAAGAAAACAAATCATGAATCATAGGAATATCCTGTCTTTACCCACATAATACTGAGAGTTTATATGATGAAAAGGTGAATTTTAGACTCAACACCACAGCTGTTTGTGATAGACAGCGGAGCTTTTACCTTATAGCATTAAGGATGGAGGAAATGCTGCTGGGCTCTTGACCATAGGACTAAGATGCATGATCATAGACAAAGTCCCTCTCCCCCATTCTCCCTCCTCTTCTAGCTCTTGGGATAAGTTAAACTATGGCTATTCAGACCTTTGCATTAGTACCTAGTGGGGGAGACAAAAGGAAACCTGAATTTTAGGAGTGAAACAGTTCCCAGGCATTCTCACATTGTGCTGGCCATAAACATCAGCCATCTGAGAATGGTCCAACCTCTCCCAATGTGTGAGGTGGTGTGGATGGAGCCTTCACTTGCCGTTCCTCATTTGATTTCAGTGCTGTTGTTCTATCTTGGTATCCCTCTACCAAGTTTGGTTGGTCTTTGCTTTGTCCTATTTGCTGTGCATCTTTCTCTACTCAGTTTTCACCTGCTGGCCTTCCCACCAGGCTCTTGGTCCTTGGCTCTTTTTTCATACCAATGTGTCACTATCATCTGGATCTTGATGTCACACACAGCATCACCTCCATCCTTAATTTTTTTTTCCTGAACTGTTCTGTTTCCTTCCCAACTGTCTGCTCATAGTTTTCACTGAATGTACAACTGGCACCTCACATATACCACATCTGAAAATGGATTCAAGGCTTCTTTCCTTTTGTATGAAGTTTTCTTCTTGAACTTTTAAAATATTGCAAAATTATGCTTCTCTATGCCCATTCAGGACCCTGGTCATTTCTCAAAACTTACACTGATTTAAAGATTTGTTTGCTTTTATGTCACATCCCACATTCGTTCTACATCCCTTCAACTGCCATGTAGGGAAGTCCTGCCTACTCTACTCTATAATATTTCTACTATCAATTTGCCTTTTCCCAAGGCAGCCCCACCATTGTTGGGCTTTACTTTTCCATCTAGAACACTGCAATAGTGCTTTCTCTAAAACCCACCTGCCTTTGACTCTCAGGATCACCTTTTTTTTTTTGAAAGATTTATTTTATTTATTATATGTAAGTACACTGTAGCTGTCTTCAGACAATCCAGAAGAGGGCGCCAGATCTCGTTACGGATGGTTGTGAGCCACCATGTGGATGCTGGGATTTGAACTCATCACCTTCGGAAGAGCAGTCGGGTGCTCTTACCTGCTGAGCCATCTCACCAGCCCCTCAGGATCACCTTTTTAAAATAGAAATCTTTTCACTGCTCCCTATACATGGAGGAGTTACATAGCTCCTATTGCCTCCCAAATAAAGTTCCTGGCAAGGCACTTGGGGTCAAGTTCTGCTATAGAGTTAATATTTAGTACCCCACTACCAACACATAAGCTATGCTCTCCCCAGATTGCATTGCCCACCCTTGTTTGAATGTATCCCCTTATTTCTCTTTTCTTTGGCACATGGTATGCATTTCACACCTATTTTTTAGTGGAAAACTCCTATTCTTTCTCTCATATCCAGCTCAAAGATACTCTCTTTGCAAAGTATTCCCTCTCCATGGTAGAGAGTTGTTGTTGTTGTTGTTGTTGTTTTGTTGTCATGTGCAGTGGACTATCAGTACATTAATTCTGGGCTGGCTATACAGCAGGCTTCTGGACAGCTGTTTGCTATCAGGTCTCTAAGTTAGGCATCCCAGTGTGTAGCGTGGCATACTGCACCAGATTCATCTAAATTGCCAGGACTCAGGAATGCTACCATACCTTTCCTTCTCTTCATCCTCTTCCACACAGGGTTAGCCTGATGCACATCTTCCTTTCATTCACCAAATTAAACCATCCAAGAATAGCCTAGGTCCTGACATTTTTCCCATCTAAGAACGCTGTTTCCTACCTATGTTCCCATTGTCGGTTCCCACAACTTGTATCCATTTCAAGATGTATTTGTTTTTATTTTCTGTGTATTCTTGTTTTTCTTGTACATGTGTACATGTACCACACCTGTATTTGGTGCCCGTGGAACCAGAAAAGGTGGTGGATCCCATATAACTGGAGTTAAGGGTGGTGTGGACCACCATGTTGGTGCTACGAACTGAACCCAGAACCTCTGTAAGAGCAGTGAGTGCTTTTGGCATCTGAGCCATCTGTCAGATGGGGCTTGAAATAGTTGTATCTGAGTTCAGATGGAGCTGTGTTTTAGGGAAATGGATGAGAATCAGTGGGGGTGGAATTTTTTGAAATGTGACTCCAAGTTAGTGTAATGGAAGGAGAAAGGCTGAGCTATAGGAATAAGCAGATAATCCTTAGGGCTTTCCTGGAGTCGAGCACCCTTGCGTTATGACATTTACCACATTGTTTTAGCGTTCTGTTTGTGTCTTTCTGTGCTGCCTATCTCTGGAGTAGCCTGCAACTGAAGTATGTGTAAATGAACATAATTAACCCATTACTGCCCACTCCATTTATTTCTAGGCTATGGCAAGCATTTTATTGGTGGTAATAAAAAAACATCCATTTAGAATTGTGTCTCAAACACTGGACAAAGTGCACATCCTGCTTTTGTACTGTGGACAGGGAAGGCTCAAAGAATGCCATTCCCAGAAGACACATAGCTGGTCAGTGATGATACCTGGACTCACATCTAGCTGTGTCTTGTTCCAGAAAGCTTAGAACAAAGAGCAAAAAACTGTCTTGGTTTTTGGCTACTACTCACATGGAGTCTGGAGACATGGGCTTCATGGGACATGTGGAGTTAAAAAAAAAGACTAGAAAAGATGGCAAGTAGAAGAATAAATGAAGAGTAAAAAGTTATTAGCAAGATATCATCTCAGAGATCAGAACTAATAAAAAATATTCTGGAAGCCCCTCATTTGTCCTAACTTTCTGTTTTACCAAACATGCTGAGGGAAGGTTGCTTGGAATCGTCTCTGCCCTTTCATTTATAATTCTGTGGCTTGAGGATTTCTACATCTCTAAGCCTCAGCTTTCTTCTCTGTATAATGGGGACAATTTATAATTCCTTCTTTACAAGGTTGTTGGGAAGATTAGGTAGGTTAATCCACAAAAATGTTTGCCATCTTATAAATACACAGGGTTTCTATTAGCTGTTGCTGTAAACAACAACAACGATGATAAGAAAAAGGCTCTAGGTCACACATCGCTGAGAGTGCTGGGATCTTGCAGCACCTCAGCCTTTAAACAGGTGCATGATCCTGCATGGACCTATGTTTTTCATAACCTCATGCACTATGTTTGCCTGTATCCTCACAGGGATTTTATAGGACATTTTTGGTGTGAAGGAAGCCTGACATTGCATGCCTGTCAGGCATCACACAAACCACTAGTCCAAGGTCACTCACAGTTCAATGCTAAAACTACATTATATTCCTTGGGAAGTTGTTCTAGCTTTGTTACATTGGATTGTTACTGGTCATTATAGCCAAATACCTATACCAAACTGCATGTGGTGACATATGTACACAATTTTGACTGAGGATTGGAGGATGTCAACTTTGAAGCCAGTCTGGGCTACTTAGATTCTGTCACAGAAAACCCAAACCAAAGTCAAACTATTAGAAATTTTATTATTTGTTTTTTTATTTTTCTTTTGTTTTGTTTTCAATCTTTGTGGACTTTTGTTGGTATGTTTAAAACAGCTGCTAGTTTAGGTCAGACACAGTCACTGTCAGATGTAAGAGCACAGTGATCAGGATGGATGTTTCTTTTGGCTTAGGAGAGCTTTGAAAGGATTACTAAAATGACCACAGTGCTGTAAACAGAGAAGCTCTGAGGAGCCCTGGAGTACCAGCACTATGTCCAGGCACTTTGAGAATGTCAAGGCCGAAAGAAAGCATCAGAAGTAATGTTCAGGCAGAGGAAGCAGCTGCGGCTGTTTCAGGATGGTGATGTGTGGTGCCAGCAATCACCAGCTGAGCGGACTCTGAAGTAGCCCGAGTTCACTCATGTCTTTTCTCTGTGATATTTAAGTTGGATGTGAGATGGATAGAAACATCTAGACTTCTCTGCAAGGCCCTTGTAGCCTTCTATATGACAGCTATGTTACATGTGCTTCTTATTTTTATTTAAACATTACCAAGTAACTGCTAATCATCTCCTGCCTCCAATTATGAGCCCTTCCCTGCCTCATCAGGGGCGGGCGTGGCCATGGTATTTGGAGTCCCCTTTACCTTACTTTTCTTGGGATTGTTTTTGTTCCCTCTCTGATGGTTTGCCAGCCGCTGCTGGACAGCCTCCATCCAACAATACTGGTTTCGAGGAAATGGCTCTGTGGACAGGTTTGTGAATTATCTCAGAAAACTGTGATGACAATACTCACCAAGTCCTCAATACTGAACTCTAAGCTTGGTTAGCAACAAGGCTTGGAAAGGAGTTTAAGTCTGCCCTCTGACTTGAAGCTGTCCCCTGCTGAGAGCCACACATTGCTGGTGGCTTATTCTCAGAGTAATAAGTATTGTTGTTTAGCAATTGTGCTGTTGGAATTCAGCTCCACTATGTCTGACAGTATTTATCTAAAATACTTTCCCTGGTGCGTGTTCAAGTTCCAGTAAACCGTGCCTTATTGTGCGACCTTTTCATTTTCCTTTGAAAAGGGATCAGCTCGTCAGATAAAAGCTACAAGCCCCAGTACAGGAAAAACACGTGCTCAGAAAATCCAAGCATGATTGAAAACAAGATGTGTTAAATCAATGCGGTTTATCGCCTGCCTATTCCCGGCAATTGCTGTCCTAAGCTCATTGCGAACACACGCAGGATGATAAAAGTCCGGTGTCACAGCACTCGCTGGGGTGGGGACAGAAGAAAACATGTTTATCAGACAGGCTGGGTGATTTTACACTCTTGATAACAGTTATTGTCAAAACTCTCTGGGAAGAAATCTGAGGAACAATTATAGAGGTAATATTGCTCTTGATATATCAGAAGATCCGCCAAGAGAGAATTATGGATTTATCCTTAAGAAAGAAAGACGGAGTATGCTGGCCTTCACTCCTTAAACACCGCCATCCATTACACAGTGAAAATCAGCCTTCTCTTTACCCTTAAAGGAACAAATCTGTCTTTAAAACTTAATCATAAATGATCCAGATTTTTTCTAATCCAAAGTAAAAAGATTGAAAGGCCATAAAATAGAGAGAGATATGGATCTATAAAACTATGACAATTTAGCTTCGGTTTGCTGGAGGGAATTAATTTTAATTTTATACTTGAATCAAATTTAGAAATCGAAATGAAGGCCCACAGAAGGCCAAACGGATCATAGACCACTACACAGACTGTCAGGGTGACTTTTCTCCTCAGCTCTGTTACAATTAGAGAACACCACAGTTTCTCTTTAATCCTCATAGGTTCGCTGGCTTCCTGGTCTGGGTGGAATGTAAACCCTCCAGAGAGCAGAGAGGGTCTGCATGTGAGGACACGCCTCTCATCAAGGACCTTCTAGAAAATTCTAAGTAGTCGTGATATGAGATAGATCAGCCCAATGCATCATCACAGCATTATGAATCTCTTTCTTAAAAGTCAAACAGCCCTTAAAGCTCTTCACAAGCTGTGACTATAAGGAAAACTTGATGTGTTCACCCAATTGTCAACTTGACATAACATACAGTCACCTGGGAAGACAACCTCTGTGGAGATATTGTCTATATCAGGTTGACTTATGATGGATTGTTTTGATGGCTTGATTGAGGTGGGTTGAAAGACCCACACTAAACGTTGGCTTGGGTAGGGTTCAGAACTGTTTAAGAGTGAAGAAAGCTAGTTGAGATGGAGCAAGCAAGCAAAAACAAACGAACAAACCGGGAACCCATAACTTTCTCTCTCTGGTCCTGACTGTGGATGTGATGTTTTGAATTTCTGCCATGAGTTCCCCACCGTGACAGAACTATGCACTGAATAAATCCTCCCCCTCCTTGCCTTGCTTTCTTCACACTGTCTCATTGCCAGGACAGAAATGAAAGCAGGGCATTGGTGAGGCAGAAAACAAAGTTTCCTGATGAATGTGGAGGCAAGTTTAAAGGTACATTCGACTTGCTGATGGGATGAACTTAAAGAAATCAGACCAAGACTTGTTCTTCTGGATGAAGTTGAGATTCTGGGCATAAAGATTGCTAGTATCACAGGGAGGGATGAAAGTGCAGGGTAGTTGATTGGAGAATAAGACTTTTCCATATGCTATAGATTCATCAGTAATAAAGAGTAATCTCGGAAGATCAAGCAAATCTCTGCACAAACAACAAAATCTTACAAGTCTCCTTCTAGACTAACTTATACTACGAAATGCCTCAATTTGAAAGGGGTACTGATTTTTAGCATCTATGTTAAGGCGGGTATTGCAGATGTTCATGATATCATATCTGATGAAAAGCACTTGGATTTTCCCGGGAAAAGAGCCTTCACCCATGAATTGGGGTTTGAAATGGCATCTCTAGACAGGACTGTTGTGATCGCTAACATCTCTATACAGGACTGTTGTGATCGCTAACATCTCTGAAAAGTCTCCAGAGGTCCTGGTAGCTTAGAGACAACGGAGTTTGAGATGTGAAACCTAAAAGGACTAATCTTCTTTTGAAGATACCTTTAAAAGTCACTTGCTGAAGTATAAACTGATATCAATGTATTGCAGGTTAGTGAGGAAATGCGTGCACACAAGGATTCAAGGGGCCCATATCCCTTCACCCAGCAATTTTTTTCCAAGTGTTGGCCATTATAACTCTCCTTACGTCGATGTGCATTTTTTTGGGGGAAAAAAAGTCCACATGTTTGTTAATGGGGCATTTGATAGACAATTATGGCCATTCGCTTAATATTATTGCTAAAAAAACATTTGTTAAAATAAGGGGGGGTGTAATTAAACATTTAATCTGTATTCATACAAAACAACATTGAGATGGTGTATGAAAACATCTATAAGCCTAAGATTGGAATAGTGCTTCTTCCTGGTTGTGGGTGTTATGAGGTTGTCCCTCCTGTTGTGTGTGGCTTAAAATGTTTTCTAGAATTAGAGTGCATTCCTTCTGGATTTAGAAATACAGTAAAGCCATTTCATCCCAGAAAACAAAAAAAGGAGCCCACCTCTCTTCTTTTTTCCTCTGCCTGATGTCTTTGCTCCCTGAAGAGTTATTAATTTCCAACCACACACTAGCTCTTTGCATTTCAGTAACCCCCCCAGGCCTCAGTCACTGTCAGCTCTCTAGGCTTCTTGAGTTTCTGTCTACTTAACTTCTGTTTGCACCATGCATTCTCTTGGTTACTACTCTTTATAAAAATGGCTGACCCACACCAGTCACCCCACACCTCTGATCATAAAATTATTCTTCTGCTTCATTTTTCAATCTCAAAGTTGTTACCACAAAAGACATTCATATTATTTTAGAATAAACATTCATATTTATTTTACACAAATATTTTAGGGCATATTCAAAGGGGACTCTGAATTTCCTTTCCACCTCCTACTGATTAATTGTTCCTATGTTGACTCACTCCATCTTGACACCTTTGTGGTTGAAATCTGCAGCCTTCCATTGTCCAGTGAGCCAGCTTTGGAAGCTCCTGTGAGCCTCTCTAGATCCCACGGCAGGATCACCAGGGCATGAAAGCCTTTCTTACTGAAAACAGTGGTCAGAGGTTTGCGGTCAGCTATCTCAGGGCTGTTTTTGGTCCACAGATAACCTGACCCGGCATGGTACTTGTTTCTCCGATGTCTAGGCAGGTAATGAAACACCCAAAAGGCTGGAAGTATAACCAGTTTTTTTCATTTACACTGTTTGTGCCTCTTGTTTGGGCTGTTCTGGCAGGGGTTTTTTTTCCCATTAGTATATTTTAGAGTCACTCTTAAAGATAGCTTTTCGAAGATAACTTGCTGTTTTATTGTTTACTTCTAGTTGTTAATTTAGTGACTGAGGGAAAAATGGGGCCATTATGGAACAAAAAGGCTCTGCCTGGCGTATAAGTAATAACTCTCCTACCCAGAATGGATCTGCCTGGAAGGAAAATGCTCGGCTGTTACTCCTTTAGTTCAAATATAGAGTAGTCACCAGGGAAGCTTGGAGACCCAGGTGCTACTTTTAACATTGCCTCTGCTATGAGGTTTTATTTATTACTTGGCATGGAGTCTACATATTTGTTTGGACATTAAATGGCAATAGAATATAAATATTACCTTCTTAATATTTGCATTTCTTTTTTTATTTCCAGTCAAAATGACATCATGTCACACAACCATTAAAAAAAGGAAATTAAAACCCCAGAAATATGTTGAAACCCCTTTGCGAGTGACTGAGCTCTGAAAGCCACTCACTAAATGAGCTATGGTCCAAGTGGCATCCACAACACTTCCCAGATATGTTTGGGACACAGTGCTCCAGCCCCATCTCCATTGTTTCCAGGAGCTGAACAATGTTCTAGAAGCTAAAAGATGACAGAGAAGGAGTGATTGCTTTAAAATGGAACTCAGAAAAGCAAAGAGGAAAAACTAAATAAATTCTCACAACTGGGGATGCACCATGTAAGATTTAACCAGTAAACATCTTTCAAGAGAATTCTTTACTTGATTTATTTGTGAAGTGGATTTAAAAAAAAAAACCACATATTCATTTGTCCAGAATTGATTCTTTACCAGATATTTTACTGTATAGACTCTAATTGCCATACGCACATTTTCTCAGCCTAGAGTGTCTCATATGCCTCTGGACACTGCAGCAATGGCTCTGTAAAGTGGGAGCTCTGCTGTTTGGAAGCACACTAGGTGATGCTCACTAGGAGAAAGGCCTCATACAGGTCAGGTTTCCTTTAAAAGAGTTTGAGCTGATGAGTCTGAGAAGAAACCCAAAGGCATTGTAAATAGCCCTGGTGCAGGCAGAAGAGAGAGTGTGGTATTTTTAACTATTTAATTAGCTGGGATTTCCTTTTCCTTTTTCTTTTTTTTTTTTTTCAAAAGAAATAGCTTTGCTTCAGATGAAGTGAGAAACTTGGCTGTAGTGTGCTCTCCCTTCTAGTGCCCATCCACACATCATAGCCTGCATGTGAGGTTCCTCTGATATCCTAGGCATTGCTTTCACCCTGAACCTGAAGGTCCCGATTAGACCTCTTGAATTTGCCTTTGTGTGTTTGCAAGAAAGTTTCAGACTTTTCTTAGCATGCTGCACATAGCTCCATGACAATACACATAATCAAGGAATACATATCTACTAGAACAGTGGTTCTCAACCTCCTAGTGCTGTGACCCTTTAACATAACACCTCATGTTGTGGGGACCTCCAATCATAAAGTTATTTTGTAGCTACTTCATAACTGTAATTTTTCTACTGTTATTGACTGTATTGTAGGTATCTGATGTTTGATAGAATCTCTGATAGGTAACACCTGTGAAAGTCATTAGACCTCAAAAAGGGTTGTGACACACAGGCTGAGAACTGCTGTACTAAAAAACCAGTTTGCAGAGTTGGGCGGAATACACCTCAAATCAATCATGTTTCACCAGGAACCTGGTCCCCTCTGTGTCATCCTTTATAAGTAGTCCACGGTGGTGACTATGAGGAAGGCAAGGTGTAGACTTTGGAATAAGAGAGTAACCTTAAATAAGAGAGACTTTGCTGACTCTAAAACCAAAGTTCTTCATCTGTCCTTTTGGGTTGTATGCTCTTGGCAGAAAGTTTGCTTATAAAGGCTGAAGATGTCGCACAAACAGCTAATTCCTACAAATGGGTTTGGTCATCGATACAAATAAATGATGACTGGAAACCTCTTTCTTTTAGCACTTTAAAAAATGTATCCACCAGTCCCATTTTATTCAGAGGGTGTAAGGATTGAGCCATTTCTGTTTGGGGCAAGGGATGTTTTTTCTTTAAGCCTGTGATCCTTCTATCTTGCTATTCTCCTTACTGATTTTGGAGTGACAGCATCTGCCATCCTTGTCAGAGTGGTGTTGAGATGCTTGGAAGCAGAGTAGAAGGACCACTTCTCTAGTGCCAGCCTATGCACTGACGCTCACAGCTTCCTCTGTTTTTCCTCTTTCAACTTAAGTTGTCCATGCCTCTTTATATGGTTAATTACGCTCAATTAAGCTGCTTTGTTTTTTCTTTCTCTACTGGATTCTTGGAATTATCCCAAGTGTGAGGGGGAACAATTGATTAGTCCTCTTTCTGCCACAGGCCCTGAGCTCTGCACTTGAGTACAGTGAGGTCACTTTGTTGAAGAATTAACTTTATATTGCGTTCTTGCAGGGTAGATACACGTCCCTAAGGTACCACTACCCCTGCTGATGAAATAAATATGCCTTTTTTATGATTCTCCCCCATTACCCTCTCTGTTGATTTTCTGAGAGTTTATGAATAGTCACATATTTATACAACTGGGCAAAAGTGTACTACTTATTTTTCTTATGGTCCGTAATAATCCATGCAAGGTTATTAAAGTGTACAGAGACCCCTTTTAAGGCATAGTTTCTTATGTCATTACTTTATACAAGCAGGTCAGATTCCATCTCAGCAACAGTCTTCTTGCTCTTAACCTTTTCTCTGATTATAAAAATAATACATGCTTATTGTGCAGGGGGCAAAAATGAAAGCAGAAAATGTGTGGGTCAAAGACGAGGAAAAAGAACTTCTCAGGAACCATGAGTTTTAGGAACAACTAATATTTGTCAGTCTATGTACAGATAGTGTTGGTTATTATCCACATAGGAAGGTAGGTAGATTCATTCATTCATTCATCCATTCATTCAAAAGTCATCACATTAGTGGTTGGAGACACTGCCTAGTGTTTAAGAGCACTTAATGTTCTTGCAGAGGATCCAGATTTGGTTCCCAGCATGTTCATGGTAGCTCATAACCACTTGTAGTCAAGTACCAGTAGATCCAGTGCCCCTTTGTATTCCATGTGTACCAGACACAGATCCTACATGCAGTACTCACATATACACATTTTAAAGATTCAAATCTTACAACGTCACCCTATTAGATACATACCCCTGTAGTCTTTTTTAACCTAGCACTAGAAATGTCCTTAAGTTGGTGTTTGTCATATGACATTGATTCTGAGACTGGGAAATATTTACTTCTATAGAATTCTCTGCACTTTCTGCTTTGCAACACATTGAACTCAGTTCCGTCTCCTTTTCCCAAATAGTTAATCTCTTTTCTGTGGAGAGAGTTGTGTATGTTTTAAGACCTGACAAAACTATTGATCCTTATTAACAAATCTCTCACACATGAATTTTTTTCCCCCTACTCAGCACATACAGAGAAGTCAGCAGGCTCCATTGAGTTTGGAATAGTATGCCTTATCTTGCATGGTTTTATTGTTAACACGGTCCATAGTGCTAGAGCATTCCATTGTAACATTCAATACTGGAATACAGAGTGTAGTTCAGTGTACTTGACAAATGCCAGCAGGGAGCCAGTCCTAAAGACATAAGAAGAAAATAGGAGACCTCACTATTGAAAATACCTCCTCTGTCATGGATTATGTTCTCAGTGTAGATGCTTATTTTTGTTTGAGTAATAAGTTTAATATGTCTAATCCAATTACTCTTCATGGCAACAGAATGACTTCTCAGCTCTCTTGCTATTAGTTCCATATGATATTTGAATTGATTCTTTTAATTGCTGATATTAAGTGTCAGTCATTCTATAGTGAGTTGGCCTGATAGCCAGAAAAATGACATCTTCCACCAACCCTAGTATAAAAGCTTTTCAATGAACAGTATGGGTTTCTAGACACTCTAGAAATTCATTATGCAAATAAGGAAATGGGTGGATCCACACCTCTCCTGTTATCCGTGGCCTAGATTGAAAAGGTAAAAATTGTAGGATTTTGAATAATGTTTTCAGGGACTGAAATGATACTCTTAACTGTGTAAAGGTACTGTTTATCGTTAAACATTTTGCTGACAATTACAATTACGGGTGGGGTAGAATGATCTATAACTTACCCCCACCATGCTCACTCCTGTCTCTCTGATGCATATCTTGATTAAATAACTTTTATAACAAACACCTTCTCTGCAGAAAGAGCTCCATGACTTTTTCTCTACAAGCCAATCTGAAGAAAGAATTTTTCTCAAAGGCTTAGAAAGAATCCATAAATGAAAGCAATAATAAATATTGTGCCTCAACTCATGCACTAGAACAGAGAGATTCACTACACCTGGCTGTAATTCTTACTAATTTCCACAAGAGACATATTGAAAGTTTACTGTTTGTAGGGGTGGGGGAGGGGGCAGTTACCTAAATCTTACACTTGCAAGAGTGATTATATCATCCAAAACAAAAATGCAGCTCTACTAATAACGTCAGTTGGCACTCTAGTTTGGGAGGGGAGATCTTTTAAATAAAGTTACTTGAAGTTCATTCTGCCTTAAAATATACAAGTGAAGTAAAAGTACTTCCTCTGATTTATGTGTCTTTGGGAGAAATAGTTACTGGCTTTTTAGTAACCTATGTAAAACAATGTACTTTTGTAAATGGATTTCTGGCCACTTTATTCAGTTACCCCCTCCCCGTCTTACATAAAAAAGTAAGCACTGTCAATCAAGGAATTTTAAGGTTTATTTCCTCTTTAGCAATGATTGATAGCCTTTTAGATTTACAAGTTGACAAGTTAAAGGGTTCTATTGGTATAATTATGCTCTAAATTCACAGTCTTTCAATTTAAATGTCCTTTTAAAACCAAGAGATTATCATACCTGTATTTTGAAAAGTGGGCCAGTCAGTTTGGGTTGGTATACAAATTGCTTCCATTAGCCTTGGGACCTATTTGAATTTAATACAGTTTTTTAAAGTTAGTACGAATCTTACTTTTAAAATTTAGGTTAATGGAAATGCATTTTAAGTAAAGAATGTGGCAACTTGTGTGTGTGTGTGTGTGTGTGTGTGTGTTTATGTATAGATAAAATGGTAGGGCTGCAGAGACTGTCTTTATTCAGCAAGGAAGAAAATATGCAGTGAAATGCCTTAGTTAAACTAGAAAAGAAAAGCAATTGCACAATAAAATAAAATAAATTCTTTCTGCCTACTTATAGCTCTGGGTACTAGGACAATGGGTAGAGGAGGGTCTCGCCATCTTTCATACCTTCTCAGACTAGATAGACTCAAATGGTTTGTATGTTAGGAAGGAATTCTGAAAGTGATAGCATAGACTCTAGTTTCTATTTGGTCTAGCTTAAGGGAGTGTGTCCAATAGGACACAATGAGGTCCATTGTCTCTGAATGTTATTATTAGAGTTGGGTCTCTGAGTCTTTTAGTAAATCATTCTTAGAGACTCAGTTAGGTTTCCATAATACTCCACAGAGCTTGGTCTTTTTCAAATAACATTTTATTGTCTGTTGCTTAAGATGGGAGGGTTCTGAGTCAAGGGCATGTTCGGTGCTTGTCTCTGCAGATGTTCTCCATGGTCTAGAAGACAGGACTCTTACTCCACTCTGCCCACCACTATCTTCATCACATAGAAAATGCTGAGATATTAGATCGACTGAGCTCTCCAGGAGACTTTATGCAGATCAGTTTGGTCTGCTGTTACTTCAAATGTACAGACAAGCTCTTGACTTTTCCCCCAGCTTTCTGTAATGGAGTGAATCCTAAAACCTGTGACAAGTTTCATTTTACTTTTTACTAAGGATTATATTAACCATGTAGAATTTGGCCCTAGGGGCTGTGTTCTGAAACCCTCTTCTCTCTGCCTTCCAATGTTTCTTCAAGAGGGTCAGTCCCTTCATAGTAAACAAAATAGATGGTGGAAAGGCCATGAGAGACTGAAGAGTATCTATTAAATGTTAAGAGTTATATCTACACCATCTGTGCTGAAAATCATGCCTCTTTTCCTGAAATGTTTAAACCTTGTGACTTTTTCCTTACAGCACTCAATGAACCCACCATCGACTATGGCTTCCAGAGGTTACAGAAGGTCATTCCTCGGCATCCTGGTGACCCAGAGCGCTTACCGAAGGTCAGAATCCCCCCCACCCCCACCCCAGGACATGGTTTCTAGAAAGTTGGATTTGAGAATGGCAAAATACCCTCTTGGACAAGACAAGAAATAATTCATAGATAGCCAACTCATCTTGGTACAATGTGTGTGATGATAAAAGTTGCAGGCGAGTTGGGATAGGCACTGGTATGCATATTTTCATATATATCATATTACCTTGCAATTTCTGTAACTTTGTATGTTGGGACTACTTCCACTAGTATTTTAGGAAAGAAAAGAATCAAGCAGAGAGAGGTCAGACAATTTGCCCAAGGTCACACAGCATGTACCTTGCTGAGATTTAAATTTACTCAGCCTGTGTCTAGATTACTATCAGTGTGGCATATTGATTCTCAAGAAGAAAGGGGATTCTGGATTTTATCTGCTCAAAGAGGTGTACCCTTTAGTGAGGGGACAAAGAGTCCAAAGCAAAATGTATAGGTAGATCTGGTAGAAAGAGCTGGAAAGAAAATAGATGGAGATGCTTTGGTCAAATAAGACATCTTTTCTGATAAAGCATCTTCCTTACTTAAAATTAATTCCAAAGATGTGAGAGATAAAATGGAAGAATCAAGATAACAATCATGCTGTGGTCAATGCAGAAATTGGTGATCGAGTATTGGTGTGGCTCCTCTGGGAGGTAATCCCATCAGTGGACCTAAGAGACCACTGTATGGGAGGGGGAGTCAGCCACCACTGATCATGTCTGAAAATGGGTGGTGCACCAAACAAAAGTTCCTGAAAACTCTTATGAGGCCTCAACAGAGACAATAACTAAAGAGGTTCAGAGTACAGAGCCAGGCTAGCTGTCATGACTAATGGACAGCAAAACTATGTTTTATTTATGACATGGTCTAATGCCATCACCTTAACTGAATGGATGAGAGATCCTCTCCTCACTACAGTCTACAGGTCTGTAATGTCTAGATCTGTATGTCTTCATTAAACGATTTAAAATAACAAAGCCAGCATCCTTCTTAGCCCAGGACCTCTTCAAAGGACAAGGACATGGTCAAATTCTCCCTGTATGGGGCTGCACTTGTTGGCAGAGCCTCCTGTCTGAGAAGGCCCAGCCTACCCTGTTGTTGTCCCCTAGGGCTATGCATGGAGATGAGGAACAGGGTGGGTGGGTGGGTGTGATCCCCACCAATGCTGAAGAGAGGAGGGGCTGTGACAGGCAGACATGCCTGTCTTGTACTTGGACTACAGAGAAAGAACATAGCCTCTAGTTTCTCAGAGTAGTCCCAGTGTACCATTGAAATGTAGTTCACACTGATAGGAAGTTCCGAAATGCACTTCTTTCTAGGGAAGGGATAATATGGTCGTGTTTACCCCACTGTCTTTAAAGGGCCTCTGCCTTGTTTCTTCTATCCTGTCTTATTTTTGGTTCACTGTGAAACAGCCTATGAGTGACACTGGGCAGCAACATCGTTCCAGGGCATAGGTGTCCTGTGGAAAGACTGAACTGTAGGTCCCTCTGTCCAGCAGGAAGATAACTTCTGTGCATTTCCCGTGCAGCACTCTGATAACGTGTAAACAGTGATAGGCATAATGTGGGCCCACATAGAGAGCTGACCATATAGTCTTTGTACGGTAGAACAGAGGCACGGGTACAATGACAACTTTTTCTGCCATTCCCATTTAGGTAGGTGACTTCACTTTCATCTAGATTTTCGGTTAGCATTTCATCCCTAGGCTCTCTAGAGTTGAGAGTGCAGCCTGAAAGTTCAGATTGGACCAATTAGAACCTAGTCCTCAGTTACTTGTTTGCCATGTGACCTGTGTCGAAAGCCTTCCTTCCCTGTACTTGGCTCAGTTTCCCCATCTGTCATATGGAAGCAGTGATACTTTCCGCTTTCTCCTGTCCCTTAGCACATAAGGTAACAGAGGGTAACCCTAGTTATGTGTCAGTTGAATAAATGTGAGAGCAGAAAGCCCCCATCCCCTGAGCAATTAAATATATTCCCTATCCCCATTGCCTCAGTTTTTTCATCTACAAAATGAAGATAGTAGCTTTACAGAAAGATGGAAATAGGAGCCAAGTCTAGTTAAATGGTTGAGATCTAACTAAGCCCAACAATATTTTCGTTGTTTGCTTTTTTTTATATATGTATATAAGGATAGGAGAGAAATCGGAGTATAAGGTAGAGTTTTATTTACTTATACTTAAAGGCATTTTTACGTTGCACATTAGATTTTAAACTGTTGGATACCTAGCTCAGGCACATGCCACTTTGTCCCCGGGGGCCTTTGGGTGAACCACTGAACCTTTTCTTCCTGGACTTGGGAGGGGCAATCAGGGACACAATGGCTGTCTCTCTGTGTGTGTGTGTGTGTGTGTGTGTGTGTGTGTGTGTGTGTGTGTTAAGGAAACACTGCAGCTCGCTTCCAGCTCCTCCAACTGTGGAAGGACTCTAGCCAGAAGAGCCCACCCCAGGAAGCTCTCCCTGTGACTCAGGGCAGACTGGCTGTCCTCTTGGCTCTGCGTGTTAAGGTGGAGCAAGGGTTCAAGGGCAGGGTCAGGAAGTGGCGGATGGAGCTAGCACAAGGTATTCCTGTGGACTTGAGAGAGATTTATACTCCTACTCTCCATTGTTAGGGCCTTAGGAAGGGCCTCTGCCTTCCTCAGACTCTTGGCCAGTGTTTGTCAAACAGGGGTGCTTCAGTGAGCTGCGGACCACACACCTTAAAAAACAAACCCCACTTTATTAAACCCATGTGTTTGTGAATAGACAAAGCTAGATTCATACAACCACCCACATATTCTGTCAAATGAAACTGCTCCAAAGACCACTCAGACAGCTTTTCCATAATAACATGCCTTTGTATATAGGCTTGCACTTTTTCAAACGAGGAAGACTTGCTTTGTTTTACTGGATCCGCTGTTGTGAAAGAAGTTGGGAAAACAGACATAATTTCCTCATCTTCCCCACTTACCAAACAGGGAAAGAGGAAGGAGAGGACTCTTTGTAAATCATTTCATCTCTGAGAGGCACTATAATTAAATCATTTCATCTCTGAGAGGCACTATAATTCCACTGACCCTCCCTGGTTAGGGCTTTTAGTTCTTTCACTTGCACCCAGAGAAGAGTAGGCCAAGGTCCTTAAAGTATATATTCTATCCTGTCTCCCTGATGAATGAACCTTAGTCTCTGGGTCCATATAACTTTGGGAATTTCTCCCACAGGAGAAACCTGACTTTGGGGTCCAGCTCGAGTTCTTATAAAGGAGAGGTGGGGAAGGGGAGCGGGACTCTGGCCAATCATGCTGAGATGTTAATTGCTTCGGTGATTCAACACAAACTTTGAGCGAGGAGCTCCCTCAGCTTAGAGCGCCTAAAGTAGGGAATCCATTTTTGTGTGTGTATATGTAATTTTTTTTTTGTAGTTTGCTACCCGTCTTTATCCACAGCCTGTGAGCTTCATTCCACAGGCAGCACAAGCAGGCCTTGAGCCTAGCCCAGCATCCTGCACATTGACTATATGACTCTTGGGAAGCCAGGACTGTGTGTTTCAAGCCTATTGCAAGTCTAGATCTGCTTGATGGCGTTGCTGCAGAGCAGAAAAGGCCAAGTGAGCCAGCACGCCAGCCAGACACACAAGGAGCTTGGAAGGCAAACCCAGGCCTTGTGCATGGAAGTCTGAAGCCTCAGGTTCCTCCTCTGTGGAACAGCTGTTTCACGGTGTTGCTAGAACTAAGGAGATAATGCATGCAAAGAGAAGTTCCAGGCAGCTGGGGAGTCTCCAGTACGTGGGGACACTAATCTGTGCACAACACACATCTCACATTCCACAGAAGAGGCATTTAGGCTGAGCCTCTGGAGGAGATCTGACTGCTGACTTGCTATGACATCAGTGCCAGCAAGTGAGAAAGCTCAAACTTGAACTTGGGTCTATGAGTTCAAAACCCTCCCTGTGTCCAGTATGCTAACATCCCACTGTTTCTTCAGATCTGGTTATTCAAAACTCAGATACTTCTGCCTGAAGGCAGTTACCTCCTGCTACCTCTCCCTCATCAGTATCTTCTGTCCATCCCCCTCAGATTCTCAGTAGCTTTTCTTTCTTCCTTCATTGAGAGAGGCTGGTGTGGAAATCTGTACCAAGCAAATACTGTTTGATTACAAGATCCAGCCTCCCTTATAGAGAAAATCAAGCAGTTTGGGGAAAGCAACAAAGGCCACATTTGTGTATTTTGCTTTATGGAGCTGAAAATATCTGGCAAATTGATCCAGTGGGAGTCATAAATACACATTACTTTATCTTGTTCTTCGTGTCCTATACCCCAGAGCCTTGATAGAACAACAGCACTTAATAGACTTAAGAAAGAGTAATTACACTCATTGCTTGTGTGATTTTTCAGCCCTCCCAGCCCTGCCTGACCTTCTAATTTAGCTCACCGTGTCTAACTAATGCATTTATATTCATCTTTTATGAAGCATGGATAGTACAGGATTGACTGTACAGTCTTGCTCAAACTGTCTGCCCAGGTTCTCCTCTGGTAGGTAGTGAATGGAGTAGGGGCCATCCATCTCCATACATTTGCATGGATAGACAGCCATAGACATGGCTGCTGGCATTTTTCATCCCTTATGAAACATGATAAAAAGTATTTATTACATTTTTCCTTTAAAGCTTTTATATCTTCTAGCATTATTTACAGCTAAACATGCAGGCAAAAGATGTGAGTGTTTTTAAAATCATTACTGCTAATGTCTCAGCTTGTCAGAAGTGCTTAAATTCTCCTGCACTTTGTCTAAAAACTTGGTACTGTTGCCTTTTAAGAACAATGCATTGAAAGGATCTTGCAAGTCAGATCTGCAAACACTGCTGACAGTCTGTGATGGATGATATTGCAAAATTTGCAAGATGTTTGTCATTTCACACAACCGACATATTAAGGAATGGATTAAGAAACTCAAAAACCCCTATGGGAAACAGCCATTCCCCCCCAAAACCTCAGCCAAACCTCGAACCCCCCTAGAGCACACGAGAATCTCTCACTTGGCTATCTCTCCCAACTTCCCACTCAGCCATTGGATCCCGATTGTTCACAGAGCATTTTCTCTCACCATATGGTCTCCTCATTACCATATACTAAGAGTCCATATGGGAAACTTGTGAAATGAACTGTATTCATTTTAACTGCCAGATGAGCAGCCTTGTGCTTTGCAAGCCTAGCTTAAGTCATCTGCTGTCTTCGTGTTGTTATGGCAACACGGCGCCAATAAAAAATTCTAATCTGCTGTAAGTGATCACAATATTTTAAGTGCTTGCTTATAACTGGCCTCAGAAGGGACATGAGACAGGAGATCTTCAATTTGTCCAAAGGTTTATGAAGGTGGTGGTTGATTCCAGCAGGTGTCAGTAAAGCTGCTAGTGAGAGTGTGCCTATGTGTCTATAGCACCATAGAGTAAAATATGGCTTGTCGTGGGGATACAGTGTAGCGGGGTTGGATCACAGGACACAAGGACCATAGACCTTTTGGACGAATCTAAAAAAGCACACTGAGTGTCAAACACTATAGTGGCTCAAATAGACACATGACTCTGCTGGTACTGGGGAGCCTGCCAGCCATGGGCCAGGGATGCCAGTCTAGGTTTGGGCTCATTGAGGCCTCATGGGAGCCTCTCCTTCATTGCCATTTGAAACTCTCAGACCCCTTGAAGCTGTTCTTCTTGAACGCAGGAATCAGTCATTTCAAATGCTGGGCTAATTAAGAGTACCTTAAAGTAAATGGAAGTTGTCAGCCACATCCTAAAGTGTAAATCATTCTCACCTCCAAAGGCTTCGTGATGCACCGCCTCTCTGCCGCTCTCTTTGTATCGAAAGTGAATGTTTATAGTCTCATTTCATCAGTTCACATTAGCCTCATGCTGAATATTTAAACACAGAACAATTTGAACTCACCATGGTGGAAGTCAGTGACTGCACTTTCATTTGGAACAGCAAGGGCTCATCTAATAATAATTTAGTAAATCAGCCATTTAGTGGCTCAGTTGTGCACTGCATTGTGCCAAAGATTATTCAGTTCAACTGTACACTTGCAAAATTGAAATTCAGATTCTAGTCACAAGCACTTGGTGTTTTTTGCTTCGTGGAGAGATGAGACCCCAAAATCACCCTCCCCAAAGAGCATTCGTGTTTAGTGATTTATCATACATACGGAGCTGGAGCCAAAATAAAGCTGGGGCTGGCTGTGTACAATGTATTCTAATTGTGCTTTTACTGTCTTAGTCTTTATGCACAGACTATCAGTAATTCAAAACCCGCAGTTGCATCAGTGAAAATACAAATAAGAAATCTTTGCATAACCACATTGCCTTCTAGCAGGAAAGGGGGCAACTTAAGGAGTTTGGTAAAAGAAAAGCCAGTGTCTTCCTGTTCTGCTGGCTCTGTCCCCTCTCCCTCTCCCTCTTCCACTCCCTTCATTTGCTTACTTAAGGGAGCTTTATTAACGTTACATCTGCAAACACAAGTAACCTTACTTAATCAAAAACACAGAGACAAATGCCAGTCTTATGGCCAATCTGGTCCTCAGAGCGGGGGAAAAAGCACCCTTGAGTTTGGGTCCAAGAAATATCCTGTCTGTATTCTCTTGTCTGTAGCAAAGCACAAACTACGGAATGCTATCCACCGCACCCCTCTTCATCTGCCAGAAAACTTAGAGGCACATTCCGTCTTCCCATTTTGACAATGTGCTTAGCTCAGGAACTTGGCTTTCCTTCAGACTCTGCATCCTCTTATCTTGGGAGTTGAGCCTAGGTCAGGGTACTGCTGAAGTTCTGTGTGGATGCATGCATGTGCGCACACGTACATGTCTGCGCTTACTTTATGTAGAGAAAGAGGTTGCGGTGGGCTGCAGAGATGACCTAACACTTGCTGTCCAACTCTGAGTATTGAGTTTGCTTAAAGAAGCCAGGCAGGTTGTCTGCCCATTACCTCATACTCAGGAGACAAAGACAAGGGACTCCTGGAGACCCACGGCTAGCTACAGCAGCCATTTGCAAGCTTCAGGGTCAGCAAGGGACCCTTTCATAAATAAAGTGGGGAGTAATCGAGAAAGACACATATACACATACTGCAGCACATGCACACCCATATATGTGTGCACACACATACACTCATGTGTGCAATAACTCCACTGATAGGTCACAGGAGCCTCACAAAAATAGTAATTTTACTTGGTTAGATGGTTTTCATCTTTTGCCAACTTATTGTGCAATCTAATTTTCTGCTTCTTACTGATGTATATACTGTATATTCCTTTCCGGGATGAGCAGGCAGAGCCTGAGAGGAAAGTAACGTGTTGGTGCTCAGGCGGTGGCTTACACAGGACAAAGCTGAGGCTTCGGATGGCAGCTTGAGCAGCCAGAGAGCAGAGGCTCCCCACCTTTCTATACCTTCTCAATACTGGTCCGCCACAGTTGCCTTCAGCGTTTTACAGACATGATTCCATCCCAATCACAACACCATAGAGTACAAGAATGTCCGTACTTTGCTACAGTGATCTGTAAAACAAGTGGGGATTGTCAATATTGTTGGCTTGGTAGGCACTCACTGTGTACAACTGGCTGGAGCAGGTGCTGGCATCGCCCTGTTTTATAGAGAAGGAAACAGAGGCATGTGTTCACGCTACTTATAAGTAGCATGGTATGGATTTGAGCCAATCCCATTGAACTTTAGATCTAGTGCCTGAGTCCCTAAGCACTGACTCTGGAAAGGTATTAAATGGAATTCCAAAGAGAGGCGAGTTTGCATGCCTGTTTCAAAATCCCTCACCTCAATCGGGTGGAGGAGAGATGTGGTGGCATTGACCAAGGTTAGCTCACAAATGGCATAGCTAGGTGAAAACGGTAGCAAGAATTAGAGCCCCACACAGAGCATCCAGAGAGAGAACTAGTTGTGTTTGGCTATGCAGTCTGTGTGGTTAGAGCTCATAGGATCAGTTACCCACCAGA
Source organism: Mus minutoides (assembly GCA_902729485.2). Lineage (NCBI taxonomy): Eukaryota > Metazoa > Chordata > Mammalia > Rodentia > Muridae > Mus > Mus minutoides. The sequence goes on along the minus strand of LR749633.1, from coordinate 58,601 downwards.
TGAAGCCTAGGACTCTCTCGGGTGCTCTTTGACCACTGAGCTCTTGAAGAAGGAAATTTAGTTTAAGCTACGTCATCCCCCATATAAGAAAAGGAGGAGGAAGGGGTAAAGCCATTTCCATCTCCCAGCCACTAGGGATCCTCTTCAAGGCTCCAATCACAGGAGCATGGGCAAGGTCAGAATTCTTGTTCACCACCTTCAGCCCCGAGTAACATTGCATTTAAGCTCTGGAGTAACCAGTGCTGAATTCCCAGCAGTCTAGGATCACTGGGGGTTTATAAAAGGTTTTGTGTGTGTGTGTGTGTGTGTGTGTGTGTGTGTGTGTGTGTGTGTGTGTGTGTGCACATGCACACATGTGTATACACATATATATGTACATCCTTTCACATGTGCATGCATGCATGTGTGTATCCAAGTGAATACAGATGCCCATAAAGCCTGGAGGTGTTGGATCTCCTGGAGCTAGAGTTCTTGAGATGGCTGTAAGCCACCCACGTGGATCCTGGAAATTGAAATCTAGTCCTTTGCATGAGCAGTACCCACTCTTAACCTTGGAGCCATGTCTCCACCTTTCAAACTGCTGGATTTCTCTCTTTTTAATTAATTGATTGATTTTTAATGTTTTGGAGACAGGGTATCATATATCCCAGGCTTGCCTGGAATTTGCTATATAGCCAAAAATGGTCTTTTACTTCTGAGCTTCCTGCATTTGCTTCTGAATTTTGAGATTACAGATATATACCATTGTACCCAGTTATGTGCACTGTTGAGGTCCAAACCCAAGGCTTTATGCATGCTAGACAAGAACTCTACAAAGCAAGCCACATTTCCAGCCTAAGGCACTGGATTTTGACTGCAGATTGTACTCACAATTATCCCTTAAACCTTGGTAAATATAACTCACAGATATCATTCACCCAGATATACAAATAATAGCCAGTATTGTTCAATAACTTAACAAAGCCAAAATGAACAGTATTCTTATCTACTACTTAAGTTTAACATAAATGTAAACACACATGCGTTTTGCATATGCATCCACATGCATATACTTCATATGCACATATAACAAGAAGCATATCACCTGCTCACATTCCAAGGCCTTTTCTTAAGCTACATATTAATTTCATCTTGCCCTAAGGGAAGGGAAGCCAGGGCCCAAAGACAAAGAGAGACAGAAATAATATTTGGCTTTTTGTGTGTGTGTGTGTGTGTGTGCACAAGCGCGTCTCTAAAAGCCTCAGCCTTGGTGACTTAAAGGTGACTTAAAAGATTTTCAAGGGTAATTTTGACTCTAGGCAGCTTTTGTTTCGTGTGCTCACTTTACAACCTACCCCTGAAAAAGGCATCTCTGTCCAGAGTTTCCTCTTTCAGCAGAGCCTTTTATCCTGATCAGAAAGTCGATTTCCAAGGCGACTCGGCAGGACCTAACCCAGAGCGTTGGTCTTAAACCAGCACAATGAATCGCAATGAGAAGAGGCAGCTAAGGGTTGCCAGGTTCAGCTTTGTACCTCAGAGCAGGTCACATCCACAAGGGCACAGATACCATTCTTCACTGTATGTGCAGCAGGAAGCACCCCAGGCTTCCATTCACCAATTACCATGACACCATTTAGAAGAGAAAGCTCTGAGACCAAAAAAAAAAAAAAAAAAAAAAGAGGGAAACCATTGTTGCGACTCTTCCCAGGAATGCCCAGTTTCACAATTTACACGTAACTGCTGACACCCGAAAAGTCGAACATTTTGGTAAAATGAATCAAGTTGTAATGTTTCTTTTATGAGATCCCTTGCAGGAAGGGAGGCCTGGCACCTCCTGGAGACCAGGCTACGTTATCCATCATCGGGAAGTCGGCTGTCCTGGCTAGCTTCTCAGAGGTCACACGATCGAACCAGCAGCTCTTACAACTGTATTATTGCTTATGGAACAGTCACCGAGGCACCAGATAAAAATTACCTGGTCTAATAGGCAGGGAACAATTTTCACTCAATAAAATTATAAGCCAAATCATTCATTTCATAACACTCTGGCTAATTTATTTGTTGACCTTTTAATATCCATAGCTCTTCAGTGGTATTAACTGCAGCTCAGACAAAATCTCTTGTTCATTTCAGTTTCATTGATTTCTTTCCCCCATTGAGGCAATAACAGCTGCTGGAAAACAGCCTTTTGCTTTCCACTGTAAAAGTCAATCATGTAAGTTAGGATGTCTTACGTGGATCCAGACATGTTAGCTTACAACAGATTTTAATCTCACATTGTTCAGAAGGCTCCTACACCCCTGACTGTAACAAGCAAGCTTTCTGGTATGTCTCCAGTCCCACTGGGTGACAACACATAATCGGGCATTTGGGAAGTAAGAGAGCTACCATCTAAGGTGAACACAAACTCAACAAAAAGTCAAAATATAATCACAAGTCTCCCCTGTGTGTTCTCTACAGTAGGGTGCTTGTACCTCGATAGTATTAACAATAAATTCTTTTTAAAATACAAAACGCTTTGAAGACTTGAGAGATGATACAATGGTTAAGAATGTCTGTGATTCTTCCAGAGGGCCAAAGTTTGATTTTCAGCACTGATATTAGGTATCACACAACCACTTCAGAGGATCTGATGCCCTCTTCACACACACAGACACACACACACACACACACACACACACACACACAGATTTTGGAATTTAAATTGTATTGCTTTTTAAGATGATAAACAAGTTAATGGACCAAAGTATTCTGTAGGGTAGCCATAGGTGTAGGTAAGTATAAATGTGTGTGTGTGTGTGTGTGTGTGTGTGTGTGTGTGTGGTTGCACAAGTACATGTTACCTATGAAGGCCAAAGGGTGATGGTAGGTGTATTCTTCACTTTCCAAGTGTTTTTTTTTTTTTCTTCAGACAAGGTCCCTCACTGAATTCTCTGCTCCCCACTTAGCTATGCTGGTTGACCAGAGAGCCCCAAGGATCTATCCTCTGCTGCCCAAGCTCTAGGGTTACAAGCACACAAAACTACTCCTGACTCACGAAGAGCTTGGGGATTGAACTCAGGACCTTATGCTGGTGAGGCAAGCTCTTTCCTGACTGAGCCATCGCCCCAGCCCCACCTGAGTCTCCTTATATAATAAAACACTGAAGTCTTTAGAGTGCAAAGCTGTAAAATCTAATTGTTACACATTTGGCATTTTATGCGTCTCTGGAAATATCCACTTGCTACCTCCACCTCCTCCGTGCTATTCCTTTCCATTTCAATTTACGCTAAAGTGGTCCTTAGCCATAATGAGAGTGCCCCTTTCAACAGAAACATGCTTAATTATATCCATGCTAAATGTAAGTGACTCTTTGCAGTCACAGGGCTTCTGAGTGAAGAGTGTTAAAGTGTGACACCAAGGGCCTCTAATGATGTGCGGGGAAACTCTCTTTCAAGAAGTTTCATATTGCAAGAAAAATGAAAAAATGTGGGGAATGTCTCTCCGAGGATAGGGAACTGAGCAGTGCCCAAATGTTGTTTTGGTCTGTCGCACCCGTCTCCTCGCTGGCCTCATTATTCTGATTTTTTTTTAGAATGCAGAGTCTCCCATTGTGGAATTTTCCATTTGGCCGAATAAACATAGAGGAAGTTAGAATATAAACCTCTCCTCCAAAGAAACCCATCTCGATACGACTGCTGTTTATAGCTTGGTGCGTTCAGCATGGTAGGGAAAGATCCTGTAAACTTCCAATCAGCTTTTTCACTGTTGGGGCTTTGCAATCAGTAATGTCACCTGGGCTTTCTGAAGCAAGAAGAAAAAGAGCCAGCACCCACAAATCTAGTGAGCTGGGCAAAATCTGGGCCCTACTATAAAGTCGGCAGTTAGTGCTAATATCCTTAATAGATGCTGATCAGTCCCAACACAGGAGTGGACCTGATACTCTGTTTCATTTGATAGTGCTGGTATCTGGCCCATTGTGCTCTGGGTTCCCTGATAAGAGAAAGGGGACTGGTATTAGGGAGTGTCAGAGGGATGTGGGGTGACCGGAAGTTATTGTGTGTTTTCTTTATTTAGGAATCACTTTAATCAATTTGATTTTGTCATTGAGGTCTGTTATGCTTCTCTTCTGTTGTCTTCTGCCTCCCTCAAAATGTTAATCTCCTGACTGAGGTAGTATAAGAGATGGCTGTGACCAGTGCATCCCTTATTTGGAAACTTTAAAATATCTGGGTTAATGAGTGGTGGTACCTTAGCTGAGGAAGGTGACTTATATGTGCTGTGAAGGAAAGCAAGTTCAGGCCATCTCCGCTTTCACTGATGGGTTGTATGACTCAGAATGTTGAGTTACATTTGCAAGTGAGTGTGTGTATAGTTGCACAGCCTTTATACCTTTGAGGCCAAATGATAAAGAAAAGATCCCCATGGATGGGAGAATAATGGCTAGTGATTGCACTGTCATGAAATGAAAGGAAAAATGAGCTGACTGTATCTGCACATTTGAGATGACATGCCAGGTCACTGCAGTGGCTATCTGAGTGTGCAAAGAAATATGTATCGTCTAAGGGCTTGCAAGTATAGCTAACAGCAAGCTCATATATACTAAGACCAGACTCATGTTGCTAGATGCCTATTACCTGAGATAGTTGTCCTAATATGAGTTATTCTATTAGCCACAACATTAAAAATGCAAGCATAAGCTGGCAGGCATGAAAGAGCAAATTCATAAGAGAGAAAAAGCGATGTTAAAAAAATACAGCGATCACAATTCAACCTTTGGGAATTTACACATTGGATTAAGAAAGTCATCATATAGAATACCAAATTCCACTCTTGTGCTTTTATGAATTTCAGTAAATATATCACTGGTGTATTAATATGAATTAAATGTCACTTTGAGAAGATCAGTAATGAAATCTTATAATGGACTCCTCCCCAGGAATTTTCTCTGGTCCTGTATTTCACTGAGCATTGTTTCAGGAGTTTAGAAAGTGAGTTAGATGAGCCCAGGGCCTCAAAGAGTCTATTGTATATTGTATAGCATCTAGCAGTGGTCAAGGAAGGCAGATGCCTTTCAGACCAGAGCAAAATAATTCATGGCATATACTCTATGCAGGTCTGGGTGGTATGGTCAACATTATTTTTGAGAGGAAAGAGCTAAATGAATGGAGCATTAGTAAAGCTGGAATAATTACGGATTGATTAAAATAGCTGTGAAGGTCTCAGGTTTGTAAGTGTGGCAGGTCTGAATCCCTGCTCAGTCACTCCTCAGCTGTGTACACTCAAAGAAAACTAGCTAACCTCTCTGAGTCTTCATTTCTTCATTTACTGAATGGTGTTATGAACAGTAGCTTTAGAGAGGCTCTGCATGAAGACTGGATGAGTTGTTCTGCTACTTTCTCTACCATTGCTAAGTTCAGTCTCTGGGGGGAGTGAGATGTATTCTTAGGTGGTTACTCCAAAGAAGAATTGGGTAAGGAGATAGCAAAGAAAAAGCCCACTATCTTGCCTCTAGGCTCATGAGGATTACTTAAACCTGAACTCAGAAAAGCCCTCCAATACCACAGGGGAAAAAGATTGACTAGAGTAGTCAGAGGATGAGGGCATCATGGGTAACCCTTGTAGGCCCTGAATCTCAATTCTGGGAGAGTAACAAGTCGTCAAAGTAGCTGGACAGTGATACTCACAGGTGGTAATTAGGGCCACAAGTAGCTCAGATATAACTCACCACCTGATTGGATTAAAACATGGAAAAAAAAACCCTGGACTTCTCTTTGCAGCCCATTCAGCTGCTGTGATCCCAAATCATAAACTAAGCCATAGAAATTACACTTCGAAGTTTCTTAGAAGCCCACCCCTCTTGGAGTCTCTAGAATTTTTGTTACCTCCTGGTAGGTTTAATAATGTAGCCCCTTCCCACTCCAATGCCCTCATTTGTACAATCATTACTCTGAGAACACTGTAGGACAAGAGATGACACGTTGTTATTGTAAGAGAAAACAGATCAATGTGAAGTTGTTTTTAAGAACAAACACACTCTGTTTCTTTAAAACTTCAGGGCCATACAGAGAAAAATAATGTCTGACTCAGAATTTTGGTTGGAGAACAAGAATTAAAGTCTTTAGAGGAGGCTCTAGAGATTTTCAATATTTAGGATACTCATGGATGTCTTTTTTATTCTCCAATGGGATTTTGTTTTGAAATCCAAGTATAGGATTAATTATCTTGGAAGACTCTAATCTCTACTCTTATGTTTAAAAATGTGAGCAGTGGGGCCTTTTATCATTATGAAAGGAAGAGGAAAATCTCTCTGACAAACAAATGCCTTGAAAAATTAGATATTAGTGCTAGCCAAGTACCTTTTCTTTTGAGAAATATTAAAATTGAATATTAGAATTGAAGACTGTGTCTACCATACTACCACTTAATGCCACCAAAATTGGACTTAAGGCATATGTTGCAACACAAAATACTATGTGAAATATCCAGTTTTTCCCTAGTGGGAAATTTCTTTTTAAAAAACATCTTAAGCTCAATCATTTCCTAATGTGAAATTACAGGTTTTCCAAATTACCATATAAAACTGCAAAAAATTACACATGTGGCCACAGAAGAGATAGCATACACTATCAATTTGATTTTTAAAAGACATACATCTCTTATACTACCTGTCATTTTTATAATGCCTTTTACAAATTTAATCAATACATTTTAACATTCTATATACTTTAAGTGCAATATACAATAAATATTCAAGTTTCATCTTAAACATGCTTTAGCCTTTAAATTGTTAAAACTGCAGTGCCCTTTCCATCTCCTTACATAATGTCATAAAATATACATTTCAAGGTAAATGAAGTCAGCTACTTCAATTTAGTCCCTCAAACTGGTAGTAAATGAGAGGTTAACACTATGGTGCCAAACCCATTATTGAGTAAATTTAGCACCTTGGACAGCTCTGTAAAATCTTTATTGCTTTCCTGACCTGCTCGTCATGTTCTGTCTCTGTGTTCAGTGGCTCTCAGCTCTGATTGAAAGGCAATATATTAGATCCCCAACACAAACACGCTTGGGGGCTAGTTCACTGGGAACGTAATGACATGGAGGTGAGAGCAATTTTCTGGTCACCGAAATCCAAGCACCTTGCAGGTCTGTGGCACTAACTCATGGAGGGCCAGGAATGTCTTTCTTCCTTCCCATTTGCACAAATAACTAACAGAAGCCTAATCACATTGGCAGGGGTACACCAAATGTGGTGTCCCTAAACCTCCAAATTTATTACTGCACCGAAGGACGTTTTTAGATGGGTGAGGTATCATTTAAGAACATAGTTTTCTGGACAAGAAATCAGACTCATTCTCCTTGAAATTCGGATGATGGCTTGAAGTGACATTATGCTGATACCATGCCTGTGACCATGTACTGGGTTGGGAAAACAAGCTGCACCATCATGAATCAAAAAAGGTCATACTGAGGATCAAAAGGATGCAGAGATTCTATGTGCTTCACATGCAAATGGTGAAATGATGACTAGCCTCTGGTTGGCTGGGTTAGTTGTATCACTGAAAACTTAGTCATCAAAAAATGCAATTCTTCAGATTTATAAATCCTTCTAAGATTTTGGCATTCCTTCGGAACTCCCCGATTTTGTGCAATTAATGGAAATAAGAAGGATGGCTACAACCTCCAGTTACAGTGTCGCAGAGCTGACACTCATCACTTGAATTATGTACTGCATCATGAGTTTGACAAACAAGATCTGTATTTTTTTTCTTAAAAAAATGTAAAGAGAGAGAAATGCCTCCCTAGTGGGGCCCAAACATCAGCATAAATGTCCATTTGGAGATATATGTGACCATAGACCCAGAGATGGTGAATCTTTTAATGAATGAATTAAGTTGATACTGTTTGGTTTTAGTCTTTTACTCAGAGCCAGATAAAAGCCACAAGGTTTGGATGGAAGCAGCACTAGCTGAAGTTGAGCTGGGGATAGGGTTTAATGTGCCCATGCCCTGGTCAATTATTCACAACTGTGGTCAGATACTCCTTCAAACAAAAAGTGGTGAATTATCATGTAGCTTGCATTAAAAAGTCAAGGAATGAGCTTAGATACATTGGCTCAAATTCCATTGATTTTATTGTGCTTTTTACCCCCTACATGAAAAAAAAATGACTGAATTGTTTTAGGAAGAGGGGGTGCATTTCTGGGAACTTAAGGCAAGCATCAATGTTTATCAAGAATTGAAAACTCTCCCTCTATCTCATTTTTGAATTTAGGACATTATATATGTGATAAGTAGTTGCTGCGGTATGACAACTGTTTTATCTTATATTGTGGAGAATTTCAGATTGAAAAATGCTAATATATATCTAAAAGCTTGTCATTTAAAGAGTTGTTCGAGGATTTTTGAAGAGGCTACAGTGACAGGGAAATGAATGTAATTATAGCCCTATTTTCTGATCAGTGTCTGGAGCATATGAAAATCACACAGCACCACCTTCCCATTCAGGTTCCGAGGCATCCGATTCTAAAGTTAGACATCCATTTGCACCTTTACCAACACTGGACTACAGTAAACAGATCTTCTGATAAGTCATCTCTCTGCCTTTCATTCTTGGATGTGTTTCTTTGCTGACCTTCCATCTTAAGAATGACTTATACTTATCCAAATGTGTGTTTTTGTAGAGTTTCTCTATTGACTGGACCCAATGCAAGCCAATACAGAAGGTTAGCTTAGGAAGAAGAGGGAATTACTTTTTCTTTGACCTAAATGAATAGTAAAGCATAGACCTGGAAGGAGAGTGGGTGAGCAAGAGAGAAGAAACAGAAACACTACAGAAATAGCAAAGAATTGCAGTACAAGAAAGCAAGACTTCCAGTCATGAATGCTGGCAGAGTGGGGGCTTCTAGAGACCACAGAATCCTTATGCAAAGGTCTTTGATCAACATCATATTCCTTCAGTATGTGAGCTTCCTATGCCTCTGCCATACAAGAGAGACAAACAAAAGAAGCTTAAAGCTACATGTTTCTTTAGTGGATGAAGATTGATTGATATTGATTGGAAATTCCTCAAAAATGACCTGTCTGATAAGGTGATGGTTTCTGGAATAAGCAATTAAGTACAAAATAAACACATTTTAGGGATTCATACCATGAATGACATTGATTATAGTAATCTAGTAAATGACCACACAGTTGTATTCAGCAATAAACCTATGAGTGCTTTATCATGCCTATGGCAGATGATTGGGAGATATGTTTTATCTTGCAGTATTAAAGATGTTCAGCACTTGACTCAATTAAGTGTGTATGTGAACAATGATGAATTGGCAACTTAACACCATTTTAGGGGTCCCCAAGCTATTGCTTTTACAACTGTCCCTTGGCAAAGGGTGGCCAGAAGGATAGAGATGCTGTCATGTGAAAGATAAGGGCACCTGCTATCTTTCAGAAGTCTACAATCTATTTTTTGTTCATGACAGGAAGTGATCCTTAAAAGGGCTGCAGATCTGGTTGAAGCCCTGTATGGGATGCCCCACAACAACCAGGTGAGTGTTCTAGGTCTCTAACTTAATGAAATGCTTGCTCATTCAAAAAAAAAAATCTCAGAGTCCTTATTCTTTGAGAAAGCAGTTTTTTTCAAAAGCCCATGAAAGTGATACTCATGTGTTCGGAACACAAGGGTCTGAGATGTGACATGTCACTGAACTGTTCAGACTCTTGCTTTTGTAAAACTTCTATTTCCTTTTCTATTGAATCATTTGCCCTTCTGGAAAAGTGCTCCATTTAAAAATGAATCTTGATCGGGAAGAAAGGATTTAATTTCTTCTCTTAAAATATACTATGAGGTCCCAGCAGTGTTCTATTCATGCTTCATGCGCAATGGTCTACAAGGAACAGAAGCTGCTTGGGAAACTGAGTCTAGCCAATTTCACTCCTTCCCCACCCCTCCAGAGTTCACTACTCACAAAGCAGCCATACTAATCCTCAGACTTTCATTTCTCTGCATGGCACCAGGGGACATGAGTTCCTATATGAGCAGGAGAAGGGAAGTCTCACAATACTGTCATATACTGACAACAATAGGCTTCAGTGTCAAGCAAATGGCATTCTGGATCTCAGCTCTGTCTTCAAAGAAGTAAATGTTTTTGAGTTAGCACTTTCCCTTTCACAACCTTAGTTCCCCCAACTAAGATGTGGTCAGGATAATGAAGCTTGACCTCATGGATGTGTCAGCTGGGATATTGAAAGGAATACAGTTGATCATGTAAGGCTCTGAGCACAGAATATGTCAGAGAAGAGGCACACACAGGTTAGTGGGAGGATGAGTTGGGGTAGCTAACAAAGACGCACCTTTGACTTTTCAGGAGATTATCCTGAAGAGAGCGGCGGACATTGCAGAGGCTCTGTACAGTGTCCCTCGGAACCACAACCAGCTCCCAGCCCTTGCTAACACTTCGGTCCACGCAGGGATGATGGGTGTGAACTCCTTCAGTGGACAACTGGCTGTGAATGTCTCGGAGGCATCACAAGCCACCAATCAAGGTCAGAAGCCTGCTATTTCCCTAACTTCCATTTCCTCCTGCCCCTTGACAAAAGCAAGCTCCCACCCTTAAAAAAAAGAAAGGAAGACGGAAAGAAAGAAGAGAGAGAAGAGCGCCAACTATTTTCTTCTAAAGGAGGCGATTCTTCACTTGTGTGTATCGAATATTATTATAGGAGTTTGTTTCTAGTTTCACATCTGGAGACCTAGTAGGGGGCTAGAAAGAATGCATGCATGCATTCAGCCATCTCTACATCCAACTTTTCACCATAAATCATGAGTGACAGACCACAAAGAGGGATGGAATTAAAGTTCTCATAGGCCACAACACATCATTCTTGCCCAGGGAAGAGGGACCTGTTAACTCAGGGGAACATCTCTTAGATTGGGATTTATTCCTGCTCCCAAATGATAATTTATAGACCCTGTATTGCCACTTCTCACAGGCCTGCTAAGTATTTATGATCTCCTAAGAAATGTGTCTTTGCTAGCTTCCCATTTTAATCACAGAGATAGCACGACCAGCCCATGCACATGAATCATCAGGTCTTTTCCCTCTCGGTTACAGTGAGGGGGTAATAATGGTGATGTTCCTCTCTTACACCCCGGGTCTCCCACAAATGCACCATCCGAATGCTACCCTGACCTCTGATTCGTCCCCTCACTTTTCAGGTTTCACCCGCAACTCAAGCAGCGTGTCACCACATGGCTATGTGCCGAGCACCACCCCACAGCAGACCAACTATAACTCAGTCACCACAAGCATGAACGGCTATGGCTCTGCCGCCATGTCCAATTTGGGCGGCTCCCCAACCTTCCTCAATGGCTCAGCTGCCAACTCACCCTATGCCAGTAAGTAGATATATGTCCCATGTCATGTATGTTTCCTTTGCAGAGCTTAGTGTCATGCAGAGAGGCCAGCTGGGCATGGCTGGTCTGAGCCCTCATGCCCCCTCTGTGCTTGCTACCCTCAATACTTGAGTACCATCCCATTTAGCAGAGATCTCTGCAGTCTCATCTTGCACAAAGCCAAAGGCCATTCCAAGAACGCATGCTTGCGGTCACATGACAATGGGCTACCACCCACTTCTAGTAGTTACTAACTGATGGCCCCTGAGTAAGTTCATGTCCTCTCTGTGCCTTCTCACTCCTATCCTTAAGAGGAGAAGTATCTGAACCACACCTTCACCTGTACCGGGGGAACAGGGCTAAGATGGGCCTGGCACAGGAGAGAGGTACTTGGAAATCTAAGTCATTATCCTGATGCTGCAACAATAGATCCCCTCCTTAAATAATAGAACATGTTTGCTGATGTTTCTGTTTTCCTTTTTGTGAATAATATACTCATAAAAAAGATAAAAAACATATAGTTTTTTTTAAGAAAACACACACACACACACACACACACACACACACACAGAGAGAGAGAGAGAGAGAGAGAGAGAGAGAGAGAGAGAGAGAGAGAGAGTATAAATATTTCTAGGTGCCCTATTCCTACCTCAAGGAAGTTTAGCTTAAAGAATTTGTTTGGGCACAACACTGCAACTGTATCTAAAGAATGCAGCAAACTGGCATCTTTATATATAAATACATACATCTAAAGACCCTCAGCAAGCTGGCATTTCTCACTATAAAATGTCATAGGCTCTTTTGCTCTCCCTCTGAGGACCTTTCTATAGATGGCCAAGTTCATCTGGAACTTTGTGGAGAGTTCTTCAGATGTAAAAAATGTGCTTAGAATACAGAGACATTTGTAAATGAACAAGAGTGTGTTGCCAAATGAAAGAATATTTATGAATCTTAGCTCAAAGTATAGAAAACAGTGCTGGCTCTTTATTGAGAGTAATTTGTGGCTAACAACTTGAAGGTGGGCAGCTCATCCTGGCCCTGAGTTATATCTGAGGGAATTCTCAGCTCAGGATGCACTCTGTTTTTATTTCTACTGTATTCGCCGTTTGTAGAACATATAAAATTTGCCAGATAGTCTGCATGTACCAAGTCACTTTACCAGCCACCACTGGGGTCGGTTTCACATTAGGTTTTGATTTATTGAAGATCTATCCCTCAGTGTTCTCCTAGCTACTCAATCAGAAAATGTTTCAATCATGACCTGAAAATTAAAAGGTGGCATTCTTAATTAAATCAATAAGCTAATTGCTATATGGTAGCGATTCAATTTAGGGGGCTGGAGTTGGTCACCTTCCCAAGCCTGTGAGGACACCCAGTGACTTCTGCTTGACATCACATCTGTCAGGCTGAGAAACTTTGAACATTTAATTTCCATTAATTGATTTCCTCAGCGATCACAAATACGGTATTAAATTCCCAAATAGACCCTCAGATGGGATGGTTTTATCTGCATAAATGCAAATAAAACAATAAACACAGAGCCCGGATGATTTGAATATTTGCCTCTGTAACATTTAATTATTCATAAACCACTCATGTTGAAAAATTCCGACAAAATAAAAAAAATAAAATAAGACATTCAATGGCTGAACACATTTTGTGGTGTGGCTGCTGGTAACTAATAATGTCGTAACAAATGGCAATGCTCCTCTATATTTTACCCCTTTCTTGTTAACTGCCCCCCCAAACTCCCCACCTCTAAATACACATAATGATCGCATTTGCCAACGAGATTAATTGCCTTCCTTGGTGAGCCAGCAGGATTTCAAGTCTAAGAATATTTAAAAATCAAACCTCCAGTGCAGGAATTTTGCAATTTAAATGGGTGTTATTATTGAGCGCATTCTCGCATTTACAAATCCTAAGAGATGGATAAAAATGCTGGTCTCATTAAAAGAAAAAAAGTACAGTCTAGCAAACGTTAGGGAGAACTCTGAGGTGTGGATGAGGCCTCTCCATTCTCCTCCATTAAGAACTGTGCCCATTTGGACCCATGCTGACTTGGCCTGATGATAAAGAGTCATTTCCCCCCTAATGGCTATCCCTGCCCCAGATCACCAACTTTCCAAAGCTAAGAGACCAAACACCAGCCAGGCCCAAACTACTCTTCAGACCTAGTGGCCTTTTTCCTCTGTGAATGATTCCTTTGCAGGGGATGCAGTAGAAAGAGTGCGATGTATACGTAGTATTCACTTTGGCTGTTTTCTCAATTGAGTCTTCACTTCCAATTTGCTTATGGGTTAAAAAAATAAAATGTCATAAGCCCCTGGCCTTATCTTATTCTGTCAACTGAATGGTGGAAAGATGTGAAGAATCCCGTGCACCCCAAAGAAATATGTGAGCTTTCTTAGGTGACATAAACAATATAGTACCCAGGAATATCCAGGACATAGAGGCAAAGGAACAGTGCATATGAAAACAGTAGCCTTGACACTGTCTTCTGAAGTAGCCAGGATGGCTGAAGTCTTCTCGGCATGGATTATCTGAGTCCCCTCTACTGCCAGACACATCAGAGCTCCCTGCTCACCTCACAAACATTGGTAGAAGGCTCCATGAGAAGTGAGAATAGAGAATTTGGAACTTGGATTTACAGTTTTGTGTTTTCCACCGATGCTGCACATGATGGTTTTCTTGTTTACCTGACCTTCTACCTACTGGAGTCTGTGTGGTAGAGCTTCTAGGCCCAGCCATATCCACACCCTATAACCTCTTGGAGAGAAAGGGGGCTTATGCACACACACTACCAACTGCCCTAGCCTAAAGTCATGGTGCTGGCTTTGCCTTCGATCACCCCCTTTTCTTTACAAGTCCCATTCCTTCATTGGTAATCACATCCACTCCGTGATTCCTGTCCCCTCCGTCCCCACATGCTATGTTAATACCTTACCTAAGCCAGAGGTAGAAGACTTTCCTTGACAGCTCTTTATAAAGTCCTCCCCTCTTGATGTCACTTCTGCCTCTCCAGAGGTGGCTGCTGGTACCCTGATCACTCCTGTGCTGTGCTATCCCTGATAAGATAGGATCAGGCTTTTGTCTTCTTGCCTGAAAAAAAAAATCAAAGGATGGAGGCTCTGTGTTTATTTCCACAACATGCTCCATGTGTTGGGATCTATGGTACTGAATGAAAGAGACCACCGCTGCATCCCTGGAAACCCTCTGTGACACCGGTGACTAGCACATTACTGGGTGTGCAATAAGCCCACAGTATAATCATGAAGGCTACTAACTTGAAGGTAGTCCATGCTAAGTACCAAGTGATGAAATTAGGGGTGGTGGGAGCCTGAGAGTTTAGGGAGGGCCTTGCCCAAGAATGATCAACAGCAGAGTAGCCAGGTCAGATCTCTTGCAAGCCTCCTTGTCTCTGGATGTAACTCCCTCCTCTCGTTGTAACCCTCAGTTGTGCCATCCAGCCCCACCATGGCCTCATCCACGAGCCTCCCCTCCAACTGCAGCAGCTCCTCCGGCATCTTCTCCTTCTCACCAGCCAACATGGTCTCCGCAGTGAAACAGAAGAGTGCTTTTGCACCAGTTGTCAGACCCCAGACTTCCCCTCCTCCCACCTGCACCAGCACCAATGGGAACAGCCTGCAAGGTAAGTCCCAGAAGTCCAAGCCGGTGTCTCTGTGTCTCGCTGTTGCTGTGAGTGGGGTGTGGGAATGGGGGTTAGTCCCTGGGTCTACTGGCTTTTCTCTGCCCTCACTCCTCTTTGCTTTTGTGTTAGTGTTTCCAGTCTCAGCCACCAGCCCTGTTCATGCCTCCTCAGTGTCTGTAGCACCCTCCTTCCTTCTCCAGGAACTCTGCTCCAGCTCAGGCCTTGCTGGAGGACACTCTAGGCATTCACTAAGCCACCATTTCTCTTTTGTTCCCTCCCGTTCTTTGTTGTCGCCTTTATCCGACCTGTGTTTTATAGAGACTATCCTGTCCTTCATGGCAGAGTCTCTCCTGGGACAGGCCTTCCCCTGAAGTAGGTCACTCAGCCCTCTCTTCTTGTAGCTTGTGTCAGAATGAGGCTGTGTAAAGATGTGTCAGGGAGGGGACAGCTGCAGTCCATTCAGAGCCCAAGGTTAGGGACCAGTATAACAAATATCAAAGAGCTCTTGAGAACCACTGGAATATTCCAGTTCATATTAAAGCCGTACAGTCTCCTCTCCACCATGGAGCATGGGAAGTATCAGGACCATCAGGTTTTGAGCTAACCTTTTTCATTCATTAAGGGAGGAAAAGAAAAACCCAACTTTAAAAACTTGCCAACCTTTTCCTCACATTCTTTCTATGTGCATAGCTCCATGAATGGTATCGGCCTCTGGGACCTCATGTGTCCCCCCCACCCTCGGCAGAATGATGACACAGATGCTCACAGTCCCTACCTTACCGATGAGAAAACTCAAGGTGGAGAGAGTTTGTAATATTGCTTGACTCCTCCCATCTGGTGTGTGACAGTCATTGGCATCAAAATCAGGCCAAAAATTCATCTCTTTCTGGGACCTAACACTTTCCAAGAATGTATCCCAGATTCCCAAGATAGCTTGCAGGGAAATAAGATCAATAAAATCATCAACCACCATCTATTTCTTTTTTCTTTTCTTTTCTTTTCTTTTCTTTTCTTTTCTTTTCTTTTCTTTCCTTTTCTTTTCCTCCTTTCATTTCCTTTCCTTCCTTTCCTTTTTTCTTTCTTTCTTTCTTTCTTTCTTTCTTTCTTTCTTTCTTGCTTGCTTGCTTGCTTGCTTGCTTGCTTGCTTGCTTGCTTTTTTTTTTGGTTTTTGAGACAGGGTTTCTCTGTATAGTCCTGGCTGTCCTGGAACTCACTTTGTAGACCAGGCTGGCCTCAAACTCAGAAATCTGCTCGCCTCTGCCTTTCGAGTGCTGGGATTAAAGTTGTGTGCCACAACGCCCAGCTAACCACCATCTATTGAGCACCAAACAGTATGCCAGGTGCTCCACTAAGCATGGAGCAGGCTTTATCTATTTAATCCCCACAATTTCCTGATGATGTATGGGGGCCATTAGATCAGTACAGTACCTGGTGATCGAGCTTAGGGAGGGTAAATACAGGTCACAGACATCAGGCAGACAGTGGAGGTAGAGGTGAATGAAAGCCACAGGGTTCTGCCCCTAGTCCCTGCCCTGTGCCACTCACTACAGAGCCTGGATTCCATGGCCAGCACAACCCTCTAGAGGGCAACTGTGGAGACAGAAGATGGTCAGAAGGGCAGTGACATGCCTGGGATTTTGCAGCTTTATTTCTCCTGTGGAAGCGTATGCCCTGTTTAACATATAGACACACATGACATTCTGGTTACTTTCTGCTGAAGTAAGCACACACTGGTTCTCCCAAGACCTTCAGAGCTCAGTTTGACCCTCAATGTATAGAAGGGTACAGTCAAGCTTAAGTCACTTAAGGACTTGGTGAGGACACGTTAAAGTCAAAATTGAACCTATAGCCCCAGAGACAGAGAGAGCAACCACATCATTGTGCCTCTGTACCTCTGGCAGAACTTTATAGAACATTCCTCAGAACCTATGGACAGATTGCTTGGCATAGCAAAGTCAGGGCTTTAGAATAACTTGCTACAAAGAATACACATTGGGGGACCCATGGCTACAGCTGGATATATAGCAAAGGATGGCCTTATCTGGCATCACTGGGAGGGGAGCCTCTTGGTCCTGTGGAGGCTTGATGACCCAGGATAGAGGAATGCTAGTGCTGAGGCAGTGGTGAGTGGGTGGGAGGGGAGCACCCTCATAGAGGCAGGGGGAAGGAGGAAGGGATAGAGAGCGTGTGGAGGGGAAACTGGGAAAGGGAATAACATTTGAAATGTGAATCAATAAAATAACCAATAAAATAATCAGAAAAATAGACACACACATGCCAGTCTATCATCTTAAAGAAAGGTGGGAAGTATTTTACTCTGGAACTGTTACATCTCAGGCCAGGTAGACAGACTAGGAAATCTATCAGCTAAAAATAAATGCCCCCCCCCCCCATTGTTCACCCAGCTAGAACAACTAAACTCTCATACAGAGTGAAATGATGCTGCTACATATGGGGGGGGGGTAAAGTTATAATTCTTAAGCTGACAATATCAACTTTGGTAGTTCCTTAGTTGACGTTACTATTGCTATATTGAAACACCATGATCAAAGCAACTTGGGGAGGAAAGGATTTATTCAGCTTATACTTGATATCACTAAGAAGTCATCATCAAAAAAAAAAAAAAAAAAAGTGAGGAACCTAGAGGAAGGAGCTGATTCAGAGGCCATGGAAGAGTCCTGTGAACTGGCTTGCTCACCATGGCCTGTTCAACCTGATTTCTTACAGAACCCAGGACTATCAGCCCAGGGATTGTAGAAACCACAATAAGCTAGGCTCTCCTCTGTCAATAATTAATTAAGAAATTGCCCTACAAGCTTGCCTGAAGTCCAATATTTTGGAAGCAGTTTCTCAATTGAGGTTATCTCCTCTAGGATTATTCCACCCTATGCCAAGAAGACACAAAACTAGCCAATACATTTAGAGTTGATATCAGGAACAAGATGCAAGGGAGGGATGTGATAACCAGTAGAGGGGTGTTGGACTTAGAAGGCATGGGGTATAGCCATGCACACTGCGATGCAATGACCCTGCCTTTACCACTTAGGGGTTTGTGACCCTGCGGGGACATTATTGCTGGACGCTTCTATAACTCCATGCTCTTTGGCTCTCCCAGTGCTGTCATGTGCCAAATGCCCACACTTTGAAGATGTGACAACATTGGAAAAGCAAACGGTGCAAGGAAAGTTCAACTAACCAAGACCACTTTCCTTAAGCTATTTCTCTGGTCTCTCCCTCCCTCTGGCCTACATTCATAAAGGGCCACCCTGGAACCTGTGCTCACCCTCTCTGCGTTCTCTCCAGTAGGACAAGCAGACTCAGCCATCCTGCTGCTATCTATACTGGTTTTGTTCAGAGATCTCTTGCACAGACCTTAGACTGTCCACTGGGTAAATTCGACCTTCTGACAGTAGCCTTTCAGACATGTCTCGCCTCATCTTTCAGTTTTTGGCCCTCTTCTTTTCCCACTAAAGAAACTTTGATGGGCTCTGGTTCTCTGGAGATGGGCTGAGGATCTCAGCATTGTTCCATGCTTCCTCTGCCTGTCCAATCTATAGTAGGACATTTCACTTTAACTCACCCAGTTCAGAACTTCGACCATTCATTCAGAAAGGACAAGTACCTAAAGAAGAGCTGGGCATGCAAATGGACCATGTAAACAAGACTAGATGCCGCACATTTGGACTGTTTATATTGTTTAAAGGCCTATTGACCTCCACCTACCACTGTTAATTGAACGTCCTTCATTTTGTTAAAGCCTGCTTTTTCACCACCCTTTTGTCAGCAGGAGATCTGCACCGTGACTGGGTGTGGTGTGAGAATGGAGTCACGCCAGCAGCATGGAAAGGCTTGCTCCCAGCCTGGCTTATATCCTGACACAAGGATCCTTCCCTAGTGCTCTTTCAGGTGGCTGCTTATTTCATCCACTTTATAGATGAGGACATGCAGATAGGGAGCTGAGATGGCTTGTCCATAGTCACTCAATTAGCAGATAGAGCAACCCCAAGCGTTCCCTGAGCTCTTCAACCTCCGGGATGCTTTGCCATATTAGATCTGAGCCACCATGTAGAGGAACAAGGTCTAACAACTTTGAAAGCAACTTCCCTATATGTGGGAAGACAAAATACCCAAGTGAGTAAGACAGATCTACCCAAGTGAGGCTGACTCCCAGCCATGGACTGTAGAGGAAAGTAACATGAAGCAGAATCAGGCTATTTCACAGGCTAGCTGACTTTCAACTGTTTTTCCAATGAAAAGTAACTAGGTATTCCAGACCAGGGAGAGTATTGTTTTAAGCTGAGAAGCACCTGAACCAAGAGTGTGTCTATAAGCAATGCGTTACTTTATCTGTTACCTGGGGGAATTTAGCATTTCTTTATAAGGAAAGCGAGCTCTCTCTATTAGCAATTTTGAAATATTTGGTTGGTTGTGGTCAGTGGGACTGCTGTCCTTCTATTCGCCTGTTCACTGTGCCCACTGGCCATCTTTTGCTATTCTTCTCTGTCCCACTTCCCTGCTATGGTGACAGCATTCTAGTCTCTGCTTCTGGGAGATCAGCTTTGTAGCCTGTATGTATAAGTGAGGACAGTGGTTTCTGCCTTTCTGAGTCCAACTCATTCTGCTTAACATAAGGTCCTTCTTCACATTGCTGATCTGCGATTGGCAAATGTGCAGATGCTGAGTTCACGGATGTGCAGAGCCAATGTCCATCTTGCTTGCTAAAGGCATTTGCCTGCAGAGTTCTTTCCCACGTACTAAGCCCAATTAATGCCATGTGTAAAACTCTGAATTGACTGATAAACATGTAGAAAAAGCTCCACCCATTCTTATCACGATGAAATCATTGAGAGAACTCTTAACCTTAGACTCCTAAGTAAGTCTGTCTTTGTAGCCCAAAGGCTTGAGTCACCAGCTTTATTCAGCTCTTGTCCATGGAAAGAAATATCTTTTTCCTTCTAAAACAGTTGTCCCCAAGAGCCTGAGTCCTACATGAGGACTTCAGAGTTGGGACAGAACCATCACACTGCACCAGAATGTCCACTAAGATAGATAAGAAGATCAGGGAGATTTTGTGAAGTAGTTGTCATAGCAATCCCCCTTCTTATACCTTGTTGACATTCAGGCTCTTCTTGACCCTAAATATTATGCACCTCAGAATCAACTCTTACAGAACTGTTTCCCCCCTCATTTCCCTCTCCCCCTCCTCTCCCTCTCCCTTTCCATTTCCCTCCCACTCTCCCTGCCCCCTCCCTCCCCCCCTCCACATTCAGTTTATGGAAGGTCTTGCCTCACTCCACACCTGATGTGCCCATGATACTTATAGTTTGGGGAAAGATTACATCTTTAGTCTCTCCCAACACTGTGAAGCTTTCAACCAATGTCTTAGTTCTTTTCAAAATGGGGAACCTGGAAGATGGAATAAATTGCCTTTCAGCATGTAGATTTTTGGGGTTCCCTTCAGAAAACATGATCACCCAGCACTGGGGACCATGACAGAGCCACTGCGGTCTTGCAATGATGTCTTGGCACACAGCCTTGGGAATGTGATGTCTCATGGGAATCAGCCCCGGCTCGACTTAAGCAAGTCAGCATCCCGGCAGCAGCTCTGGGACATTCCAAGCCTCCGATACCCATCCCTCTCACCCACATAATTAATTTTCAGATTGCAGCACAGATAGAAAAACAGCTTCCAGACCCAGGATTGTCATGTAGTCATGCAGTGAGGTTTCTTTATTGGGAGGGCCTCCTTTGAGGTGCCTAGACTCAGGCCACAAACAGCTAGCATTTTGTTGTGTAAGAAAAGTGTAGGGTGCAGTAACCCTTTACAAAACATGTGTAAATAAGTAACTGTAGGCCTTGCTTAAAGGGTAATAGATCTTGTGTCAGACTTACGTTCTGTGAACTATTGACAGAGTGGGGACCAGCCATGCTCATCCCATAGTGCCCCTTAAGTATATTTGATACTAACACAGAGTGGGGACCAGCCATGCTCATCCCATAGTGCCCCTTAAGTATATTTGATACTAACACCAGCTATTTGCAAACATTTATAAGCCAGGAAATCATGTTTGAAAACGTCTACAACTGTAAATTCTCTTCAAAGAATTCAGACACCTCATTGAGCCACCATCCCAGGGGATGCCTTCTGCCACACCACCCCCATTCCCATCCAGGAGATTGCTCACTCAAGTGCCAGCTGAGTCTCTCATGGCTATGGGGGTCTACAACTACCAAACGAAGAAGTGTACCAGCACACCAGTGAATTTGGTGGGGAACTTTGATGAAAAAACGCTTAATCTAATCAACATAAGAAATTATTTGAGTAACAAAACACTATTATTATTATTATTATTATTATTATTATTTTAATTCATGTGATCCTCATAGGATGTTCTCCTAGGACCCAGATGGTAAGTGTCCATCTAAGTTACAGTGGACACATCTTATTCTTATACATGGGCTAAAACAGCAGGTTTGTCATCTTTCTGCTTCACTTTAGATCATATGGACACTTCCTGAGCTGTCCTGGACAGGACAGAGACTGCTCTTCCATCAGGAACATAGTTTTTTGTTTTTTTTTTTATTTACTTTTATTTATTTATTTGAAAGGTGGAGAGACTAGTTTCATTGGCTACAAGCTTCACTTTCCTGCTATTTAGGCTTTACTTCCTGCTATCTATAATAAGGGTGGAGGATCCACTAGGCACATGCTTAGGGACCCAAAGTGACACTGAGCCAGTACACTGAGAGACCCCCGCTCCACCCAGCTGCCAATCCTTGTACAAGAGGCTGCAGCATCTGGAACTCTCAAGTTAAGGCCCAGGGTTTAAATACTAAGCCCCCCATCCCCCGCCCCCAAGTTTAGTGAAATCTAGGGCTCTCTCAGCTCTTAAGGGGACTGCTTTTCCAACTGATCCCAAGTCTTGGGTGGTGGGGTGGGGGGCTTAAGTCAGGCTGCATTTGGCAAAGGATGACTTCCTGTTTCTAAGAAAGAAAGGCTTATGAGGGTTTAGGAAAGGACTCCAGGAGCTTTTGGACTGCAAAGGGGCTCTTGCAAAACAACATTTGGATGATTTACGTGTAAATGAATCAGAAACATGTGGATTGAATTTCCTTGTGAATACAGATGGGTTTAAAAATTAACGGAAAAAGTGTTTGGCAAAATACTTTTGGGTTTTTCTTTTAATTGAATCTAAAATGTCAGGGGTTGGGGTAGGAAAGCCAGAGTAATGTGGGGGGGTACATGGCCTGGTCTCCCTCTGTTCATCTGTGCAAATGGGTTCCTTTATTTTTGAGGTACATTTTCCATACGTGATGGTTTAGACAAAGGAATGGAAAGAGGTCCTATTTCCCCAGGCAGGCATTAATCTCTAATGAGGATATTCACTTAAGATTAGATTTGTCAATAAAAAGAAAAGAAAGTAAAGACTTTCTTTCTTCTTTTTTTTTTTCTTTCAGTGTTATCATTGGTAACCAAACACAGCCATGTCTTTGGTTTTACACAGGCATCTCTCTTGGCTTGGTATATTTTCAAGTTACCACACAGTCTTTCCTATAGCAAACCCCTATTTTTCACACTCCTTATATTAAGTGTGCCCTATTGGAATGGTGTCTATTTGATGTGGGGGCAAACACAGACCAGAGATGTTTAACAGTGCTTTCAGCTAGATCCAAGAGGCAGAAATAGTAGTTCACAGGCAGAGGGAATCTGCCTTGGGGTTAGACCCTGCCTGGGCTGGGGGGTTAGACCCAGGTGCTCTGCTTCTATTTAAATGTTCACTAACTCCTGAGAGCTGCAATTCACTTCAGGTTCCAGCCATGGAGGCTGAGGGTCGGAGAGACAATTAGCTATCTCTGGGGAATGCGCTCCGAAGTGGGCAGGCACGAGGCAGAATTTCCTAAACATGGCCGTGCAGCTCTTAACTCCAAACTCTAAAATAAAAATAGGGTTGACTTAAAACGGGTCTTCCCTTCATAAGCGACATGTTTTCTCTAGTAGCCATGCTCAGGTCATTCCAGAAATCCTGGGAGTAGAGAGGCATTCTACAGTGTCAGGCAAACATGCTCTCTCCTCCAACCCGGACTCAGCTTTCCCTGTGAACAATGCCTGCTGTGGCTGGCCCGTCCTTTCCCAGCTAGGGCTGAAGGGAAGGCCCTCCCTCAGATGGTTGCTCTGTGGCTTAATTTTCATGCTAATACAGAACATAAGGAGAGACTGTTTGCAGAAATTGTTGGCAGTTACAGCGGGCCATTTCTTTATTTTATATTTCGTATGTGATGGGGGGTGGGGCAGAGGCAGACCGGCAAACTGAAAATTCTCACTATTTTGCAAAGTCTGAGGCTGCAACTTTCCCAATAGTATTCAAACTATGCAGCTTTCCAGCTATGTCTTAAAATTGAAGTCAGATTTAGAGAAATGTTTAGGATACCCTGTTAGAGACACATATACATGTATAAAATTTTTAATAAGGTACATGTATATTTTATGACACAATTCATTCCCCGAAAGATGCAAGGGCATGTGGTTAATATTCAATTACCAATGTCATGTGTGGATTGGGTTTTTTGTTTTTAATTATTGTGTCTCCCCTCCCTCGTGAAATGTTTGGATGCAAAACCGTTGACTTCTGTCTTTTCTCTTCGTAGCGATATCTGGCATGATTGTCCCTCCCATGTGAAAGAATTGCCTTGAAGAATTTTATTAATGAAGAGGTTGGATTCTGCTACGAAAGTTATCTGACATGAGTCCCAGAGTGGAACTTTTAACTCAGGCCTTTTTAAGAGGAATCACACAATAACTGCAGATTTTTAAACAAAATCACCGACCTTGCAAATACTGAAATTGGAAAGGGGGTCTGCCAGAGCAGGGTGTTGGTTAAAGTTGTACCCCCCCGAGTATCTGGGGGATATATTTATTCTGTATTGATAAAAAGCAAACCCACGTTTTCCTTTTCTTTTTCTTTCTTTTCTTTTTTTTTCCTTAAGCTTAACTCTGCAACTGTTTGTCTTTTATAAACCATTAAGCTACACACAAGGGCCACTATAAACAAGACTCCATGTTTTAATTTATGATGTTTTTAAAGCTATGGAAGGGGAGAGTGAAGTGGTGATATTTACAAAAAAAATCTAAAAAGGAGAAAAAAAAAGAAAAAACAGGGAAAAATAAATTAAAAAAAAAAGAGCTCGTATGAACAGAATAGGAATGCCAGTTAGATTTTTTAGCGAACTAAGGGTCGGCTTCTGCGCCTTAAAGCTTATCAGTGGTAGTTAGCTCAGACAGTGCATTTTCAATATCTAACTTAACACGCCATCCCTTAGCAGTGCAAGCTTCTTTCTCTCTTTTGTATGGTTGTCTTAAGTAACTGTGTAAATAAATGTAGCCTGGAAAGTTACCAAGCGACATACATGATCATGTTTTCCCTTGTACTCGGAAAATCCAGTGCCTCTAGACAGATTGTTTAAAAACAAACAAAAACAAAAACAAAACAAAACAAAAAAAACCTTGCATCTTTAAACCTGATCTTACTCTTTTACTTAACGTCAACTTCTCCCGAAGCCAGCGGCCTCTGAGAGTGGAGCAGCACATGTTCTGAAAGAGAATCTCCTTCAAGACTTCACGGGACAGGGTCCAGGCACAGAATTCCATATATGCCCTCCAGTTTACCAAGCCAAAATCTCGCTCCTACTCCACCGTCAAGAGATCCAAGCTTACTCAAGCTGGAATCCTAAATATTAACTCTAGATCTGGGCTCAAAAACTCAAACAAAGCCAACTGACAAAGGCAAGTAGGTACGCTGTTCTGGGCTCCCAAATCACACAGGGGTGTACCCGCAAGACTCTGCGAGGTCCCAAAATCACACAGGGGTCCGTACCCGCAAGACGCTGCAAGGTTGGAAAGTTCAAAATTCAGTCAACAGGTAAAGTGCTTTGGAGTTCAGCGTGAAAGGAAACTGGGAGAGAGGAAGGGAAGGTTGAGGCTTCAAACTCAGCTTTCTGTGGGAAATTTTGCTTTCAAGTAGGAAGTGTTCTTAAAAAAATCCATAGCAAAGATTCAGCCAGCAAGGCTCTGAGGGGGCGTGTTCCTGCTGACCTTTGCCCTTCTGTTTCTGTATGTAGTTATAAATACTGTAGATTTCTTTTGTGATTTTTTTTGCCAAAGTTGTTTTATTTATACATTTTAATGTCTTAAGATTTTTCGATCTCACACACGCAAAGAATTTTACTGCATATTTTGCAAAGAAATGAAAAGCGCACTACCTTTAGCTTGCACATACTTGCAAAGTTAATTCAAAGGCTTTCTGTTCATTTGTTTTAATGGGGATTTTGTAAAATATCCATATAAATAATGTATTTATCTTTGGAATTTGTACATTGCTTTTCTCTCCTTCCTCCCACCCCCCACCCCCAGTTTATTTTGTGTGTATGTTTGCTTTGTGAACAGTGCGCAGGTATAGTTTGGTCACTTATGGTTGTATTAGCTGTTTCAATGTGATTTTTAAACAATTCATTTATAGGTATTTTTAGTATTGTTTTAAACCATGCTTCATTTTTTTAATTTCCACCCAAAAGCCATTGTCTATTTTTGTATTATTTGTAAGTTAAGAAGTTTTTTCCAATATATGGCAAAAAATAGTAGCATATTATTCTTGTAGTATTTAGTTCTGTAGATTTAAAAATAATGTACCCTTTGCTTTGGAAGCATACAAAAACGCTGTTTTACTCTATTAATATGCATGGAATCTCTCCCTTTGGAGTGACGCATTTTGTGCATTAAATTTGGGGGAGAAACTTCATAGAGATCAATGAACATACTTTCTTTCTTAAGTCTGCTTGTATATGCTCTGTCTTTCACATAAATATAAACCAGCAGATTGGATGCCTTAACAATGCAAATCATATCCATTTCACCTGTACATTGTACTGTGCACCCCCCAACTGTCAGCCATCACTAACATTCTAAGAAAAAAAAAAGAAAAAGAAGAAAAAAAAAAGAGAAATCGAAAAGCACAAAAGAACTGTTTTGTTACTTTAAGACAATGTTACTTTTTCTAGTAGAGCAAGTGAACATTAACAATGCTGCGACCGTGCATGCCCCGTATGGATTTCAACGGTTTTCACTAGACTGTCAGAGTGCGGATTTTTATGGGTTGGGGAGGGGAGGGGAGGGAAGTTGGGGGGGGGTGGTTGGGAGGGAAGGGGAGGGAGGGAGGAAAGCTGATTTTTCATGGTGAGAAATAATAATAATGACAACTGATGATAATAATAATAATAATAAAAAGAAACTGGAAAAAAATATAAGCAAGGTTTCTCCGTACTCAGAAAGGTCGTCTGAATTCGTGTGGTAAGCGCTGGCCTCAAGATGTCTAAGGTCTAAAGCCATATTTTGTCTGGTGAGCCAGACAACTGTCTGCAAAGGAACAAGCAGCGAGCCGGTGAGGTGTCCGGCTCAGACCCTGACAAAAGACGCCACCAATCTGTTAGCCATGTGCCGTGATGAGAACTTTACTGGAAAGCCCAAAGAGCCTTTAAAAAGAAAATGTGTATCAATTGTGTTTCGTTGCTTCTGTTTGATTAGCCGATGGAGGAGTAGTTTGGTTTTAGGAACCACTTTCTTCTACACAAAATCTTGTTTTCAAGTTCCTTTAAGATATAGCCCCCTAAATACGGAATATGGCTTTTTAAAAGAAGATGGAGTAGAGAATTCAAATCACATTTCAGTTTTGGGGGAAGAGCCCTGCCTCTGGATGACTGGATATGTACACACCATGCCTGGCCTCACAATGTAGGATGCAGCTCCATGAACTCATTCTACAAATCTTTCACCTTCTTATCAAACGTTTTCAATAGACACACACTGTACAGTCCAATTGTTAGAGCACTCAACTACTGTAGAGATTGTTATATTTCATTCTTTTTTATTTCTTTCTTCCTTTCTTTTCTTTTCTTTTCTTTTCCTTATTTTTTCCAAAAATTCAAGCTGTAAAATACTTTTCAACTTTCACGATATTTAATTAAAGTTACTTCCTGTCTGTGATGGCAGCTCCTAGTGGCGTATTCATTTCTCTATGGCAGAAGAGAAGAGCAACACTCAATGAACTGCAAAAGGCCCGGGTTTGCTATTACGTGGGCCAGTGTTAACACCCAGAGAGAATTAGCCTAGGCCTGGGGTACCCACTTCCTTTCTTTGTAGGTCCCACAGGGATCTGCTAATTTGGGATGCAAATTGAACACTCACAGCGTACTGCTGCCCTCTGCTGGCGTGAGCCAGGTGTGCACGTGCTGGCCCACATTGGTGGCAAGAGCCCCCAGTCCTATTGTCAGTGAACAGTGAGATTTCCCCCATGATAGGGGCTGAATGGGGAATCCAGGAACTGGTCATTCTAGAACACCATCCTTTGCACTGGAAGGCTGAGCTAAACTCTTCCTATGCAACTGATAATTAATCCCAGTGAGCCTCCTGGCCAATTAATTATGTGCCCTGGCTTGCTGATGAGACATGTGTGACTAGAGAAAAAAAAAAAAAAAAAAAAAAAAAAAAAAAAAAAAAAAAAAATATATATATATATATATATATATATATATATATGTAAACTTTGTGTGGATAATAGTTTTTTTTTTCTTTTTCCTGGTGGACAAAACCACATCTGTCTGGAATCAAAAGTTACAGGCACTCAGTACGTGTGCAAACTTCATAGGTCCACAGAAGATATACACACATCTGGGACTGGGTCATTTAAGGATACATCTTTCCATTGTACTTGCCATGTCTTCACTAATTTTGCAATGACTGGGCACGATGAGGTTAATGATACTTACAGAATGCCTCGACCAACAGAAGCTCCATGGCCAGACCTAGGAGGGTGTCACATAACCACCAGCACATTCATTTGTGGGAGGCACTGCTACTGCGCTGCTCTGAGATACAGCCCAAGGTAAGGTCATGAAAGGCTACCTCATGTAAGCCAGTAAGTATAGAAGCTGCTGTCCTGTCTTCAACGGAGAATCCTGCCTCATCAGCTTGGCCATCCCCCACCCCCCTTTTCAATTCTGTATCAGTTGCAGAAGATAAACACTGAACAAAAGGTTCAGGATGACTTCAGGAAGCATGTGGAGTCAGACAAGACAACCAGCTTCCAAGTCATCCACCTCTATGATGCTTAAAATGCAAGAGGCAGGCATACGCCAGAGCTCCACAGAATAAAAACAGATAACCACACTCTGAATTGGCTTAGAACTCCTTAAGGCCTACCTCTTGACTTCATTCATTCACTCATTCATTCATTCATTCATTCATTCACTCATTCCCTTAAACCTCAAGCATTTGGCATTCCTATGACCCTTGATGAAGAGTAGTGGATCCATTAGTAAGAACACTAGCATTGTTGTCACTCTTGGAGCTTACAATAGAAAAATTGACATAATCCCACAACACACGTAACATTTAACGAAGGTATTGAAGTCTGAGTCAAGAATGTTTTGAAGGTATAACATCGTGAGGTCTGACATAATCTAAGGACTTTCTGGAAAAGTCTTCTAGAGAAAGTAGGAGTTGAGCTGAAGCAGAAAGAGCAAGCAGCCAAGGTGGAATGGCTGACAGTGTGATGACTGAGCTTGAAGTAAGATGAAGGGCACCCAAGAGCAGAGAGACTGTGTGAGCGGAGTGCACAGATGCCCACAGTGACTTTGTGGGGCACAGCAACTCCAATTCACAGCGTATTCTGGGCACCTAGCATGGATTTGATGTGTTAGATGCTAAGGAGCCAAACAGCTGAGGTTCCTACATGCAGAGCCTCCAACAAACGCACAAACTCGAGGTCCCTGAGTGTTCACAAAGGCGATGTTGGATTAAAAACCAGTGCAACTCTTTGGGGTTAAGCAGACAGGCAGAGAGAAAGAGACAGACAGACAGACAGACAGACAGACAGACAGACACACACACACACACACACACACACACACACACAGAGAGACAGAGACAGAGACAGAGACAGAGACAGAGAGAGACAGAAAGAATTTATCCATGAGAGAGGGAGGGATGGGAAGAGGGATGGATGGAGGGAGGGAGGGAGGGAGGGAGGGGGGGAGGGAGGGGGGGAGGGATACAGCCACCAGCAGACACCTATGTCATCTGAAGTGAACATGTGGCCAGAGTTGCTCCAGACAACTTGCCCACACCAGAATGCATGGTCTTCACATCCTTTGGGTTTTGTTAGATTTCTCTTCTCCAGCATTGGAGTTGCTGATATTTCACTTTTTAAACGTTGGAATCCAATTTAAAAGCAATGATTCCATTCTGTTAGTGGCTTGAGAGATGGCTTAGCACTTAAGAGCACTGGCTACTCTTGTAGAGGACCCAGGTTAAGTTCCTAGCACTTACATGGTGGATCATAACCATATATTCACAGGATTCAGTTCCCTCTTCTGGCCTCCTCTAGCACTGCACATATGCATATGGGGTGTCCATTTATACATGCAAGTGATACTCATAAATCATATCTATATCTACATTCTTTCCTTTAAAGTGTCATTTTGGGATTTCTGGCAAAAAAGTCCAAGTTACTGAAGGTGTCACTTGAGCAGTCCTTATGGTATAATAGACAACTATGATCAATATCTTGAGACTTCACTATGAGAAAAACCAAGTATTGAAATTACCAGCCATAGGGGGTTGGGAAAGCGGGACCATGTTCTTGTGGAAACCTGCTGGCTGCAGGCATCAGAGGCCGCTCAAGACACAAACCCACAATAAAAGCCTACCATGGATTCCTCTTGATTCAGAGAAGACCCATCACAGATGAATTCATTTTTACATAAAAATCTCAAAGAAGTGAGTTCTTTTCAGCATGCTCTGTTCAAAGTCTCAAAATGATCACCTCCACCCTCTCCCACATCATCAGTTGTTTATTCCTCAATATATTACATTCTGATCAGCCCCCAAGTCCACCCTATTGCAGGGGAAAACCTAAATGTATTTGAACTCATTTTGCTTCTGATCTTGACCTGCCAGAGACCTTCTGTTCCATCTCAGGCAGACCTCTCTCCATGTCCCTCTGTCATCTATGGTCTGCCATCTCTGCTCTACTAATATTTTCTTGTTGTCCATATCATAGCACACATTTATTATCCTCATAAACACTGGGGAGACTTCCATATTGCACACACGGACCTTAGAGGTGTCCCCTAGAGGGGACAGAGGGAGACTGTGGAGCAGCTGGAGGCCACTGTAGTGGTCCTCTCAAGGCAGGAACAGCTTGGACTAGGGAGATAAAAGGGGGAAATAGATAGGACTAAGAGATGTAAAAGAATCATCATGGTTTGATGATCGAGGTAATATGGGAGTTAATGGAGAACAAAATAGTCAAAAGAGTAGTCACCAGTATGCATGTTGGGGCTGGGAATGGAACCTGGGCCCTCACACGTGCTCAGCATGGCCTTTACTACTGAGCTGCAATGCCCAATTGAATGCTCACACCTTTGATGGAGATAGAGAGAACTCCCCTTTAAGAAAAGGTTGGTCTCTCTGGCCTATTTCCTTGCTGTGAAACCAATGATCCAATCCTTCCTATATCTTCACATTCGCTTTCTGGTACTAGAAATATTTTGTTTTCATTTTTTTTTCTTTCTTAAATAAAAGCATCAGGTAGTTTTATCTGGAGATTTATAGTATGTTGGGGCTAATTTTGATCTATTAAGCATATATTCCCCACTCCCACCAAAGGTAGAAATTTCACATTCTATAGTAAGAACAAAAGTTTTGAGCCTTGGAATTAACCCTAAGCCTGCTCACAATGAGCTTTCTGGAGGAAACTTCCAGTGCTGGAATGATACTATAAAGAAAATTTCATGCTCTACAAAGATTCGGGTGAACTGTCAATAAAACAGATGGTGCCCTAGTACACATGATTCATTCAATAACATGCATTGCTCCATGAAAGTCAGAAGGGATAAATGGAAATCAAGCAATATCCAGGCCCTTATAGAAAGCTTTTACTTATAAGATATATTTTTATGGAACCCTCTTTTGTGTTAAGTTCATAGACATGGCTAATGTTTTGACATGACATTGTCTTGTGCACAGTTCACACTCTGAATTTTACACATGCACACCCACAGCACAGTACAAAAATAATCTCTCATTTTAAGGAAGTTTTTGATTTTGTGAAGGGTAGCAATTTTGCTATTCTGGGGGGTGGGAGAGGCATGCGGCCCTCCATGAACCATAGATTAGACACCTCTTCACACTGAGAGCTAGGGATATGATAACATCGCGTTGACTCACTTCCATCTCTTACAGCTGCCTAGGGGAGATACAGCAATGACTCAAACAGTCACAGCACACACTGGAACAAATGCTACTGGATCCCAACATGTCTGAGTGAATCTGTGGCACCAGGTCTACACAGATTCTGCTAGCAATCTCAATAGCCAAAGTTAATTAAGCAGCAATCAAATGTCTTGCTTATATCCTCCA
The DNA here is from genome assembly GCA_902729485.2 of Mus minutoides. Taxonomy (NCBI): domain Eukaryota; kingdom Metazoa; phylum Chordata; class Mammalia; order Rodentia; family Muridae; genus Mus; species Mus minutoides. The sequence continues at coordinate 27,126 of LR749633.1, read as the reverse complement.
ATGGCTATTAAAAAGAACCCAATTCTGCTTCAATACCGATTAGTGCTAATAATTAATACTGATAGTTAATTCTTAGTTATTGCTCCCCTTGCTCCCCATCTTTGTTTTTTTATTCCACGTGGTGAAAGCCCTCTTTCTGTTCTTCAGGTTTTTTATTGCTAACTTCTTCCTTCTTCACTCTTATTCACTGCTTGGTTCTCCATGACATCCCTTCTAGCAGGAAAGCTCCTTCCCCTTTAGCAGAGCAGGGAAAAGGGGAGACATTGTGCTCATCAAACATGATCCCCTGTGGCAGGACAACAGAGGGAAACAGTCTGTCAATATTCAACTTTTAATAACATTTGACCTATTCTTTCTGTCTGTATTTACTAATCTATTAGCCTTTTTATTTCCTTTATTTTTTTTTTCTAGAGCTTGATGGCTATTCTTCTTCTCTCTGGTCCAGTGATCTTGCTACTAAAGCATTCTTCTAATAGTAATTTAGCATAAATGTCTTATAGTTATTAAGCAAATTCAACTACATTGAACATCAAATACGCTAGGCTGGTAAAAATTACTTTCTAAATTATCCTTTTATATGCTAGCAAAATATTGTGGGTGGATGGAGGGACCAGAGAGTTAGTTTTTTGTTTTGTTTTTTTGTTTGTTTGTTTGTTTTCTAAAGGGTGAGAGAAAGAAAGTATGGAAGGGAGGAGGATCTGGAAGAGACGAGGAAGCAGGAATCATGGCAAGAGTATATTGAAATCTATCTATCTATCTATCTATCTATCTATCTATCTATCTATCTATCATCTATCTATATTGCTGTATAAACACACACACACTAATAGACATACATGGGGAATACCATTGGGTATTGGATAACCAATTAGTGTATTCTTCCCTGGGGAAGATTGTTTCTCCAACTCTCACCATTCTTTAGTTGCTTATATACTTTACTCTTTGTATAGGAGTGGGACTTCTCCCGTGTATGTTAGTATGTTGTTGTCCTTGTTCAGCACATGTTTAGGCGGTCATGTAGGTAAGACTTTATGGGTATAGCTTCTGACACTCTTAGAAGACACAATCTCACACACAGTAAACTCCATGATCCTCTGGCTCTTAAAATGTCTTCTCCAAAATGATCTCTCAACTTTAGGTGCTAGAGTGGTATTATAGATGTATCCTTTGGGACTGGGCTCCATAGTCTGCAGTTTGATTGGTTGTAGATTTCTGGAATGGTCTCCATCTGTTGCAAAGAGAACTTTCTTTGATGTGGAGTACCAATTGCAGTTGTGGATTTAATGACAAATATTTAGGATATAGTTAGGGATTATGCTGGTTTAATAAAGTAGTCATTGTAGGTTCTCCACCAAGATCCATGGCTTTACCAGCCTAGGGTAAATTGATTAATTTTCTAGTACCAGGTATAATATCCTTCATGCTGAGTAGGTACTGAGTCCAGTTAGAGAGTTGTTGGTTACCACCAAGGCATGTGCGCCACTGTTGCACATGCTGAGTTAACATGCCATTCTAGCTGTGGTGGTTTACAGGCATCATAGCTGTGTAGAACTGTTGTTTGCATCATTTTGGAAGCTTGCATGGCACTTTCTGGTACCATGAAAGCTCATCCCCAGAGAGGGGGATTTCAAGCTCAAGTCCCTCTGGTTCTGTGCTTTGCGTTTGAATCGCATTGCTCCTTCAGTAATAGGGACTTACATTCTACCTCTGAAAAGGCAATCAAGAACAACAGTAACAACCTATTATGTTTTGAGAGTCTCTTGACCAACAACTCAAAAGAAGGCTCCCCCCACCCCCCCACCCCCGTATTGGGATTTTTGTTAATTCATCTTTGGCTCTTAGCGAGAGCATTAACATTCCCAGAGGTCAAAAATTTATTTAAACTATATATGCTCATTTATGCATAAAATGGTGTATTGCAAGTATTTTTAGGGGGTTAATGATTCTTACCTTTTTCCCAGACACCCTTACTGTCACTCCCCCCTTTTCCTTCTGTACTTATCTCCTGTTTTTCCAATTGTCCTCTTCAGATCACTATACTCTTTTATTCTACTTTCTATTGCACCTCCTGGGGGTGGCAATGGTTCCTCTTCAGTTTCTTAGTTTTTCACACCATGATCTTTTTCTCTATATGTTTGTTCTTGTGTGTAGAGAGGCTATTCATGTGTGCATGTGTTGATTCTGTGCTCTCTCACATTGTTAGATTTGTTTAGCATTTCTAGAAGTGTTCTTACTAGAATTTTGGGGATCACTAATGTATAATATGTCATCTATAAGTAGGGATAGTTGGATGATTTTTTTTTCCTATTTGCAACTCTTTAACTTTCTTTTGCCTTATTGCTCCAACTACTACCTCCAGTACATTATTGAAAAGGAATAGGGAGGGTGGCCATCTCTGTCTCATCTATGACTTCAGTAGATTTGCTTCAAGCTTTTCTCCATTTAGGATGATGCTGGCTATAGATTCCTCATATGTTCCTTTTTATTATGTTGAAGTATGTTCTCCTGCATCTATCTTTTTAAAATAGTTTAAGAAAGACTGGCTATAAATCTTTGAAAGTTTAATAAAATTCTGTTGTGATCCATCTTGGCCTGGATATTTTTAATTGGAAGGCTTTTCATTTCTAGTTTAATAACCTTCTTTGTTATGGGTCTTTTTAGGTTTTTCTTTTTACTTTTTCTTTTGTTTACCTTTTGGTGGTTTAGCAGAATCTAGAAATCCATCCATTTCTTTTGGGCTTTGTCTTTACTGGGCATTTCCTCTGGCATCCATTCTCCTTTAGTTTTTTTTTTTTTTTCTCCTTAATTTCATTGAGCTGTTTCTTTGTGTCTTATTCAAGCTCTTTGAATTCTTTGATAAAATTTATAATTATTCTTTTAGATTATATGATCTCAGATTCATCTTGGCAACTCTCAGCAAACATTTCTACATGCTTTCCAGTACAAATATTACTTTAATCTTTAATCTTTTCTTTTTTTTTTTCAATGAGATCTCAGGATGTGGAGTTCTTAGTTCTGCATCTGATATGGGCAGAGCATGTATGACAGAAGACAGGATGTGCTGGTATTGGAGGCTGAAAATGTCTTAGGTGGAAGTAAGTCAGAAGGAAAGAGGGGAAGAAGTCAGTGTGCAGGATGTGCTTCCTAGTCTAAGCCTGGAGTGTGGGAATACATCTTGCTGCATAGCTAGGTGGATGGTGGCATGGGAGAAGCCAGTGGGTGGTAGGGGCAGGCAGCTTTGTTTTAGAAGAAGCTTAGAGATTGGCTGAGACACAGGCAGAGGTGGACAGAACAGATCAGGGCACTAGATGTGGGACCCAGGCTACATCTGGCAGGTTGGGGTGGGGTAGGGTGGTACATGGACGGGAGGGGCAGACAGACTCATTGGGATAGACCCTAGAGAAGGATGTACAGGATCTAGCTAAGTGGAGAGGTTGACCTGTTCTTTAAGAGCAAAAAGAGAAAGACATGAGCATGACCTCTTCTGTTCACATGTAAGAAAAGATACGAAGAAAACATGGCAAATTAAAAGAGCAAAGTTGGCAGCCAAGTGACTTTAGAAACTGTTTAGCCAAATAGATGGGCTGATACTATTCACCATGCAAGTATGCATGTTCAGTTCTCATTGAGGCCATAGGGTAAAGGTGCAGTGACTTCAGATGAAAAGGAAGTGCTCACTAACACCATATAAACCCACAAAGTCCCCATTGGAACTTGAAGCCTTAAACACACACACACACACACACACACACACACACACACATCTTTATGTATATACTATATTAAATATATATATACACATTCTAATGTTGACTTTAATAAGAAATTACTCAAGTTCTTAACCTTTAGTTATTTAAAAGAAACTGATGGTATTTATGTTCAAAAATAACATTAACATTAACATTAAAAATGTTAAATGATTAACATTCAAAAATGTTAAATGATTCACTAATAAGCTCATTACCCAGCACACATTAGTCATCTTGACCATATTAGACTTTGCATATGTATAAAGCATCACATATATAATGGATGTTAGATGGACAGACATTAAATTATTTCCTGTTTCTTGCTATTATAATCTACCAGTATAATAGACATCTTAAGTTAAAGACACTGAACTTGCAATCCCTTCCTGCTTCATAAAGCCCAAAGAAAAACATCCTTGGAGACCATTGGACCATTCCTAAGTCTCAGTTTTTACTTAACAAAAGAAAACTTCACAACATTGTCTAGTTAGATTTCCAAAGGTAAACTATGGCTGACACTCATCAGAAGCAAAAGCAAACAGTTCTTCCCACTACGTTTCCAGACCACTTGCCTACCTTATTATATCACTATATTGCTTAGCGTCAAAGGAGATACCAGGCTATCAAAGTCAGGAAATGAAGGAACTCATTTAGAAGCTGGCACATGCTGGGGGTGCTGAGTGAGGACTCATTACTCCTGCCAAAGGTAGAAAGAAGAATTGGGTGAGAAGCAACTCAGGAACAGAAGAAGAAGAAGAAGAAGAAGAAGAAGAAGAAGAAGAAGAAGAAGAAGAAGAAGAAGAAGAAGAAGAAGAAGAAGAAGAAGAAGAAGAAGAAACAGATTTTGTTTTTGTTTTTGTTTTTGCTTTTGCTTTTGATAAATGGCCCTTAAAGTATAATCCTACTAGCACTATCCTAGTTGAAAAAAATTTCAATATTGCAGGATTCAGTGAAATTATTTTAGAGGAAATTTAGAATTTGATTAATACATTTATGAGATGACCAGGATAAAGCAGATGAGGAGACCCATAGTTTGCATTCCAGGTAAGTAAATTCTAGAAATAACTTACATTTATTTATCAATTCACTCATCCAAATAGTTTAGTGAATAGAGTAATCCTAGGAGCTGGTAATCATGGAGGAAGAGATAATCAGAAACCAAAGGAAATAAATAAATATACACCAATGCCATGTTGGAAAGAACCTGTGAGAGAAAATGCCAAGGCATTTTACACACACACACACACACACACACACACACACACACACACACACACACACGTAAAATTAACTTTTATTGTCTTGTAGTAATTGCCACATCAAAGGCTCACTGCTTCATTTTACTAACCTAGGTCTAGTTATGGAAGTTCCTAGCCTCTGTACAATCTTATCTAGGCCTAGAATGTTTTTAGCCTCTGAGATTTGCTGCTGAATAAGCTCACCCCTTCCTAGCTCTTTCTGGCTTCTGGATGACTGGTCAACAAAGCTGTTCTGGCTCAAACTTCTCTATAAGCTGACTGATTGAATCTGGTTGATTTCTTGGCCTCTGACTTTTTTCTCTGCTTGGCCTCTAACTCTGGACATCTGTTCTAATCTGGCTCCATCTCATTCTTTGGTCTACTCTGTTTTCACCTGTGTCTATCTTGTTCTCTCTTCAACCTGTTTCTGTAAAACTCTCCTAGTAAAGCTGCCTCCTTCTTCTGCACCACACTCTCTTAATCAGCTTCCTTTTCCTTTCTCTTCTTGTGAGAATTGGGCAGATCCTATCCTGTCAAATCTTTCTTTGATTCATCACTCCGTTTGACACCCAATTAGATATAATTTTTAAACATGGCTGCTTCCTTCTAAAAACTAACTTTACCTTCACTATTTGGGATGAAAGGTGTAAACTAGGGGTGTGTCTGTATTCTAGCCAGAGGGATTAAAGGTGTATGCCAAGGGCTGAGTCACATCACAACTAGAAACAGGTGTTTTTCAGTAAATAACACAATCTCAGGACTCATAGTGTGATGAAAAAAAAAAGTGTGTGTGTGTGTGTGTGTGTGTGTGTGTGTGTGTGTGTGTATGTGTATTCATGTGTGGAAGGCATGATTCCCTATCCAATGGTAAGTAGTAAAAGATAGTAAGAGGTGATTGAATTGTAAGATATTCATGGGTGGGTTGACCTATTCTTAAATTTATAGCTGAATGTGTTAGGGAGCTCTCAGGCATAGAGGGAGGCTGTAGGCCACTAAAGTTACCTTTGAAGGATACCTTTTGCCCCAGAACCTTCTCCATGCTTCTTGGCTGCCCTGAGATGGACAGCCTTCCTCTACCACAGACTCTCTGCTATGATACTCTGCTTCATCTCATGCCAATAATTTCCAGGCCAAGACACCATTGAAACCTTCATAATTATGAGCCAAAATATTTTTTTCCTCCAAGGTTTTCACCTCAGACATTTTGCTGCAGTGGCAGACAGCTGTGTTTGGACTGGATAGATGGCTTGAGATCAGCTCTGGAGCTTAAGGGATACCATGTAAGCACAGAGGCCAGAGTCTGATCTTTGACATTTGTCTTGCATGGGTAAAGCAACTCCTATGAAGCTTCTAAAAGAAAGTCCTCTCTCAACTTGAAATACCTACACATGGAGCAGGTCCAAACCTAAAGTAGTCCAGGAGATAAACTCTTTACATCTTTGTCTAAAACAGTCACCCAGCCACCCTTGCTGATCTGCTATTCCTCAGACCTCATACCCTGCAGATTAATTAACACTCAACGTTGTAGGAAGCCACTGTGCTGTGGGATGGTTTTATAAAGCAAGAGCCATTTACATGAGCAAAGAAAACTACAACTAGGCTCACTTGTTGGAAAAAATGTAGAAAAGTATTTTAAAGATTCATTTATTTTTATTTTAAGTGTATGAAAGTTGCCTGCATATAATGTGCACCACAAGACACCTTGATGCCCAAGAAGTCCACAAGAGAGTGTCAGGTCCCCCTTGAACTGGAATTATAGGTAGCTGTGAGCCACCATGGGGCAGGGGTCATCTATGAAAGCAGTAAGTGTTCTTCACCAATAAGCCATCTCTTCTGCTCTTGTATGAAATGTTTTGCTTCAAAATCGAGTGGTAGTGGATAGAGAAATCACAATAGAGTGTTAGGAAACTGTGGTATGTATTATGCACTGGAGATATGTTTTATCACATGTTGCCGCTGGCATATAGAAAAGTAAAGAGGTATCTAAAGAACTGGAGGCTATTTGGAAATGGCATGTCACAGGTTTTGGGGCTTACAAGATAACCCAGGTAGTACAATGCTTGCCTTGTAAGCACAACAGAGTTTGATCTCCAGAGCCCACATGAGAAAACGCGGTGTAATGACGCTTACTTGTAATCAAATGCTAAGGAGGCAGTGAGAGGAAGATCACTGGGCTTATAGCCCAGTCTACCTAGAAGGTTTACAGCCAATGAGAGACTATTTTAAGGGAAAAAAAGTGAAAGGCAATTGTGGAATGGCATAAGGTGGGCTTCCACATGGATGTTTATATACTTATTGGCACACATATGTACTCATAAACACAGTCATAAAAGTTTTAAAGTCACAATTGTGTCTAGAGAGAAGAGGTTTCTTTCTTTCCTCTTTCTTTCTTCCTTTCTTTCTTTCTTTCTTTCTTTCTTTCTTTCTTTCTTTCTTTCTTTCTTTCTTTCTTTCAGAATCATAGTATGCTTTTAACATATAGAATGCCCACAAGTTGAAAACCATACCCGAAACAGTGACCAGGATCAAGGACCAGTGGATAGTCAGATAGGTCACAGGCCCTAGGGAGACCCCGCTGTGGTTATTTTGCCAAATGAGCACAGTGTTAAACTGTCTCCTAATGTCATAGAATGATATCCATAGGTCAAGGCACATGCCCAACATGTTTTGTGAGAGTTTTATTGAAGAATATGTGACCATCCTGGCCTAGAAAAGATTGGGAGTATCGGAGATGTAGAAATGAAAATCAGAATGATTCCAATTTCTGTCTATTCAAAAGAGGACAAGACAGTTGCTCATTTGTCGAGTCTGCTGAATCCTTCCTCTGCCCTTGCAGATGTAATAAGGGAAAAGCATGATGAGACACAAGATCTCCAGAGGAACGAGCCAGGACTTGTGTAATATCCATATCTAAGGACCCACTTTACGAAAACAGCTCCTCATTGAGCACCAATCCAAGGTAGACATCTTAAGTATATATTGCTGCTAAGGCTATCAATATAAGCCAAGATAATGATTACTGATGTGATAAGAATTGATGGGGTCTCATCAGCTGTAAGGAGTAACACCCAAGTACCTAATGATTTCCCTGGACACTTTACACCTAAATTTTCTTCTATATTTTGGGTCTCTCAAGACCAAATAATTTCCTTCATCTTTGCAGTAAGAACTGTGATGGGTGATGGAGAGCCGTGGTGGGAAAAGTCAGACTTGTCCCTTTCCTTCAAGGAAGCTTCATCTAAGCCAGAGAGGGAGACACAACTTTGGTCATGCATGGGACTCTTGAAGGCAGGGAACCAAAAGGACAATGAGCTAAAGACCTACCCAGGTGTGGAGGAACAGTAGGGGCTCCCTCAGAGGGGGGAAAAATGGAGTTCAAGCTGATACTGGAAAGATGCATTGGGTGAAGAGAGAATATTCCATAGGATGAGTATCACATACCAAGGACCCATATGACTGAATATCTGAGCCAGCAGTAAAAGATGAGGTCAGCTGGCCAGCACAACTCAAACCCTCAGTCAACCTTCTGTAGAATGGGGGTGGCGAGTGTTTGCTTGCTGGCTTTTCAATTGTTTGTTAGCAGACAAATAAATGGGTTTTATTATGACATTTAAACACACACACACACACACACACACACACACACACACACACACATACAAGCACACACACATTCATTGCTCATATTTATTCTTTTTTTTTTCACTTTTTTGGAATGGTTTTATTTATTTAGTTTTAATTATTTTTTCTTTATTAGATATTTTCTTCATTTACATTTCAAGTGTTATCCAGAAAGTTCCCCATACCCTACCCCATCCCTGCCCTGCTCCCCTACCCACCCCCTCCCACATAATGGCCCTGGCGTTCCCCTGTACTGGGGCATATAAAGTCTGCACTAGAGACATGAGCACAGGGGGAACTAGTTAGTTCATGTTATTCTTCCACCTATAGGGTTGAAGACCCCTTCAGCTCCTTGGGTACTTTCTCTAGCTCCTTCCTTGGGAGTCTCATATTTATTCTTATCACTACCCTCCTCTCTCTCTCTCTCTCTCTCTCTCTCTCTCTCTCTCTCTCTCTGTCTCTCTCTCTGTCTCTTTTCTTCCAGTAGCTGGGGATTTTTATTTAAAGATTATAAAGAATCCATTGAAAAGTAGATTAAGAATTGTATGACCAGTTTCCAAGAGTCCCAGCCAGACACTATTAGCAGGCACTGGGGGACTGGGAAGGTGTATCTTCAAGCTGTACTCCTCCAACCACCACCACCTCAGAGTGTGTTTTGCATATGATGTCTGCGATCTCACGTGTCATTTGTAACAATTTGTAACACCTTCACCTTTCCATGAAACAAATTATGTCTTAAATAATAACTTTTAGATCATACATGGTTTGACATTTATTTTATTTCGGCCATCACTTTTGGTCAGGTAGAGCCCTGACAGGCACAGCAAGTGAACCTTAATGGCTTAAGGGAATAAATAGAAAGCTAACGGGATCATACCCATTAGCTAATGGATCACTAAGCAGTGGCGACTAGTTCCACCCCAGTGCACTTAGCCCAGGGTTGCCAGGAAGTTTAAACACAACAAGCAAACACTCTAGCTTGTACCTCACAGGCCTAGGCAGTGGGAGCTGAAACTCAAATATGGCTTCTCTGATAGACAGGTGAGTGAATGTGGCTATCATTATGTAATCACACAAAGTAGGATTTATTTATTATTGACTACAAAGCATGCTCTAGAAATACAGTGGGGGTATTTGACCTGCTAGGTCAGTGCGTTTGTTGGTGATAGCCTGGCAGATGGAGGGATCCTAATGGGAGATCCATCAAGTACCCTGTTTTGCTCACTCTATTCGTGTCTCGGTGACTCATGGGAAAATATATGGGCCTGACATTTTGTTCCGTGGAATGCTTCACAGAGTGGTAAATTAGCCAGCCACTCTATGTGTTATGCTGGGATCTATTTTCCACTGTTTTCTTTTTTAAATCAGTTGTTTCAGATATATGTGTCTCATTAGCATCTAGGTACTGCAATCACTTTTTAAAGTCCCAAATCTTATGGTTTTATTGAGCTATTAAAGAGCTTGATTTATGGATGGTATGGCCAGTAAGAGAACTTAAAGTCATTGGATAAAACCTACAGATGGATGGCAGGAAAACACCTACAAAAGGAGTCCCAGAAACACATAGAGAAGAGATGCCACTGAGAACCAGTGCCAGGACAAGCTGCTCTCCCTCAAACTCAAGTTCATCTCCTGATTCACGCTGTGACTATAATCTACTGTCTTTACTCTAAAGCTCCTTGACCTCTGACACCATAAGGATATGCCCACCGTTGTCCACACAGGACTCCCTGGAAGCATCACAAGAAAGTGTTAGACAGTAGTAAAAGCCAGGATTCTTTCCAGCACTCATCTGCCCGTCTGCCTGTCTATCATCTATATCTATTATCTATCACTATAACTATAACTATCATCAAGTTATACTCTATCAACCATTTATCTATCACGTCTATCTCTCTACCTATCATCTATATTTAACTACATCTATCAATCTATTCCTACCTCTATTGTCTATCAACTACTCATCATCTATCATCTATCAACCCAAATCTAATTTTTCAATCATCTTTTCCTCTCTAGCATCTAGCATCTATCTTGTATCAATTCACTTATCCTTCATCTACTATCTATCTCTCATCTTTCATTCATCTACCTACCTGTCAATTTACTTGTGTATTTCCATATCTACATGTCTACCTACCTACTTACCCACGTACCTACTGATCTATCTATCTATCTATCTATCTATCTATCTATCTATCTATCTATCTATCTATCTATCTATCGTCTGTGTCCCTATATATTCATGATCTCTGAGCAGGCTTAAACTTTAAAAATACAGTATCTATAAATTATAAAAACCCATTTATTTTGAAGTTTCCCGGTTCGTCCTTTTCACTGCTCTGCGCCTTCAGTGAGGCAATCACAAGCTCCCTCTCAGCCAATGACTTGCCACCTCAGTCCATCCCTCTTCATATTCTGAGCAGCTTTCTACACATCTTTTTTTCCTAAGAGGGAATGGGGCTCTGGCGGAAACAGAAGACGAATAATAAAACAAGTAAAGGAAGCATTAATATTTACTATGTGCGAGGTGTTTTGCACACATGCGCTCATCTACACCTCTTAACAAGACTAAAACAGTTCACACGTGAGGACCAGGAGACCCAGAAGTTCTTTCATTTGCATAAGGCCGAGGAGCTGTTAGCTAAGCACAGAAGTGGTTCTGATTCCAACGTGCTCGCTCGCATTTTTCACCACTCTGCGACTTCACACTTTGTAACCGGCCATGGAAGTGATTCCACAGACTGTTAAAAGGAACTTAGTAAGCAGAGACTAATCACCATGTTAGTGTTAGCTGTGCCTACTCTTCCTATTGACTTTTGATAGAAGAGTTATTTAAACAGTCTCTAAGCAGAAGAAAGGTTAAATAAATTGGAGTCTTGCAAATAACCCCTAAATAAAGCACCGTGAGTTTAATTATAGCCGTGCCTTCTCCTCCTCTTTCTCCTTCTCCTCCTCCCCCCTCCTTCTCTCCCTTTCCTTTGGATTTTTGTCTCGTGTAGGCCATTTTTCCATAGTGGCCTAAGATACATTTTAACGTGGTTGTATAAGGATTCAAAGTAAAGACAAAAAGCACTGTATGCTGGCTCTTGAGCTCCAACACCCTTAAGGGAAGCAACACAACTCGGCAATGAGGAAAATCTGAGGGAGGAGGAAGCATGAGTGAGCAAAGAGGCTTGTGGGTAACTGGGCTTGCCTGCATGTGGGCAGCTGGGCTTGCCTGCCTGTGGGCAACTGGGCTTACCTGCTAAGCAAATGATCCTTTGTGCTCAGGAAGAAATGGGAAGTAGGAGGCGCCATAGCGGGAATGTAGAAAGTCTCAGAGAAGGGTCCTGTCTGTCCTCTACTTCATAGAGCTGAGACATGGACACCCTGAGCCCCCTGGAAAGAGCAAGGTCGGTGGGGAACACGAGAGACCATTACCAGATGACCAGAATCCAGTGACATTTCTGAGATGACCAGAATCCAGTGAAAGATGTAGTCATCTGCCCTCAAAAGAGATTCTAGAAGACAAACTGTTAATACAGAAGGAATGAGAAAGGACGAGCCAGTCTCTCAGCAGTGATCAGCAGATATTGCCACTGGGGATCATAAGGCCACATTAGCTCAAAGAAATCACTAGAGCAACAGAGAATGTTCCTTATGAGTATCTAAGAAAGCCCCATTGGTCTTCTGGAATTCAAGTCATCCTTCAGGGGGAAAAGAACTGGAAAGCCCCACACAGGTAAACGCTCACTTTCTACTTCATCTAGAGAATCACTATTGAAAACAAATTGGCTTCAGTCATTTCTGGCATCTTTGAGCGCATGGACTGCAGGCTACACTGTGTGGGTGTACCCTCAGTTTGGACATCTCAAGCTTCCCTGTGTTCAAGCTGGCTGGGTCCCTAACTAGGACTCTAAACCTAGGAGCCACGGGGAGAGTAAAAAAGGAAAAAATCCTCATCCCACATTCTCAGTGCTTTACAGGAAAATGGTCTCTGTGTAAATACACGCCAGAAACTCCAATCTTTAGAAGTCTGCACTGGCTACCCTGTGTCCTACGGATCCAGCCTGACTCTCCAGACGGCTCTGTCTGTGGGCACACAGCTGTGGCTTCCATAAACGAATCCCCTCCATCCAATTTAAACTGAGCTTCAAGTTGATTTGGGAGAGAATTTATGCAGTTTACAGACTTAAAGCGTTTCCTTCATCCCAGAGGACAAACAAGCTTGTGGGGGGAGGGAGTGAGGAACTGCTAACTTAACAGAGAGAGAAGAAAAGTCAGAACTCCCAGGAGAGGTAGAGGAGGGGGAACGGGGCCGGAGCGTCAAGGAGGGCAGGTGACAATTGTCAGATGAGTTTCATCATGCGACTGTGTTTCTAGTCACTTGCAACTTCTCTGAAAAAAAGTATTCTCTGGGGCCCAAACTTTACCTGTTTCGTCTCAGCCCAAAGGTGAGCTGCTTACGAAGTTTGAGAGAAATTGGCTTAGGAATTTCAGAGTTATACTCACAGGCAAGGAAATGACATCTCTTCTGTTTTCAAAAGAAAAAAAGAAGAGGTTTTAGTCACCGCAGGCTCAGGGACGGAAACTCAGAAGTGAATGAACCTTAAAACTCTAAGGAGTCTGATAGCCTTGCTAAGCCAACGCATCTCAGAGATCGGGACAGAAACAGCTGGTAAAAGAAGATCCAGGGAGTTAGTGGGCGGTAAGGGAAGGAAAACAGAGTCTTAACAAGGCAAGTCTTTGTGTGTTTCATTACATAATTAGCTGAGGATGGGGCCCGTGAATGTTTTTAGACTTATGCTCTGTCAAATCACCAAAGAGAACAAAATTCTGTTTGCCACACCTTGGGCCTTTTGTAAGTTAAAGACTATGCCATAATGTAACTTGGTGATTCTAATTATGAATCTAAAATGGACAGAGTCTGTGGGACAGGGGTGCACGTGAACATTCTGCATATATGGAGGACAAAGGTTGGCACTGGGCATCTTTCTCAGTCACTCTCTGTCCCATTATTTTGAGAACTTCACAGAGCTGGGAGCTTCACCACTAACTAGTACTCCAGTCCTCCAGGCTGGTGAGCCCCAGGGATCTACCAGTCTATACTACCTCCACCAACGAGTGCTAGGGTTACAGGTTCATGACACTATATTTAACTTTTATATGGGTGGTACGAGCCAAACTCAAGTCCTCCTGCCTATATAGAAAGCAGTCTGCCCATTGAGCTACCTCTAGCATTTTAAACAAAGCTCATTTAAACACAAACTCATGACTATCTAAGAGGCATCCATTCACAGAAATTACTAAAGAAAGTACATTAAATAACCTGGGACATATTAAGCAGAGGTTGAATAGATAAGTGGCTCTAAGCTCATTTTGCCAGCAAAATTCTACCCTTGGTCTTTCTTGACCAGTAAGTATATCAGAGGTCCTGTACCAGAGGGAGTATCTGGTGCAGGTTACATGTCTCCAGTAGTGTCCTTCATTGCCTCAACCTATGTCTATGGCTTTAGCCATAATCTGGAACAATGGGCTGTCCATATTCAGTTTCAGTGCCATGCAGATGTGCCTTTTGCCACTGGTGTGAACACATCTTACTCTTGTCCTCCACGGACCAGCAGATGAGCTCTGAGGTGGCAGGCTAGCACGTGCGCATACACAGGAGCCATGCTATAGTCATCTCTGTATCTTACCTGCCTGGTGTGGGGAGTAATGTAGCCTGCTCCCACATCCCTGCTACATTTTGATATGCAACCAGCTAGAGCCAAATCAGCAGCTCACTATTTTCCATTGTTGAAGTCCTTGCAGGATGCGGGATTCACCCTTCTGGCAGCCTGGGCCCCAAATTGGGCCTCCATCAGGAAACCCTCAAAGCTGAGAGATTTTTACAGAATTTAATGGGCTTTGGGGGACACTTTTGCAGACAGAGTACAACTATTCAAATTGCTCAGGCCTGACTTGAAGGCACATCAGAAGGTGCACCTTACAACCTGTCTGTAGTAGGCTCTTTTGAATCTTGTCCTTGAAACAAAAACAAGAGGAGAAAAAAAAAAAAAGAAAGAAAAGAAAGAGAGGAAGAGAGAGAAGGAAAAAAACGGGAAAAAAAAAGACATTTGGTGTCCCCTGGGACGTTCCCAGCAGAGCCTCTAAGTGCTGAGTGACAGAAAGAACTGCCAGGAGTCCTCAGGCCTGGAGGGAGGAAGTGGATGAGAGAGGCCCGGAGATGAGAAGGGCCTTCAGCAGCCATTGGGGAGGCAGTCAGGGGGGGCGGGGGCGGGGAGAAGAAAGGGAGGCGCAAGCACTGAAAACCAACAGAAACCCAGGTGGGAACGGCCTTGTGGGAAATCAGGCTGTCAGCAAACAAAGGTGGAGGCTGGGCACCACAGCCTTCTAGGCCTGGCTCCTGGGCAGGGGGATCGCTCTGCAAATAAATTAGCAGTGGCTTTGACTGCTTGGAAATTAATACTGACACCGCAAAAGCAGCAAACGACTCCCTTTTATCCACAGCAAAGGAACTCGTCTTCACAAAGGGATTTCCAGCCGCTCCCCCCCCCCCCCCATTCGTTATTTTATTTTGCTTTGTTTTCTCAGCGGAAGCAAATGAGAAGCCACTTACATGAGCAGCTCAGGTTAAGGGAAGGGGAAGGAGAAAGAGGGGGAAAAATAGTTTCATTTCATGTACCAGTGGTTTAGAACTTCATTTAGAGCTAATCACACCCGCATCTCGCCCCCACCCCCAGCCCCCGAGTGGGCTCTGACAGCAACACAGCCTGGATTGCCACGTGGAAGACAGGCACCCAGAGCTTTGCCGATGTGGACACAAAGGCTGAGAGAGGCTCTCAAGATTTTTTTCTGGTAATGACTAAGGAAGTGCAGTTACTAGGAAAGGCAGCTGAGAACTCTTTGAAGATCTTCTAGAAGTCCACAGCATCCTCGTCTCTGTTTTCTCCAGAAGATCATGGTTTCCCCTTTATAATAAATCTGGAGGAGGTCCAAATTACTGAAATGGGTGCTCCGCATATGCGTGAGCCAATCCAGGCAAAGGCGAGGCTCCGGAGCTGAGTCACATTTATTTTTCTAGTGAGAAATGAGAAAAATCGTCCTTTCTACCCCAACGGTGCCCTCCAAACTATGCGAGCAGAATCAATGTACAATTGCAAAGAATCAGGTTCCTTAAGGAAAATCAGCCCCTGGCAAGTCTCTACTACCCAGTGTCCTATTAATTACCACCCCCCTTTCCACTCCCCCAGTCATTTCTATGCCTCTATGGTAAGCTCAAAATTGATGAAAGCAAAATGGACTTTGAAGCCTCATGAATTCTTAAAGCACACTCTGGACTATCAAAGCCACAATTATTTGATCAGTAAAATGTCCTTTAATATACAATAGAGAAATACGGAACCTTTTCGTTATTAGGTATACATTATCAATACCAGTGAGATATTACCGGTTTTAAGAACTAATCACTCGTACTGAGATGATGGTGGTCTGTCGTCCCGGAAATGACGTATAATTAAAAAATCGACGAAGGGTCTGTTCGACTGACCCGGAGGAGCAAACAAATAGCCACAATCCCCCATGTAGACAACAATACAATCAAGGTAAAAAGAAAACTCACCCATAGATATCCAGTGATAAAGGATTGGAACAGATTCAGAGGGGATCGATCCCAGAGCACTATTGCAAGATGGTCCAGCATGAAATAAAATAAAGATACCCCCATCAGAGTTTCCAGATGAGAAATAGCTGACTCAGGAGCTGATGCTGTAAGATAGGGAAAGGAAGCCAACGAAAGCAAGTGGACTGTGTCAAGGATGGTGGATGAGATGCGATGGTAGCAGACACAGAGATGATGAGCCATGTTGCTGCTCTCTCCTTCCCATACTGCAGTGCTCTTATCAGGAGGGTCCCAAGTTTCACATAAAGACAGTAGAACACATGTGTCCCTAGTAGGGGGAAAGGAGAGTTGTCTAGGCTGTGTTTTAAAGAAAGAGGTCAATGCATCAAATGTAGTTGTGAACAATAAACCTTCCATGTCTTCATAGCTGTATCTGTATGAGTTCACTTT
Organism: Mus minutoides; assembly: GCA_902729485.2. Lineage (NCBI taxonomy): Eukaryota > Metazoa > Chordata > Mammalia > Rodentia > Muridae > Mus > Mus minutoides. Next base: position 10,465 of record LR749633.1, on the reverse strand, counting down.
AAATGAGATGGTTCATTGTATAGCCTTTGCATATCTGTTTTTTACAAACTTTTAGTTTTGATAACGAGGAAAGTTGTCACAAATGTTTGAATTAACAGGCAAACATGAATATGAATTTGCCATTTGGAAGGCAAAAAACAGAGATGAAAACAGATATCAAATATATATGTATATACATACATCACACATTAAATGATAAATATTTAATCAAGTTGTAATAACAAATCACAGGAGGCTGAACTCAAAAAGAAGGTTTAGAATAGAATCCAGGCTGTCTTTTATAAATACCTGGAATTAGAGCATGCACAGTACCTGTGATTAAGAATTTAAGGGCCTGGAGAGATGGATCAGAGGTTAAAAGCCCTTGCTGTTCTACAGGTCTCAAGTTCAATTCTCAGAATCCATATCAGATAGCTCACAACTGTCTTTAATTCTAGCTCTGGGGGAATTCAATGTTTCTGGCCTCTAGCCATCTGCACACCACTCCTCTAGACACACATAAACATACACACACACACACACACCACACACACACACACACACACACACACACACACACACACACACTAAAATAAACTTAAGAGGATTCATCCTTAAAATCCAGAAGCTATGACGATCAGAACATGCATGACTTTGAACTTTGGCTGCTTCGCTCATAGCCAAATAGGTTTGATGACACGTACAGACCTGGTTTAACGTATCTGACAGTAGGGGTGACTTGATAACTTGCTATATTGGTCACTTATTGAATCTGATGTTGAGGAATGTATCAAGAACTCTCTTTGTGAATATGAAACACATATGTGTACCATAGTGAACAGATCTGAGACATACAGAGTGACAATGACCTGCTCAAGTAAAAGTGTTGAAGTTCCTAAGAAGATACTTAAAAAAAAAAAAAAAACACTGCTGTCAATCAAAGCCTGGGCTAGATAATATTGTTGATGAGTTCAATGGCACAATTACAGAACTAACAGCAATTCTTCTTAAATTAATCCCAAAATGAAAGGAAAGGAATCTTTCTATTCCAAAAGACCAGCAGGATGCTGACACCCAAACTATATAAAAATGCAACAAAGCTCCTGGCACTATCCATAATGAGCATAGACACAAAAGTTCTCAACAAAGTCGTAGCAAACTGAACTGAATACTATAATAACTCAGAGGAAATTATCCCAGGAATTCAAGAACAGTTCAGGATATGCATTCCCAGGTTTACTGCAGTACCATGCACAACATATAAGAACTGGAAACAAGGTTGAGTGACCAACAACTGATGAATGTGTAAAGAGAATGTGGTACTTACATAGACTCCGATACTGATCAGCCAAATAGAAGACTGCAACCTGTCAGTTGCAGCAACATGGATGAAGGCGAAGACCTCTTTGTTAAATAAGATAAATGAGGCATAAAACACAATTGCAATATGATCTCACCCATAGATGGATGTCCAAAATATTGCTTTCAAGGGCCAGGGATCAGTTAATAAAGTACTTACATGAAAGCATGAAAGACTGAGTTTGAACCCCTGGGACCCATGTAAAAACCATCCTAAGCTTTGTGGCACACACATGTAACCCTGGCACTGGAAGGCAGAGGCAGAGATAGGAGAATCCCTTGGGTCCAGTGGCAGTCGACAATGGCAGTTGAGTCTAGCCAAATTTGTGAACTTGAAGTTGGTCAGTGAGAGAACTTACTTCAAAATTCAAGGGGGAGAAATGATTGATGATATTATTGACCTCTGACCTCCGTATGCAAATGCATGTCCCAACATTGGTGCACAAACATGGATACCCACATATATACACATGAAATAGTTGATCAATGTAGTTTAATATTTTCTACTATAGATTTCATAGAAATTGAAGGTAGAATGAAGATTGCCACAGGCTGGGGATAATGCTGGAAACAGAGGCTGAGGAAGAAGTGCTGGGTAATTAGCTAGCTAAATAGAAGCAAGAAGTTCTGGGATACTACAGTCACTATATTAACTAGAGATAGTGCCTTAGGGTTTTACTGCTGTGAGTGACACCATGACCAAGGCAACTCTTAGAAGGACAACATTTAATTGGGGCTGACATACAGGTTCAGAATTTCAAACCTGTTCAAGGCCACACCTACTTGAACTGGGTCACAATTTCTAATAGTATTACTCTCTGGGTGGAGCATATAAAACCATTACATTCCACTCCCTGGTTACATAGGGTTGTTCAAACACATGAGTCTATGGGAGCCATACCTAACATAGCATTATTCAAAATACATTTAGTCCAACTTCAAAAGTCACCATAGTCTATAGCAGTCTCAACAATGTTAAAAGTCTTTAGATCTCCAACTCCTTTTTCATCTTTGTTGACTGCAACAAAATTCCTTCTACTGTGCTGGTTCCAAAGTTGCCAAGTTATGCTGCTTGCTGGGGCTGGAACATGGCCCCTTGTTCTATTATATTGACACCAGCTTTCTGTTTTCCAACTCCTTCACTGACTAAGCTTGGCTGTCCTGGAACTTGCTCCATAGACTGACTTTGAACTCAGAAATCTGCATGCCTGTCTTCTAAGCACTGGGATTAAAGGTGTGGTACACCAAGCTTGGATTTAAGTTTTTCTTCACCTAGAAATTGTTCTATTCTAGGCTGGCTCAGAGATCTATTTGGCTTTATCTCCAAGGATTAAAGGTGTGTACCACCATGCCTAATCTAAATTTAGCTGTGTAGAATCTTGCCCCCAAATCCTACTCCCTTAATCTGATATCTCCTAGAACATAGGATTCAGCTTCATTCTACTTCCTGGTGCCCCTTTAACATTTAAACCATGTATTTTATAATCTTTTCATTTCTAAGCTTGCTACACTTGTTTAAAATGTTCTTCGTGAAACTTAACCAGAGAACAAAGTCTGACTTTTTTGAGACTTCTTTTGTCAATGCAATTAATCTGAGTCTCTTCACCTTAGCCTTATGTAGACTATTCAGACAAGGGCAAAAAACAGTCATATTCTTTACCACCATACTAAAAAAACAGTCTCTAGGTCACATACTGACATTCTTCTCCACTGAAACCTCTTAGGCCAGGTGTGCACAGTAGAAATCACTCACAGCAACAAAATCTTCTATATTTCTACTAGGGTAGCTCATTAAGCCCTACTTAAAGCATTCCATGGCTTTTCAAATCCAAAGTCTCCAAATTCACATTCTTCCATACAAACATATGGTCAGGCAGGCCTATCACAGCAATACCCCAGTCTCAGTACCAACTTTTGTCTTAAGGTTTTACTGCTATGAAGAGACACCATGACCAAGACAACTCTTATAAGAACAACATTTAATTGTGGTTGGCTTACAGGTTCAGAGATTCGGTCCATTATCATCAAGGTGGCAGCATGGCAGCATCCAGGCAGGCATAGTACAAGAGGAGCTGAGAGTTCTACATCTTCATCTAAAGGCTGCTAGCAGAATACTGACTTCCAGGCAGCTTGGATGAGGGCCTTAAAACCCATACCCACAGTGCCATACCTACTCCAAAAAGGCCACACCTATTAAAATAAGACCCCGCCTTCTAATAGTGCCACTTCCTGGGTGGAGCATATACAAACGATCACAAAATTGAAGTGTACATTTAAAAATACTAAAAGGGTCCTGACACTTTCACCATAACAAAATGATAAATGTTTGAAGGGTTAAATATATCTAACCTGATTTATATATGCACAATATAAACATGAATTGTACATTACATGGGGCCCCTAGTTACCTTCACAAATTCAATGCTTGTGCATATTAATTATAAATGAAAGAGAGCTAACAGGATGCAGGAAGGAACATACACATCATAGAAAGCCCTTCAGCTTTAGAACAAGTTTCACCATAAAATTTTACACCATATATAAATATTGTATATGTATGAAAAGAATAGAAGGGTCCCAAATCTTATTTCAAAGGAGAAATTCATACTTGAATAAAATGCATAAAATACAAAAGTTGGAAAGTTAAATAACATGTATCTGCTCATCCATAAGGTAAGCATAGCAGTTTAAACTCAAAGTATACAATTTTGGAAGGCTTTTTACAAACAAAACAAAATTTGTAAAAATGGTCTCAACCCATCCATATAAGCAAAAAAGTCTGATGAGAGATTTTAACGTGTCCATGGTTCTAACTGCTTGGTAAAGAACACAGGGAAGCCTTTTCACTAGAAAATGTTACTATGATCATCAAGATGTCTCGTTTCCACAGGTCAGGGAAGTACTAGAACACACTGATTTTGGTTGCAGTAAACACTCCTGTGTCATTTGTATGAAGGGTGTAAGAGTGATCTCACCAATTTACGCCATCTCCTGTGCTAACTGCTTTATTATGTGATATCTGCAACTATAAGTGATAGCTTTAGATTCAAGGGTGAAATCTGAGTGGGAAGGTGGGACACAGACATTTGACATTGGCCGTCATGGAAGAGAAGACCAGGTACAATTGGCCTGAGGTCAGAGAAAGACCTTGGTGATTGTCATTTTATCCCAGATGACTGTCTCTTTAGATAGATTTGCTTCAAATTCTTTCAGCTCCTTTCTGTAACTTTCTAATTCTGTTAATATTTCAGTGACCATTCTGACTTCTGTTTTCATAATTTAAGATAGTCAATTCTACTCTAGAATGACCACTGTACTTTCTAGACTTGTTAACATATTTCTTTTAGAAATTACTGTTAAAGTATGTGCTTTCATGTGTGTTGCATACACGGCTTGGAACTCTGGAAGTCAGAGAATAATAAAGGTTAGGTTCTCACCTTTCACCTTTCCATGGGTTCTGGAACTTCAACTCAGGTGGCCAGACTTGCTCATCAAATGAGCCATCTCAGTGACCTTCAAATGACTTGTGTGTGTATGACATGCACTGACCATGGAGTTCAGAGTTTTAACATTCCTCCAGAATGTCCAACTCAGAATTATTTAGCCAAGGCTATGAAGTTGAACTATGTTTTAGCAAGTCCCTGCGAGCTACCCTGGTACATCTGAGTGAGCTGAGCTTCCTAATCAAATTTCAGTCTGTGTTTTCCTTCTCAACTTATGCATTTTATGATCAAATTGTACATACCTGGGAATTCAATTGGCCTCCAGAGCTACCCCTATTGAATGTCAAGAGCTTATTCTACATTCAGTTTGGTTGTTAGCAATATGCTATTTTAAATATCAAGCATTAATTTGTTAGTCTTACTTTCCTCTCCAGGGCAGGAATCATGTCTTACATATTTTGTCCTTTTGTTAATCTCATCTCAACCCAGAGCACATGAGAATTTATTCTCAATCATGATGCATTAACTTAAGAATCTACAACAATAAACATCTCCTACCAGAATGCAAACACTCAGCTGCCAGATAGTCAGCAATATGGATGAAAGACTAATACTGAGATATTTGTGGCAGACTTTGTAATTGATGCTGCTACAGCTGCCTCTGACTTGTAGATGGCACAATGAACAACAGCTTCAATACGTTAGATGCTCCTGTGACTTATATATACTAAGTTAAATCTAAGTATAGGCTATGAGATATAAAGTTTCCATCATTTTTTTAATTCGCCAAACCATTCCATTTTAAGGTGGTGAGCCACCCACATTCCTTTACTGTTTTCTAATTTATAGATGAATTACAGAAGAATTTACTGGGATCCAAAGAGAAGCAAATTATCTGGTGACAATTTTTGAAGTTATGAACTGGAGGACTCAACTCTTGCATCCCTAATACTGTAAAGACATCTAATGAGGACATTAACATACCATTACTAGTCAGGGGAAATGGCTGTGCTAGGAATATATACTTAATATGTTCAGGTATGTATTTGGTTGAACACAATTTACAATAGAGAGTGTAGTGGCGAAGAATAAATAATCAGATAAGTGTAGCTTAAACAAACCTACAGGGGAGCTCAGCCTTTCTTAAACTTTAAGTAATAGAAAGAAAAGGATTTAAGTCATGGAAAGAAAAGGATATGTTGCCCCAACATATCTAGCAGAGCATTTAGCTGGTTCATATCTTCTTGACACACAAAATAACCATAGGATGATATTATTGACCAGAAAGAAACTCATGCGATCAGGTTAATTACTTGGGAGGACAGTCTAAGAAGTTGCCTCAAATTCAACATTGGATGCAGAATGAACATATGTACCATATAGCTCCCACTATAAGACTGCTGTTATTTGATGTATGCAGGAATTAACATGGAGTCTATGACAGTGACAATAACCATAAAAAGACCAAGAATCTGAGGTTATGGGTTCCATGAATACTTATATTGACAGACTAATCTAAAATACTAGACTAATTGATACATTTTTGGAGAACTGGATTCTACATTGAAAAGTCTTGTCCATGCTAAACTCAGGCATCTGTGCTTCCCGGCTCTCATTCAAGTGAACCCAGAAATCTGTGAATATCCAGAATATGGAATGAATTTGTTTTATTTGCCAACTGTGAAAGAGAGAAAAACCTTTGACTGTGAACCACAAGGAGTTACGTTGAGTCTAGAGACAAGACCAACAGATTAAATGTATCCCACTGAAACAGAGAGATGTAATTTCTCTCCAGAGAATACCAAAGACTGACAAAATAAACAAAGAAATAACATGTTTCTTAACTTGTGAAAATGTGACAGTCAATGGCACATGGCAAAACAAAATGCATGGGAATAATATTTCAAGTGTTTCCAATGTTAGCAGCTACCAAGGAAGGGAAGACACTCCTCGCAACAAGAAAGCACGTAGTAAAAGACCCCTTGTAATGCTCCTTTCTGGGTCGGCTCTTCTTACTTTGAGCTAAGATAGTACTCCACATTTGAGGGACTGGGATATGAGATGCTCAGTCCTCTAGAATAGCTGCCATGGCTGAGACATCTTCCACTTTCTGGGAACAGAATTGGCAACAGAAATGGTGTACATCCTCTTCCATCTCACTCAACCTCTGTCTACATCACAGAACACATACTCCTCCCGGACAACATCTTTCTTTCCAAGCTATAGTGATTGACTTTGGAATGGCTGTGAGTACTACTATGAGACCAGTGAGAACCATTTAAGGGACAGGTCCTAGAGATACAGGAAGTGCTCTTATCTCCAGAGAAGATGCTAACCAAGTAGGTAAGACTCTCTAGCTACTACCAGGTAATGAGGGCTTGCAGAAAGAAAACCGCAGCCCAGAAAAGTATGGCTGGAAATTACAGAGAAATAGCATCCTAGCATTATTTAAAGACAGAACTGTGACGAGTGTTCTATTACCATTAGTTAATAAGTTATTGTTTTATGGCTGTAGAGTATGGGGAATCCTTGATTTCACTTAGCTTTTCCTTTCATTCCTCTTTCTCTCCCTATTTCTCTTCCCAATTATCACTCCAAAAATAGACTTAAGCTATCTCAGTAGTTATAATGATTGACAAGCACATTGTACTTGTGACCATGGTTTATAAACAAAACATAAAAATCTGGACACATCATAATCACTGTTAGGGTTGAGTGCGGATAAACACTCCCAAGCCTGATGAAAACGTGAGGGACAACAGCATCCATCATGCTACCTATTTGTTAGTTATGCACTTCATGAAATTTGTGTATTTTGTTCTAAGGACATCATCCACATTCATGTGCACATCTGCACCTCATATGCCTGATCTATAATAATAAAAAATAGCAAAAATAGAAAGCCCTCAATCACTCTATCAGCTTATGCATCTAAGTGTAAATTTGGGAGGGACCCCATTTACCCTTGGGTCCTCGGAATCCAGCACAACGTGAGGAATGTGACCAGCATGCTTGTGAAGAGGATGAATAGAGCTTTCGCTGTTTGTATTCAAGCTCAAGGAGTACCCAGCAATGTAGTTTGAAGGAAGCAAAGAGTTAACATCCTGAACAAAGACTGGAGGGGCTAGAGTTTTGTAAGCAACCTGGAATGCTGATAAGCAAAATTCTACCTTTAGTATATTAAATAAAATATTAAATCTTTAGAGAGACCTACTTTTTTAAAATTTTAGGCTGTACTGAGGCCTTTTCTTAAACTTCCTTTTCCTCAAGGCTTAATAAAGGATACATCTTTTTATAGTACATCATCCCTAGGAAAGATTATTCAACAAATAAAGAGAAATAGTTATTAACTATAACAAATAAAAGTTAGATTCTTATGCCCTACACCAATATGAATTCTAGACAGGTTGACAATTTCAATTAAAAACTTAGACTAATTCAGAAATTATAGTTATTTAGGTCACAGGAATATCATGATCAATGATGCTATGAAAAAAAATATAAAAGAAAAACATTTTTAAAAAAGCAGAGGAAGGGAGACCAGCGGTTCATAGCGAGTATCGCTTTAGTAAAAAGTCAGCTTGTGAATCTAAGTGCCCATAATGCGCAGCTTATAGCATCATGCAACTCTAGCTACAGAAGATCTGAGACCCCCTTCTGGTCTCCCTGGAAACATGCACTCATGTACACAGAAACTCCAACCCCCTACGTACATATACATGTAATAAAATAAATGTTAAAAAAAAACACATTTGAAAAACCTGAGAAAGAATATTCAAAACAGAACTCACAGAGGTTTAATATCATAAAAATGGAGGAAGCATATGGAGATGTTTTTCACAGAAAAGAATTATAAATGGCTTACACACTGTGAAGAGTGTGCAGTAATGAGAACCAGGAAGTAAATCAAGGCATAATTTACTTGGCCCAGTCAAATGAAAATATAAGCAAGAATCACAATTCCTAATTATTATACATGTGGTAGGAATTAATATCTAGAACACAAAACGTTCAGACAAACCCCAAATCATCCAGTCTATGAATGGCCAGATGATCTAACCTAGGTGTTTAATATACAAGAATTCTTCAGACTTGGAAGTAGGACCCTAAATGAGTTTCTATTTCCTAATTCTAAATTATTCCCTATGGAATTGTTATGGGATTTATTTATGTAGATCACACAAGTGGGAGCTTTTATATCCAAGGTTCTACCATGTTTTGGTAGGAGAAAAAAAAAAACAGTACACAAAAGCTATGCTCTTATGCATCTCTGTCATCATTTGGCATTTAGTGTTACTGGTACATCAATTCCATGTCTGTGGCTGCTGCTTTATGAAATAGTGTTAAAAGCCATGTCAAAGTAAAGAAGCATAAGTAATAAATGTTTATGTTTTCTTTAAATTTATCTGGGTAGTTATCTTTTCTGGTGGTATAAGTTGGGCCCTGATATAGCTGTCTCTTGTGAGGCTAGGCCAGTGCCTGGCAAATACAGAAGTGGATGCTCATAGTCAGCTATTGGATGGAACACAAGGCCCCCAATGGAGGAGCTAGAGAAAGTACCTAAGGAGCTGAAGGGGTCTGCAACCCTATAGGTGGAACAACAATATGAACGAACCAGTACCCCCAGAGCTGTGTCTCTAGTTGCAAATGTAGCAGAGGATGACCTAGTCGGCCATCAATGGGAGGAGAGGCCCTTGGTATTGAGAAGATCATATGCCCCAGTACAGGGGAATGCCAGGGCCAGGAAGAGGGAGTGGGTGGGTTGGAGAGCAGGGCAGAGGGGAGGGTATAGGGGACTTTCGGGATAGCATTTGAAATGTAAATGAAGAAAATATCTAATAAAAAATTGAAAAAATATAAAGATTAAGCTTGAATTCTTAAGAAAATATAAAAAAGTTACTATTTCATATTCTTTTTTCTTTTATTCTTTTTTTTTTGTTTTCTTTTTTTCTCAGTCTGACAGACTTTCCCTCCAGAGCATGTCACCAAGTGATGAATTGTGTCAGATTCTATCCTAGAATCTCCTCACTTCTTTTCACCTGTGAAGCAGATTTTCTGGATATAGAATCTATCGCACTGCCTTTTGGTCTTCATAATTTCTGACAAGGAACCTAGTGTTAATCCTACAGAGCATTTCCCAAAGATAATGAGTTCTTTCTCTGTTTATTTTTCACTATTTATTTTTAAATTTATGTGTATGTGTGTGTGCCTGTTTATGTGTCATGTGTACCACATGCATGCTGGTAACCATGAAAACCAGAAGAGGACATTGGATTCCCAGGCAATGGAGTTACAAGCCATTGTGAGCTGCCCAGTGTGGGTGCTTAGAGTGAAACCTAGGTATTCTATAAGAACAATAAATACTCTTAACTCCTGAGCCATTTCCCCAACACCTACCTCTTTTTTCCTTTTCCTTTTCCTTTTCCTTTTCCTTTTCCTTTTCCTTTTCCTTTTCCTTTTCCTTTTCCTTTTCCTTTCCCTTTTCCTTTTCCTTTCCCTTTCCCTTTCCCTTTCCCTTTCCCTTTCCCTTTCCCTTTCCCTTCCCCTTCCCCTTTTCCTTTCCTTCCTTCCTTCCTTCCTTCCTTCCTTCCTTCCTTCCTTCCTCCCTCCCTCCCTCCCTCCCTTTCTTCCTCCTCCTCCTTTTCTTCTTCTTCTTCTTCTTCTTCTTCTTCTTCTTCTTCTTC